>VYXC01011392.1:557-44560 GCA_013397175.1 Platysteira castanea
AAAAACATCTTCCTCAGATCAAAGCCAAATTGATCTCCTCCAGTTTGCAGCCATGCCCGCTTCTCCTCTCACCACAGGCCCTGCTGAACACTCTGTCCCCATCTTTCCCCAGGGACCCTCCAAGTCCCGCTCCACCGCAGTGAGGCCTCCCCGGGGCCTGCTCTCCTCCCGGCTGAGCAACCCCAGCTCTCTCAGCCTTTCCTCAGAGCAGAGGGGCTCCAGCCCTCGCAGCGTCTCCGGGGCCTCCTCTGCACTCCCTGCAACAGCTCCAGGTCCCTCCTGTGCTGGAACCCCAGAGCTGGGGCAGGGATGAGCCCTGGAGGGGCTGCAGCTTCATGGGCAACAGCGGGGAATTTTGTGTTATCCCTGGAGAAAGACTCAATGCGCTCTGGTGCTGAGGGATAAAACCAAAGGAATGAAGCCTGCGCTGGACACCTTTTGATTTAGAGAACTCCTTGGTATGATATCAGCTGTGCTGGAGCACCTGCAGCCCTCTGAGTATTATACAGAAATCTTGCCACGTGTATTGATTGTCTGTGCAGATGTCTTTCTGGGATTTCTGTCTTTCTGTGGTCTGTTCACTGTAGGACAGTCACTGAAGATCAGTTGCTGCTCACCTAACAAACAATTACCCTCATTTACAGGGTGAACTGAGAACTGGGGTCTCAGGATAAACTCTGCACTGAGAATTATTTCAAACTTTGCAAAAAACTTCAAAGAGAATTTCTGTGTAATTATGAGGAAATCTCACTCTTATGTATTTCACATATTAAAGGAGATGTGTATAACAGTGTGGCTGAAAAGTTCATCCCAGTTCATGACTGAGGCTTATGAAAAATGTATTTCAGATGTTAGAACAGAAGCAAATGTGTGCATGACCTGCAGGCAAGGCCAAAGTGGGGCTGTGCCTCCTGCGTGTGCGGCAGGCATTGGCTGTGCCCGGGGGCTGGCAGCCCTGCCCAGCACCTGGCAGAGGGCTGTGGCCTGGGGAGGGGAACTGGCCGCAGCCAAGTCCAAGGTCCAGGCTGATAGAGCTGCTCACGCTTTGGCCCCAGCTCTGCCTGGCACCTCCCCAGTTGTATCCTGCCCACTGCCCTGGGCCCCGCTGCAGTGAGGGGTCTGTGTGCCCCAGGGTATCACCTCACACTGAGCATCTCGTGGGATCCTCTCCGGAAAGTGAGGCAGGGACCGCTGCCTGCTCAGTGCCCACATGGCCAGGCCTGGCATCGGGAATCAGGGCTGTTCCTGGCACTGCCCTGGGACCTGCTGTGGCTTCATGTGGCTCTGGGTCACAGAATCCCATAACGAGTGAGGCTGGAGGGGACCACAGTGTGGCTTCTGGTCCCGCGTCCTGGGTCAAACAGGATCATCCCAGAGCATGGATCTGGAATATCGCCAGTGAACGAGACTCCATAACCTCTCTGGGCAATCTGTTCCAGTGAGTGGTCACTCGCAAAATAAAGTTCTTCCTCATGTTCGGGTGGAACCTCCTGTGCATCACTTTCTGCCCGTTGCCTCTTACGCCGTTGCTGGGCCCCGCGGAGCAGAGGCCGCTCCATGCTCTGAGCTCTCCCTGCAGATAGTTACACACCGGCTCCTGTGCTGGCACCGGTAGCGGTGGCTGCAGCGGCCGCAAGAGCCTGCTCGGGCACGGGGCTGAAGCTGCGGCAGAAGCGGTACCGGGGAACAGGTTTTGAGGACGGTGCAGGTTCTGGGGACAGCCCAGCCCCGCGGACTCCGTGCCCTCGCTGCCCGCAGAAAAGGCGGGCCCGGCTCGGCGCGGAGGAAGCGCCGACCGGGCCCAGCGCCCAAGCGCAGCCCAGCTCCGCCTCACGCAGGCGGCACCGCCTCTACTTAAAGGGCGCCCGGCGCTGCTGCCGCCGCCTNGGGGGTGTTGCAGCGCTGGGTTCCCACTCACGGTTGTGCCGCTCTCCCGGCCCGGCCGCGCCGTCCCTCCCCCGCCGCTCAGAGCCCTTGGCGGGAACAGGCTTAGCTCCGAAGGTGGAAGTATTTCCCATCCTGGGACCTTCGACTCGTGTGCCCTGAAGGTTTTGGCGGGTATTTCTGTAGACCTGAAACTTCACAAAGAACCCCCATTTTTATAGAGTCGGGTGTTCTTTGGAGGCTCCATTCAAAGAAAAGAACATTAGTCTGTAAGGCTCAGATTCATAAATAATTTACCCTGGAGGCTCTGGACCTAAAATACTGCAGGATATTTTTAAAGCAGCCCTGGTAAAGCTACCAAGCCCTCAAGAGGGGTAAGATTAAAACTCCTCTTGATGTATTTGTTTCCATGGTCGGTTCCTTGCCTATTTTCAGGCAGTTTTCAGTCCCAGTGGTGTACAGGCTGTGCTCCAGTCAGCTCTAGCACGTGCAGTAGCTTCAGTGGCCCCAGGCTTCACTGTGCAGCAAAATGCAGTTAGTGTGTCTGTATTAAACCTGGCAGACTGATTCGGAGTCCTGGTGTTCCCTAGTGCTTTAAGTAGTCTGTGTTCATGAGATAGGTGACAAAAAAGCATCTGACTATGGTCTAAATGGAATGGTGGACTTCTGAAACCTCTCCAAGAGCAAACCGAGTAAGATGGACACTCTGTGTTGGCTGGTGCTGCACAATTGATGCACCTGGGCATTACCTGCTTGACCCTCGTGTTTTTAAGGCTGGGGTTGGACATCCATGGTGAGTGCAGTGAGCCTGTCAGAAGCCTCTCTTACTCATTTTTTGCTGGACTTTTCTGCTACAGATCCTTTTTACAAAGGTAGAAGTAGGCTGGTAACTAAGGTAATTACAGTCATTTAAAATAATTTGTGTGGATCCAAGGGGGAAGGACCTGCAGCTTTGCTGTGAGGGCTCCTGGTGCACTCTTTAGGGAGCATTCTGTGTGTGGGAAGCCAGTGCCCTACAGGCAGTCCCTCCCCACATGCAGGTCAATACTGTGGAAGTCAGTCCCTATGGGAAGTGTTGGAAGCCTGGGCAGTGTCTGTAAGAAGTGCTTCAGGCTGTGGCTTACTGAATTAATGGGCCTCAGGATGTCTGTGCACTAGATCACAGTTGATTTATACCCTCTTGCAGTAGCATGCTTTTTGCAGAGGGGCTGTTAGGTTTGGTCTAAACTCATTTGAAAGCCTGTGAACCATAGCAAAGAACCAGGGAGTAACTGGAATAGGGTCTGGTTTTCCTGCAGCTCTGTCTCCCAGCTGTTGCTGGCTGTTCAGTTCAGCTGTTGCAGGCAGTGCCTACCCACAAGTGTGTGAGCAGATACCAAGGTCTCAGCTACTCAAACACTGACACCTGTCCTGCTTCTCTTGCAGCTGACATCAGCCTTGCAGACTGGGGTCGCAAGGCCATTGAGATTGCAGAGAATGAGATGCCAGGGCTGATGAAGATGAGGGAGATGTACTCTGCATCCAAGCCCCTGAAAGGCGCTCGCATCGCCGGCTGCCTCCACATGACGGTGCAGACAGCAGTGCTCATAGAGACCCTCATCGTGCTGGGGGCTGAGGTAACGTGGCTCTGAGTTTCTCCCTCAGCTCTTGGGTAACGCTCTGCCAGGTCACTGCTCCTGCTTATGTAACACCTTACGGAATCCTGGCAAATGTCTGTACTTTTTGGAAGAGGCTGCAATCTCCACGTGGATGGATTATGTCTTCTCTCCTTCAGCAAGAAGCTTGTCGCCTGCCCTGAGCACTTCTGGGGTGTGGGGTGTGTGTGTTCCCTGTGGACAAGCTGCAGCTTTGAGTGCCTGTTGTGCCCTGGGCAGTGCCCACAGCTGCTCCCATGCAGCCATGCTGTGCTTGGGCCTGCAGTGCTGTGGCTGCTCATGCTGCAGCTCTAGAGACTGCCTCCAGCACAGATTAGCCTGTATTAAGAACCTCACTATGCCCTGGTAAAGTCAGCAAAATCTAATGGGGCTTTCTGAGAGCTCATGCTGGCTTTTGAGCTGTGCAGGAAAACAACAGGGATGCAGTATGCCTCAGGGACCAAAGGCTGGGGTCTCCATTGAATTTTTTGTGTGACTGTGGAGCAGTTACTCTCATCCATATTAGAGTCTGAGATACTTAGAAGCCAATTACTGCCTTGTGTCCCACGCCTGACTTGCTGAATGAAGTCCAGATATCACAGCTGAGTATTCGTTGTACAGGGCATGAGGAGAGCCAGGTATCTGAGCACAATCTGCATTGCTTGTGTGCAGAGCAGGGAGCTGGCTGGAACTTGGCTGGATTGTTAAATATTTATATGATCTGTATATGATCCTTCTTCCTGCAGTTTAGCTGTCTGAATTCAGGCTGCCCAGAGGTGCCCGATGTGGGATCTCTCTCTGGGAACAGTTAAGAGTTGAGCAGTGTCCTGCTGACTGAAAGGCACTGGGAGAAGGGGAAGTTTCCTCTGTAGCATTGAAGGCATTTCCTCAAAAAGAGGAGGAGGTAGGTGTGGGCACTGTGCCAGGTCAGCCTGGGCAAGGTACATGCTGCTGTGCACGTGTTCCCCAGCCTGTTCAGAGCTGTGCTCTGGTTGCAAATGGTGCAGTGCTGAAGGAGAGCTTTGATGTGGTAGTACAGTCCTAGCTTTACTCTATGTGGAACTCTTGTCCCTCCACAGGATTTAAAAGAAACCAGTAGCCACTGAAATTTGGGAAGCTCCTTGCTGCTCCTGTTGGTTGCTGTATCCCAGTAGGGCTGGCCTAGGAGGCAGCTGTGTGCTAGGATAAACATTGCCAAGCTGCTTTAAGCTGAGCACAACCCCAGATCAGGGTTATATGGGGCTCATCCAGGTCATTCAGGGAGGTACCTGTAGAGACTTGGTTCCTCTAAGAATGTTGTGGTTGTACCTTTAAAGGCATGTGCTGCTGTGTTAACTCCTTGTCCTGATGCCTGTGGATTAGTTTAGGCTTTAATTTGAGTTTGGATTCAGCCCTGGTTCATCTGTTCTGTCAGGACTTTGGTGCCAGGGAGGGAGGAATGAAACTGATGAAATCATATCCCATGTAATGAGAATGTAGCTCACTGCAGCATGGAAACCTTGGTGTCCCATTTTTGGCTGTGTTAACAAGGATAGAATAAATACTCAGTGCTTCAGAGTATGAGTTCTGACTTTGTAACAAATAATAATCCATAAGCAGTGATGTAAATACTAGGGTCTGAGCCCATCAGGTGTGCCAGTTATTCTAGGCTCTGTGTCACTACCACAAGTCTGCATCAAGTCTGAAGTGTAAACAATAGATAGGCATTCGCTATACTGTGAATGTCGTGACACCTCCTGGTGTCATCTGTACTGGTATGGGGGAAGCTTGCAAGAACCCGGGTGAGGAGGTACAGCTTGAGGTTATGGATTCTGTTTTGCTGTGCTCCTTCCAGGTGTGTTTTCATGACAAGTGTTGGTTGTGTAGGCTGCTTCCAACTGCAGCCCTTACTTTGAAATGTCACTTCTTGATCAAGTGGGATGATCTGAAAGCAGGCTGGATGATTGTGCCATATTGCCCCTCTCTCCTCAAGCTCTGTAACCAGTGAACATGCAAATAGCTGCCAGTCAGGCCTGTGGGGAGCAGAGGGTGTGTGGCTGTGAGCTGCAGTAGGTGTGCAGATCCTTTTCAGTGCCACTCAGCAACATGCTGTTGCTTTTCTAGGTGCCTGAACCTAGTTATGAAATCTGAGGAAAACACTTAGCTCAGCTGGAAAAGCTTCCATGACTGGAGCACAGAGTGGGAGGTGGGTGAGCATAATCTGAGAGAATGCCTGGATTGAGTGTAATGTTTCAGCTGCATTTCTGACTCTTGTGAGTGCCAGCAGGTGTGTTACTGCATGTCCATACCTCCAGTGGACACTTGCTATGGGGCTGTTCTGAAAATCTGACCTTTGTTTGTACAAAACTTCCCAAACTCACCCTGTTGGGCACCCCTGAAGATCTGGAGTATGCTGTGGCTGTCTGGGAGAAGTGCTTGTGAGCAAGTAGACGGCTGAATATATGGGCACAGCTAAAGCTTGTTCACATTCTGTCCATGTGACATTATTTTCCCTTAGTCAGACACCCAGTTTTCACCTACCTTTGCAGAGCTACTGAAAAAGGCAGGAATCTGCACTCATTTCTTTCTGCTCTTGCTCCCCTTCTAACTCCCGTGTTTGGTAGAGTCCCTGATATCTCAGAACTTTGTTCAGCAAACAAAACTTGGTTGTTTTCCAGGTACAATGGTCAAGCTGCAACATTTTCTCCACGCAGGACCACGCTGCAGCTGCTATTGCAAAAGCTGGTATCCCTGGTAAGTTTCCCATGTTCTGGTTTGACTCTGAGTTGGGCTGTACTGCCTGTTCCTGCTCAATCAAACCGTGTACACATCAAGCTCTTCTGAACACGCTTGAGGATAGAAACAGCCCATCAGAAGCAGTGATTGTTACAAACCAGGACATTTGATTCAGGCTGTATTGCATCAGCCTGTGCACGGGTCTCCCAGCAAAGGCTGCTGTTGGGCTCTGTGTTACCAGCTCATTAAGATGATGGAGTGCACTGGGTAATTAAATGGAGTGGTGTGCAGGTGTGTGTTGCTGGAGGTGTTTGGTGCTTTCCAGCAAGCTCCGTGCTAAACAGGGGTTGGGAAATGTAAGGGGACTGCCACATGCCCTGTCACAGTGGCAGGGTCAACACCCAAGATGCTTTTAGGCTAGAACTAACCCAGCTGTGTTCCTGCCTGATATCCCTTAAGTGCTGTATCAGGCTGCTTCTGTCTCATTCCTGTCACCTTCCAATAAGCAGCAATTCCTCCTGGATCAGTATAAATACCTGAAGCTGTCTGCTGTGTAACTCAGCTCAAGGAAATGCAGTCCTCAGTGCTGGGAACTGCATTACCTGAGCCCACCTGCTGGCAGATGCTAAATCTGATTTCTGGCAGCCTGGTTCTTTGCTTTGGGAGGGGTCTCTCATTTCTATTACAGTTAGCTACTGCCACAAGTCTTTCCCCAGCTGTGGCGCATTCTAAGGCAGGAAAGCGATCCCTTCATGAGCTCCTTTGGCACTGCTGGCTTCAGGCATTGCCTCTGGCATGGGATGTCAGAGGGCCATGTGGGATTCTTAAGATGTTGAGTTGTCTTCCTCGCTGCTTTCAACACCCAAAACTCAACTGAAGAGCCATTTACAGGTTGAGTGTTTGTCAAAGTGTTTGACTTCTGTCCTTGGTATCCTCATTTTTGGAACTTGCTCTTTTTTGTTAATATTGTACTTCTCATACTGAATTTATGAGACCCTGGAGGAATGCTGGTTCTTTGGCTCCAATATGAGATCCTGACATACTTTTCTTCAGAATAGGTAATTGCATGATTGGCTCTTCATGGCTCAAGGTTAGTTTTCTGTGTAAGCAGTGAAAACATGACAATTTAGCCAAATGTTGGGGTGTGTAAATAGTGTGCCCAATACGTGTTTGAGTGGCTGAGTATAGCACTGAGTGTAGTAAACCTCTGAGGACTGAATATAGCATGAAGACAGTACAGATGCCTGGAAAGACACAAATCCTGGTGAATGCAACATGCCAGTGGTGGCAGCCTGTTGCTGGGGCTGTACTGACATAGAAATACACCCTAATTAGAGCAGATGAGGCACCTCAGCTTGGATTTTAGTGCTGGGCTAGAGACTAGAATTTGAACTCAGAGTTGCTGAAGAGTTTACATTCTGCTGCTTAGGTCATGCTGAAGTCTGGTCTCTCTTTTCTGCTGTGCTAGAAAATGCTGTAGTTGCATTTTCATTTGTCTGTATCAGTATGTCCAGCGGGTGTTTCTAACGAGTGGGGTGTTGTGGATGTGAGTCTGCTTTAGTTTGCTTTGTCTTCTCCTTTTTAACATGGAAGAAGAATAAGGAGAGCAATGGAGTCTCAACATTTTGACCATGTTTGTGGCCTGGAATAGTGATTATTTTGAGGTCTGTTTTTCAGTGCAAAAGTCTTTGCTAGCCTGCAGGCACAGATAATCATCTGTCTGTCAGCTGCTGCTGGGAGCTGCTGATGGAATCTTCCTTTGGCTGCTTCACTACGTGCTGAGTAAGAAACTGGCTAATGGTGTGTGTTTATTCCCATGCAGTGTTTGCCTGGAAAGGGGAGACAGACGAGGAATACTTGTGGTGCATCGAGCAGACCCTGTACTTCAAGGATGGGCAGCCCCTCAACATGATTCTGGATGATGGTGGAGATCTTACCAACCTAGTTCATACCAAATACCCACAGCTGCTGAAAGGTGACTTACGTTTTGTTTTGACAGGGACAGTTCTGCTTGGGAGACTGTTTGGGGGCGTGTTTCTGCCGGAATTCCCTGCTGGTGTAAAAAGGGGTGGGAGAACAGGGACAGGCATGTGCAGACAGGCTGTGAACATTCCTTACAGTTCAAGACCAGAATCTCTTACTGCAAAAGCTGTTTCCATCTTTGCTCTGTAGCCCATAAGCTGCAATGACCTGTCCTGGCCATTTCCTTCACTGTGCCCATTACCTGAGAATGACCCCTGGTTCTGCTGTCATGCCAAAAGCTTCCTGAACTGGGCTGTTTTCTAGAACTGCTCAGTGTCTGCTTGCGATTAACAGTTTTACATTAATGCATTTCTTACTCGTCTTCTTAGTGCAGTTCTGAATGAAGTCATGACCACCTGTAGCCTTTCCTGGAAAAGGAACAGTTTTCCACCTTAAGTACTCATTCAGTTTGTCAGTGAAGATGCTGATGGAGTGAGTTGGGACTCTCGCTTTGATTTGCCGTCAGTGCAAGTTAGTAAAACTGATCAGTGTAGTGTTGCTAGCATGTGTTTATGTAAAAGATTGATGTGAAGGGAATTTGGCATGACCAGGCTGATGTGTGCCTGCTGAGTATGACAGACTCTTCTTAGCCCTGCCAGTGCCCATCAGCTGTGCTGCAGCAAGACGTGGGTGCCCAGGGTTGTTAAAGGGCACGTTTGGTCTGGGATGTGAAGGAGATTGGGTGGTGACAGCAGGGTGTTTTGGTGCTTTTGTAGAGGTGAGGTAGCTGTAGAAGCCTGCTGGATCAGTTCTCCTCTGACTTGTGCTCTGCTTTAGTAGGAAGATATGAGGAAAAAATCTGAAGGTGGCAGGCTGTGAATAGGGCTGTGTGAGGGGAGTCTGGGGCTCTGCTCCTCATCCATGTGTTGCACCAGGAAGAGGGAAACTTTCTCTGTGACAGGCCTCACTTTGTCCTTCATCCTTAGCCCGATGTCACTTGTACTCCAACGCTCAACATCTTTGTATTATTGAAACTGTAATGAAAGGTTTTCATTGGTCTTTGTTCAGCCTCTCTTCCATCAAAGGTCTTGTGCTTCCTGGGTTGCCTCTGTGTGATATTCATGACCTCTTGCTTTTCCCATGTTTGATTCCAAGAAATACCACAATTGATCATCCCTCTCTGTCTTCCTTGTGTTTTCAGAGGCCAAAGAAAGTATTTTCCATCTTCATTCTGTTTTGCAGGGTTGTTTCCCTGCCATGCACACCTTGGTTGGTGTCCTTGTCACCAGGGTCTTTGAGCTGAGCTCCTTTCACTTCCAGCCCTCCTGTTGTCCTTCTTTCTCCTCTCCAGCCCTTTTCACCTTCTTGCTTGTCTTGTGCTCCTGGTGTGGGAGGGACTGGCATGATACAGTGCAGTAGGACAATGGCTCTTGCACTGTCTCACGTCTTGGCATCCATCTGTAGCCTGCCCGTGATAAAAACATCCCTACTGGCTGGGTCTGCTTCCTAAATTCGTAGGAATGGCTCTTCCTATGGGGTTTTAAATAGTCTAAGGAGGATGCAATACCTGTCAACTGTTCCCTTCCCAAAATGTGTGGCTGTGTGCACTGGCTGTAGTTGAAAAGCTCCTTGCAGCAGTTCAGTAAATTAAGACTGATCTCTGTAGCGGGGAGCAAACTTGATCTGTTCTACCTTCCAGTCTGTTGCTCCTTGGAAACAGCAAAACTTCCAGAACGAGACCCATGGAGTAGAGTCTTGATCTCATTTATCTGAGCTTTGTGCTTAGCCCTTTGCTTATATGAAGCAGTGTAGTATCCAGTTTTGGTATCTTATAGCTAACAAAGGCTAATATATCCTAAGGGCTTGTGGGGATATCTGACCTCTGTGGAGATGGAACAAGACTGACATTAGCAGAGCATGCACAGTGTCTGGATTGTGAGCACAGGAGACATTTTGGCACAAGGCAGCTGAAAGTGCCATTTGACATTAAAAGGCTGGAATAAGTTTTCTGGGCTAATTTCAGAGGGAATTGTCTTCTGTGCTTCAGCTGCTTCTAATATAAATAGTTCAGTCCTAGTGTGCAGCTAACAGTTGAAAGTAGGATTCTTTCAACTAGGAGATGTGTTAAATATGTGTGTGGAACTGCTCAGTAAGCTTCTCCTCTCCTGAAGTGTGCCTGCAGTCAGAGGGCAGAACGGCCTTTGGTACTATTGGCTTATTCCATTAAGCCAAATGCCCTTAATAAGAAGATAAATAAAGGTAGGAAGGGGGAAAACGAGAACTGACCAAAAGGGAAAGGCATCTGTGCAAGGGAGCTCTCTGGCATCTGTGCAAAAGACCTGTGTGGGGAAGATGGGCTTGTTTGTGATTCATTGATCAGTCTTGCTCATTGCTCAGGTCAGAAATACAGGGGAGCAAAGCAGGTCTGAGTGTTTAGCAAGGCTGTCTCAGTTTAATTCAACCTTGTCCTGGGAGGGAGCCCTTCTCTGCTCCCCTGTCACTCAGGCATTGACCATGAGTGGTGTAGGCAGCACTTGGGGCAGCTGCAGAGTGGTTTGGAGCAGCTGTAAATGGCACCTGGGGCAGTGCTTGGGTGCCTCCAGGGAGGGGGAAGCTGTTGGCGTGCAGGTTGTGAGGTGTGCCTAGTGCCATGGAAAGAATCTTAAGCTCAGGACTCTCGTCCAGAGAGCCTTTGAAGGATGAAGACTGTCTGCTACTTGCCAGATACACCAGAAGAGAGAGGGCAGGTTTGAACTGGAGGTTCCTGTTGTGACCTCCAAAAGCTTTCCTTCACAAGGGGATGACTGTCCTTGACCCAGTTGCTCTGGAAACTGATGCTTTTGGGAGACTGTCTACAGATCCTCCGTTTCACTGTGCACAGGGCTGCACTGTGAACTTTAAACTGTCCTCTCCCCTCCAAGCAAGCCCTAAAAATGCCAAAGCCTGAATGCATTCCCTCAGCAGGTGACCGTCAGGGGAGTGGGGCTCTGTGGTGAGACACAAGTGGTGGGGATCAGTCAGCCTAATCACAGAATGGTTTGGTTTGGGAGGGACCTTTTAAAGGCCATCTAGTCCAACCTGCCTGCAATGGGCAGGACACCTTCAACTCAGGTTGCTCAGAGCCCTTTGAATGTTCCCAGGGATGGGGCACGCAGCACTTCCCAGGGCAGCCTATGCCACTCATTGCAAAAAAAAAGCTGCCTTACAGCTAGTCTGTCACCCTCTTTCAGTTTAAAACCATTCCCCCTTGTCCTATTGCAACAGCCCATGCTAAACAGTGTGTCCCCATCTTGTAAGCCCACTTCAAGTATGGAAAGGCTGCAGTGAGCTCTCCCTGGAGCCCTCTGTTCTCCAGGTTAATCAAGTTTTTCTAATGCTATTGGTCCCAGTTTCCTTCATGTGTTACAAAGTGGTCTGAGGAGCAACAGGAGGGTCTCATGCCTCAGTCTAAGGCTTTGTCTGGGCTTGGACTAGCTCACACTGGATTTTTTTGAGCATTGAGGACAGGTTTGGACTGGACTGGGCATCTGTGAGTGAGCAGTGCCCTGAGAGCCTGGAGGGCCAACCGTGTCCTGGGGGCATTGGGCACAGCACTGGCAGCCAGGCCAGGGAGGGGATTGTTCTGCTCTGCTCTGGGCTGGGGCAGCTTCACCTTGCATGTTGTGTGTGGTTTTGGTCACTGCAATATGAGAAGGATATTAAACTGTTAGAGAGTGTCCAAAGGAGGTCATGAGGATGGTGAAGGGCCTTGGGGGGAAGCCATATGAGGGGTGGCTGAGGGCACTTGGTCTGTTCAGCTGGAGGAGCCTGAGGGGAGAGCTCATTGCAGTTACAGCTTCCTCTTGAGGGGCAGAGGAGGGACAGGCACTGATCTCTGCTCTGTGACCAGTGAGAGGACCCAGGGTGTGGCTGGAGCTGTGCCAGGGGAGGCTCAGGCTGGAGATTGGGAAAAAGTTCTTCCCCCAGAGGGTGCTGGGCACTGCCCNCCCCGCTCCTGTCCCGTCCCCCCCGCCGGGCCCCGCTCCTGTCCCCCCGCACAAACCAACCCCGCGGGGCTGCGGGAGAGCACCCGCCTGCCTTCCCCGAGGAGCCGGGCTGCTACAGCCTGCCAAGGAGCCTGGGGGTGCCGCACCAGAGGGTGCAGAGGTGTGTGGCTCTGAAGCGCATCCTCTGGTGTTTCTGCAGTTGTTTGAGGGTTTTCATCTCTTCCTTGCTCTCTGCCAAGGGTTTAACTTAAGCCTCTAGGAGTTGCTCCCAGCACCTGGGTGTCCTGGTTTGCACAGCATTGACTTCAGCTAAGGTGAATCCTTTTCCTCTCCCCACAGGAATTAGAGGTATTTCAGAAGAGACAACCACTGGGGTCCACAACCTGTACAAGATGAAGGCCAATGGGACCCTGAAAGTGCCAGCTATCAATGTGAATGACTCTGTCACCAAGGTAATGCAGAGCCGTTCTGCATTGTTCTGCTCTCTGACCAGTTTGGTGTTGGGATGTTGTCATTCCCATGAAAGTATTCTTTCTCTTGCTGAGCTTCTCCTGAACAGAGATTTCCACCATATCCTAAGAGTGAGCCCTTGATGTCTCTAATGGGACATGCCGTTGTAAATACCCCATCGTCAGGACATCAGGGGCTTTTTGTATGTAAGAATGTGCATTCTTCTGCTATTTAATGATGTGAAAACACCTTTGGACATCATGGCTCTTGAGCACAGTCAGTTCCTGTGGCAAGGAGCCTGTCCTCACTCTTGAGTAGCGTAAAGCCCTCAGGTAGGTGTCAGGTACCAGCTGGAAAAGAGAGCGTGACCTGCATGAGCTTGTGCTGGTAAGGGTTGGTTGGTCAGCCTGTGGTTGATCTCTGTGAGCAGCAGTTAAAAAGCAGAGGGCAAGAGGGAAATACTTATCCCTTGCTTAGCCTAGGTACTGCTTCTGAGATAAACCCTGGTGGATTGAGGATGAAGTGGAACGATGTTTAAAGGGTGCTGGTGCTTTTTGGCTGCAGATGAATTATAGTGGGAATTAAAGGTGTACTAAAGGTTTATACATCTTGATGTTTTTTAAATCTAGCTACTGAATCTATTTCAAGTTCCCATGCAAACAGTATCCTGTTGGGTTGGCACTTCTCATGTTTGGCCTGCCTGTTCTGCAGTTTGCTGTCTCCTCTTTGCTCACTAAGATGCACCTGACTTACTTGGTAGGTAGTGGGCTGGAATCCAGTTAATCTTGGAAGAAGTTTGTTTCTTTGCATCCTTTTCACCCACATTTGTGCCTCTTGCATAATAATTATTAACACTGTTTAGCAGATTTGGAAATTCAGATGTTTCTAACAAAGCCTCTTGAGGGGATTTGGGATTCTAGTGCCAAACAAGTGCTTGTTTTCAAGTACTGGTTGGTATTTATACAGTACAAGATTTGCACTAACCACAGTTACAGACCTCTGGGAAAATGTGTAACTGAGCTGACAAATTCTGCTCTCCCAGTCTGATATTTCCAGTTGGTGCCAGGTTCCTGTGCTAACATTTGGAGATGGAAGGCAGGCACAGCAGCCAGTTCTCTTCTTCCCTTCTGCCACTCAAATGTATTTTGGGTGAGACAGATGTCTGCATCCAGCACTCTGCTCTCTTGCCTGCATGGGAATACACAGACACCTGGAAGGCTTTGATTGCAGTTGGGGGATTTGGTGGATTTGGTGGTGAGGAATCAAATCTGACCATGCTGCTTCACTCCATGCTGCGAGGAAAATCTGCAGGACTAGGAAAGAGGGGGTACCAACTGGCACTATCTTTAGAGTTTGAAGGATTGGTAACAAAATTTTCTGAAATATTAATGGCAGATATGCCTCTGATAATGTTTATAGGCACTGAGTCAGGAACTTCTGGATCTGAGGTGTAGTTTGTTACGCTTTGGTCAGTTTCTGCCATGAGCAGTTTATCCCATTTCTACTCATACTTTAAAGAACTGCAGGTGTTATGGGTGCACCTTCCAGTACTCCAGGTTGCTGCTTTTGGGAATTTAATCTTAAGATTGCCTGTAGCAGACAGTGGTATGTTAAGTGAAAGCAAGAAGAATTGGTGCCCTAAGGCTGTAGAAAGCCAGCACAGGCTTTGAGACCAGAATCTTGCTGTGAATGGTGAATTCTTCTTGGGGAGCACAGCAGAACATTAGTAGTCAGATTTTTAAAAAATTCTTGGGCTCTGTAATTCCCCAAATAATCAAATCTGTTTGTACAGCCCCTCTTCCTGGTCAAAACAAAAGATCCAAGGAGAAGAAGGAGTATTAGAGAGATCAGTACAGCAAGGTGTGTTTCTGAGTTTAGGAGGGTGTTCAAGAGCTGAAGTAATATTTGATATCTGACTTAGCTGGGCAGTTTTGATTTGAGAAACTGGCTGTTAATGTCACGTGATAACGTTACAGTAGGAGGATGTTGTGGGCATTAGGACATGAAAGCCAGGGGTTCCTGGTTGCAGTGAGCACTACTGTGAATGGCTGCTTGCTGGATTTTTCCAAATCAGAGCAATAGTGAGGCCTTGACAGTGTTAGGGTAACTCTTCATGGGGGAAGAAATTCCTATGGGGGAATTTTGATCTTGAGGCTGCAGGAACCAGCTTCTCCTGGTTGATGTGGGCAGCTTGCTGCTCTGCAGGCTGGATGTGTCTTGCAAAGATAAGATGATGTGCTGCTGCTGTGTTTTGCCTTCCTGTGGCACTTGGTTCAGTTATTGTCTGATAAACAGCAGCAGGGAACTTGTGAACATCTGGTTTAGAAACTCAGACCTACATTGGTGTGAAAGACACTTGAAAAATTTAGGTTACTGCTAACAAGTTTTTAACAAGTCCAAGCCCTGGTCGGTAGACACAATGAAATTTATGAAATGCTTCTCACCACATTGAAGCCTTTGTCTGATATAACTCCATAGACTGAAACTGGATAAATAAAAACATCAAACCAGGTTCTCTTCTTCCTATCCTCATGGTGGTTAAAGTATTTAAGTGACTGTTATAGTACTTGCACATAAGTCCATTTTCTTTCTCCAGGGAAATTCCACTTGAGTGGCTTTCATCTGTTCTGAAACGGCTCCCTTTCTTTCCTCAGAGCAAGTTTGATAACCTTTATGGCTGCAGAGAGTCCCTCATCGATGGCATCAAGCGTGCCACAGATGTCATGATTGCTGGGAAGGTGGCAGTGGTGGCAGGATACGGGGACGTGGGCAAGGGCTGTGCCCAGGCCCTGCGGAGCTTCGGAGCCAGAGTCATCATCACCGAAATCGATCCCATCAACGCGCTCCAGGCAGCCATGGAAGGTGGGAGCTGAAGCAGAGCAGGAATTCAGGCATCTGACAGGGCCTCTGCATGTCAGTGTAGTGCAATAAGTGAGGTCTTGGCCAAGAATGGTTCAGTGGGTTTCAGCCCTGTCCCTGCTGAGGTACAGTTGAATCCAGTGTAACTGCAGGGGAGGAGTTTGTTACTAGAGGCCTTGAAGGTGAGTTTGGAGTCAAAGATTCAGAGACCATAGTGGGGTAAGGCTGAGGGAGTGTCCTCAAGTTGTGCAGTTCTGACCTCCAGCATGAGATAAGACTTCACTGGAATTAAAACTTTAAGAAACACCAGGCCTTACTCTTGGTGGGTGTTTTTTGGAGAGCAATGCCATGCTCTCTGTCTTTCCAGCTGAGCTCAGGGCAGCTCTGGAGCTGTGCTCCTTCTCTTTTGTGGGTGCCTCACATAACTGTGCTTCTTGGTACCAGTTTATCCCACTTCTGTTCATACCTGACAAGAACTGCAGGTGTGGTGGGGGGCACTTTTGCAAACTTGACCCCCTGAATGCAGTCTCAGTGGTGTGCCAGACTGTACCTCTGGACATTGAATGCATAGATCCAGAGATTTGGAAAGGGTGAGGGGTGAATGGGTTTTGTGCCTTTTGGTGTTTAGCAAGACCAGTATCCCACTACCTTGCATCATCCCCAGGCCGGGTGTTGGCAGAAACATTTGACTCATTCTTTCTCTGTACTTTTCTACTTCTAGTATTGTGTCCCACTTGTTAATAAATGCTGGTGGTTGTGTAGAGAAGTAACTTTTTCTCTTTTTAGGTTATGAAGTTACAACCATGGAGGAGGCCTGCAAAGAGGGCAACATCTTTGTCACCACCACTGGCTGCACTGACATTGTGCAGGGCAGGTATGGCCAAGCCACTTGCTTTAGTGAAAGCATACCTGTACAGTTAGATTTCTTTTCTTAAATACAATCATAACCTGTCAGCAGTATGGTGAGGGGTTAGCACACAGTCTGATTTCTGGACATCAGAATTTAGCATGCATTTGGTGGGAAATTAAGCCTTTCAGTTTTGTTGGATGTTGCCAGATTGCAGTTATTCCTGGTTTATGGAATGTAATGATGGAGCAACAAAAGCTGCAGAGGGATAGATTGACTTTTGGAGAATGAGGGCATCAGGGCTGAATTCTGTGCTAGGCCAGACAGTTGTGAACAGAAGAGGAGGCAGGTAAAGGTTGAAAGTGATTCCATCTGTGGGTGCATATAGCAGCTGAAACCAGGCTGTTCTCAGTGAACTGCCCTGCAGGGTTTGGTTACTGCTTCTTAGATCTCAGTTTATAGCCCCAGCTCCACACAAACTCCTTCCTTTCTTACCCATTGACTGTACATGTTGTAATGGAAGATCAGATTAGGTGGGAGGAGATCAGGCCATTAGTGTCTAGAGATGTAAAACTGCTGGGAACTTCAAAGTCATGAAGAAAATGATTTCTTATGTGTAAGAAGAATAACTGCAGGTATTTGTTTTGACCAATCAAAAAAAAAAATTATTACTTTCCATAGTGGGAAAATACTTTCTCTACAGTAAGCTCTTATATCCTTGGGAAATGTCCTTCCCTAGAAGCTTGAAAGTCTTTTCCAGTAGACTTCTCATGCCTGGAGGGGTCACCAGCCCCACACACCTTGTGAGGGTCAATGCAGTTACTGAGCTGGGCACTTGTCAGGGCTGTGGATTGGAGCATCTGCTGAGGGAGAGAACTCTGTGCATTAAGTTTTGATATGACTTCTTTTCTTTTTCAGGCACTTTGAGCAGATGAAGGATGATGCCATAGTGTGTAATATTGGCCACTTTGATGTGGAAGTTGATGCCAAGTGGCTGAATGACAATGCAGTGGAGGCAGTGAATGTCAAACCTCAGGTGAGGCAGCCTTTGCACAGGCTCTCCAGCTGGAAGAAGGCAGTTAGCTACTCAGTATCTGTTTCTAGGAAGGAGAGTATTTCTCTTCAGGTTCTTTGGGGTTTCTAGCTTTTTTGGAAGCCACTGTTGCTCTGCTCAGAATGCAGATTCTGCTAACCTGGACCAAGCTGCACATGATATTCTTGGGTTTGTGTTAAAGCAGTTGTTTCCAGCCAGTGCCCAAGTCCCTCGGGGTGATCTCTGGGGAGTGGTGCCTGGTAGGGATACATTTTTCTCCCTGTGTTCCCTCTCCTTGAGAGACAGGAGTCTACCCTCAGTGCTGGTTGTGTAGAGAATTAATTGCATGAAGCCCATTCCTTATGGGAAGTCAGTTTTGATGTTTGGGGCATGGGCAGGGGGTGAGCAAATGTGCTTGCTTTGATAGCCCTGAGCTGAAAACAAAGCCAGATCTCAGCTTCAGAAAGCAAGTTAGATGAGGAATACAGAGCAGACCATTAGAGACCCTGTAAAACTTAAAGAGCATGGCCCATAGATTGCCTGGTGCCTGATCTGCATTTCCTCTTGTGAAGCTGTTTGCTCATGTACTGCTCTGCAGCAGAAGAGTTGTGGTCCTAAGGGAATGTCAGTGGAATATCTTGCGGGATTCTCTCATGGTTTGAAAAAATTTACACCTCTTTGTTTTCAAAGTGTGGTGTGTTTTTTTTTAATCTACTCTGAGATTGAAGCCTCAGGAAAGCCTGTCTGGAGCTCTGCCAAACTTGGGTTTCTCTTCCAGACTTGATGGCTTCATCTTAGAAACCTGTGTGGGCAGACCAGGCAGGTTGTTTTGTCCTTGCTCAGCTTGCATGCCCACCATGTATTTGCTTTAAGCTATGGCTGTAGCTACACAAGGAAAATCAAAATCTGAAAATTTCAGCTTTTCAACTGTGTGTCTTAAAGCAGAGAAACAAAACTGAACTAGATCAAAACTGTTCTGTGACTCCAGCATTGAGGGAGTCACATCCATCCCATAAATCAAACCAGGCTTTACCTGACTTGGTGTGGGGCTTCTGGCTCCCTTTGAAGAAGGGAGTGTCCTTGCTGATAGCAGGATTCTGGGACGGGTTTTGTACTTTTTAATAACACTACACCCAAACATACCTCTCAGATCTCCATCTGCCTTTCTAGTTTTCATAACTCCCCTGTGGCTTATTGGCCACCCACATCAAAGTCTTACTAAGCAGTTGTGAGGGGTATGTTGGGATTCTTTGCATGGCCTTAACCAGGTCTGAAGTTACACCTTCAAGTTCTCACTATGTTCAGGTTTGTTCTTGCCCATGGCCTTAGTGGAGCTGACTGCTCAGCAGCTCTTGTCCTAGAGCAGCCCACAGGTACCTGCCTGCTTTCTGGTAGCTCAGGTTGTTTTAGAACTAAACCTTGGACTGCTTGGAGAATAAACACTGTTAAAGGTTTAGTTGGGTGTTAATATGGCACCACACAAATTACCTGCACAGAGGCAGTAAATCCCTTTTTATATGCTTTGCTTTGAGGAACCAGTCTGGCATTGATGAGAGTGCAGTAAGGTGCAGTGTAGTCCCACGCATGAAAACTGTAACAAGCTTCTGGTTTAAAAAAAAAAATAAAGTTAGCTTTTGAAAAGGATGGAATTGGGGTCAGGGTTGTCCATATGGAATAATGCTGAAGCAGTCTAACTTTCTAAATATTCAAATTTTTACTAAAACCTGGCAGCTTCTTTTCTGTATCCTGAACCAGAGAGTGGAATATAATACAAGAGCAAAAATCCCTGACTTTGTATGAAGACATCTGTCTCTTGATGAGAGGATTAATGCCAGAGCTGAGGGCTGTTAACTTCAGCTGGAGGTACAAAGTAATTGAAACTCTGTCCACCATGGAAGTTTCAGTACCAGGGCTGGGCTGATGTAAGAGATGTTTAATACTTTAGTAAGAGAAGCATTTTACTGTGCCATTCTGGCTCATGCGATGTGTTCAGAGGATGGTTAAGAAGGAAATAGGCTTCTTACTGAGAAGCTGGCAGGTTGGTTTGGCTCTGGGTTTGCACCGCAGCCCTGCTCAGCTGGGTTTGGGTATCAGAGACTGACCTGCAGCACAAACTCAACTCGAGAGGGGAAGGGAAGGTCAAGGTCAATGAACTTCAGCTCATAAATAAATTATTCCCATATAGTGTGCAGGGAAGTGCAAAGCAGCCAGGAAGTCCAGAGCCAGGTGCATTCCAATGGGGGAAAGGAGGAGACGTTTGTCTGAGTGTGGAGAGGAGCTCGTTGCTTGGGTAATTTGCGTTCTACTTCTGGAGCAATTTCTTGAGCCTATGAACGAGCCTGTTTATCTGCCTGTGTATGAGATGTGTTTCCACAGTACTGACTTAAGCCTCTGCTGGTACCACTACTACTTTGTATTTATTTCTATGCATTAGTTTTACATTTTCTGTGTTCCCCTGTGCACTGAATGACTCCTGTTAGCACAGCTTGCTGAAGGTGTGGGGTTCTATGCACAAGCCAGCAGCTGTCCAGGGGCAAGTTGTGTGGATATTATGTAAGGATATAAGATTTTGACACCTAAACCGCCCCATTCAGACTTCAAAACTGAGTAAGTAATTTAACAGCTCAACTACCTTTTAGTAGTTCAGTCTGTAAATGTAATGTTTGTTGTAAGTAATATTGTAGCTGTTCTCAGGATTTTTCATGTTCTGCTTCCCGTCTGGTTCCTTCTTTGTTTTGTTGTTTCTTCCCATAATCTCCTGATAGCCCATGTGGTGTTTTTTGGGTGGACTGAGCATGTCACTGGTGGTCCACAATGGAGAATTGGCATCCAAAATAACAACTGCAACTTCTCAGTGGGGATCATTCCTACCCCACCTGCTGAGTGCTTTTGGGCAGGAGAAGTCAAGACTGCTTTAGGGCTGCTCTTTGAAGTGGTCGCTGCCTGCATGTGTTGTACTGAAATCACAATAATCTGTCATGTGAACCCAAGAAGCAGAAAATGGTGCTGTGATTGAAGCATAGCTGAGGCAGGCAGGTGGCAGCACAGACCTGCTCTGAAGGCAAAATACCTGTTACAGAAAAAATGGTTTGGGTGGGTTTGCTCTTGACATCTCTGCTAAAGTCCTGCACAAGGATGTTTTTTCAGAAGATGGTATTGTTACAACTAAAGCTTCATCCCATGTGGCTTTTAACTTACAGGGCAAAGTTTTAAATTGAAAAATTGAAAATGATGTGTTTTATTTAACGTTAAACAACTTTTAGCTTTTAAATACAGCTGTGGGGAGGGACCCTTTTAGGTCTGTCACAGTTGCTGTGCTAGCAGAGGATAAATGGTTTGAAGCATTAGGTTTTGTCAAAGTGTGTTGCTGATTATGTTTTAAGTACTTCCAAACTGCTCTACTCCCAAATGCTTGGTATGACATAAGCAATAAATACCAGGTAATACTGAATATTCTTGTGACTTGTGGGCCATACTGGTGTTTCATTAATTGCTTTAATATTGTAACCTCCTCCAGAGTGAAGGCAGGGCAGAGAGGAACTAGTGACAGGGGGAAAGGAGAAGCAGGGTTGAGTTTAACATTGCAGGAGTCCAGTCTGGCCCAGGCAGTTGGGGCACATGCTAAGTGACATTATCTATCTCCTGAGCTGTGTGGGACAGGGACATTATCTGTTTCTTGAACTGTGTCGCCCTGGTTTTTCTTAGCCTTCTGATAATTTACATATTTGGAGTCAGATTTTCACACATTTTCATGTAAACAATAGCCAGTGTTTACTTAAATGCATTTTCTGTTTTTCATTCCTTTTGTGATAAGAGAAAGTTTGATGAGCATCCTTTTTCTCCAGTGGGATTGAGGAGGAAGTGACATGTCCTCCAATCCCTGGTGGAATCGAGAACCCTATAAAGTATGAGAAATGTAAATAAAGTCTCTCTTTTTCCCTCTTTCTGCTGAACCTAGCAGGTGTGAGAGTTTCCTTTATTGTGTCCTTTACCGACACAGTGTGGGACTCTCACAGCTGAGGACCTGTCTCCTTAGCCCATTTGAGCCTGGATTCTGTGTGTACAGTCCTGCTGTCCTTGGGGTAGCTTGGGGAGGATCTTAGGTGTGGTCCCCCAAGAGCAAAGGAGGGTACATCAGGAGCCAGCTTATTGTATGTATTGGCATTACAGGGGTGGGACCAATTCCAGGGGACCTTCAGCAGGCTGAGGGCTCTGGCTGTTACCCTGTGTTAGATTCCAAGGCTCTGGGCTGCTGCACGCAGAGGTGTCCCCTCTTCCTTGTCTCCCCACACCAGTTGTGACCACTGGGCATGGATGAATTTACTGGGATTTACTGCAAGCAGCACGTTCCCACCACAGCTGGCTGGGGCTGCACGTACGTGGGAAAGCCAGGAGAATTGGGGAGCTGGTTAAAGAAGTTGGGGAGCTGGTTAAAGAAGTTGGGGAGCTGGTTAAAGAAGGATGGTTAAATAGGAAGCAGGTGCCAAGATGGGTGTGCTGTGAAGCCCAGGGTCGCTGCAGGCTTTGCGAATGCTGGCTGGGGTTGAGGGAGGGGCGTCTCTGTTACAGCTCAAGCGCTGCAGAGCTGAATTGCTGAGGGGCAGGGAGGCCCCCCAGGCGTGCCCCGTGCCTGACGTGGCTGTGGCACTGCTGCTCCCACAGGTGGATCGCTACACCCTGCGCAACGGCCGCCACATCATCCTGCTGGCCGAGGGCCGCCTGGTCAACCTGGGCTGCGCCATGGGCCACCCCAGCTTCGTCATGAGCAACTCCTTCACCAACCAGGTGCTGGCACAGATCGAGCTCTGGACCCACAGTGACAAATATGCTGTGGGCGTCCACTTCCTGCCAAAGAAGGTGAGTGGCAGCCACGCGAAGGTGCTGGTAAGGAAGCCAGCTTCAGGGGTGGCTTTGTTGGTGCTTTAACTCACTTTCCTGCTGAAGGTTTTTGCTGCAAAGTGGTTCTGTCCTTTGGAGGGTGTTTGGCTTTGGACATGCTGGGTGTGAATGGGCTGTTCTTTTGTGTGCAGAACTGGGACTTGCCTGTCCTGTGATAGAACATCCAGCCACTTTCTGACTTCTCTAAGGTGCTGGGAAGCCCTGTCCTGCCTCCGGGTAGTTGGAAAGCTTCTCCCAACCAGCCTGTTCCTTCTGCAAGCCTGTCCAGCAGCAAAGTGTAGTGGGCAGAGTTGAAGCTGGAGTGAAACTGAATCCCTTTTACTGTGATTGATAGAGTCCTGATCCCATTTGCACCTGAGAGAGGTTATCACAATCTGGTTCTAATATCTTCACAAAATATTAATGACAGATTTCCTTGGATTTCCCTTTAAACTTATCTCTGTGTTCTTTGTTCTTGGTAAAGCCTGGATCATGTCTCAGCTTTCAAATTCATTTTAGAAAACTAACCTGGTTTGAATTTTCTAAAACAAGACTGAGAATTTGAGATGGTTCATGGAAAAAGATGCTGGAAGTAAATCCCACTGCCTTTGGAGCACAACCAGGTGTGACAGTAAATGTGAAAATACTTCCATTTGGGAAGTAGAATGTGTATGTTTGGGCTTACTAATGAGGTGTTTTCTGAAGGACTTAAGTTTCCAAACTCATCAGTTAAGGATCAAGCAAAGCGTACCAGAAATGCAGTGTAGGAGTTGATCAGCAAACTGCCACATAATTGTCTTCAAAGGAACAGTCTTGTTGACAGTTCTCTTAAAAATGATAGCCTGGTGTTGATAAAATGTGGCTTCATCCTCTCACAGAATAACATTTTTTAATAAGTATACTTGAACTGGAAGTGAGAAGTAATGTCCAGAGCAATTAAACATGAGGTTGCCTGTTAGGGGAGCTTATGGCAGTGATCTCCTCAGGTTCATCCACTGTGCCAAAACACTCTTGATGCTCTGTGCCTCATTGAGGGCTTTATTCAAAGAATAAATCAAACTCCTTGTCAGAACCAACAAAAGCACTTTCTCTGATAATTTTGTGGGCTAATGCCTTTCCTTGTTCTGTGCAATTGCTTTGAGGTCCAAATGTAAAACTTAACAATTACCAAGTACCTTACACTGCACTTTCTTTGACTGCAAGAATATTGCTTTGATCAACCGTTACAAACGAGCACACATTTCTGCAACGTGTGTTCCTGGAAATCTAGGAAAACTCTTCTCTCCATGTTCTTGGCACCAAATCTGTCCTGCTCAGCTTTGATTTTACGGTGAGAATGTCTGCTTACCTTCATCTAAATTGGTGTGTCTCTTATATCTGTCTTGAAGTCCCCAAGCTGAAGCAGCTGTGAACCAAATAATCCCTGCTGCAGTTTGAAAACCTCGTCTGGGAATTGTCAAGGACTCAGTTCCTTTTCAAGTGGGTGGAATCTGTCTTAAATTCTCTGGAAGTACACCTATGAGAGTTTCATATGTCAGTCTAATCGGCCAGATAGGAATCCAATTTCTGACCCTCCTTTATTTGTTTCATGGCCTCCTGACAGGATGTACTAGGCTTAAATACTTGTTTCCCTTCTAAACACTTGTTCCCCTTAGGTTTTCTTTCTGTCATGGTTTACCTGACTCTTTGGTGGATTTCGTTGTTCACTTCCACGTTATTGGACCATTTCCTCTTAGGTTTCTAATTTTGTCCTGTTGCCTTTGGCTGTGCTGGTTCCCAGGAGATGCTGGAGTTCCAGAGTGGTTACTGTGAGCAGGCTGAGCTGCAGGGAGTGACACTGTGCACACAGAGCTTCTTACCTGCTTTGTGGGATTGCTTCAGAGTAGTGGCTTTGTTACCACAGTCCCTTGGAGGGGGGAATCCAGGACTAGTTTTTGAATCATTTAGGCCCTGCTGGTTCCCACAAGCTGCAGGTTTGGCCCTTGATTGTTTTGTTGATTTACTGCCCTTCAGTTACAGCCTTTCATGTCTACTGAACTAATTTGAGGGAAATATTGCCAGTCTTTGCTGTGCTGCTGGGATTTAGACTTACCTTGTATCTATTTTCTTAGCCTGGTTTTGCCTGTTTTTGCAGGAGTTACAAATGGTTGAACTTGTCCTTGATCCCTGCTTGTGGAGTCCTTTCTACCTCTGAATATCCCCTGTGGCTGTCCCTCCCCCTCTGACACAGCAGCTCATTCACCATCCTCCTGGTTGTTTTCTGACTCTCCTGTACCTCTGGAGCACTTAACTGCCTTCTAACTTCATACATCCTCCAGTTTCCCGAGTTTACACACCTGCCTGGCACCTCTGGGATGGAGAAATTATATCAGCCTTTCTGGGCTTGTGTCCTACAGCCCACTTTGGTTTTATTCTTCATGGCGACAGTGCCAGCAGATACAAGTAGTCTTCCTGAATGGGAGATTCTGGAATAAATTTCATCAGTCATGTGCCCCTAAAATGGGATATCTGGAAAGGACAGGAATTTTTTCCAGTGTTAGGACTTACATGATATTGTAGGTTGACAGTGTAGCATGTCCAGGTGTCTTTGTAGTGGAAACTGGGGCTTAATCATTCTAGCAAATCACTCTTATCTCTAAAGAGTTTGATCTCTGTTCTTGCTGGGTGGATGTGAATGTGTAAATGAGATTGAAACGGGTTTGATTACATAAAATTTTGTCTTGCTTAGACTTGACTCCCTCAAAAGCACAGGGCTCTTGCATCTGAATGCAGGTCTGTGCTCAGACAGGTGAGGGATGTTGGCAGGACCAAAGCTGTGTCAGTGTGAGTCCCCCTTTGGGCTGCTGCTGGTTTCCACGTATTCATTTCTCCCTCTGGGCTGTGACTTCATAACTAATAGGACTCTGCTCTTGTCTCAATGTTTTGTTTTCCAGCTGGATGAAGCTGTGGCTGCTGCTCACCTGGACAAGCTGAGTGTGAAGCTGACGAAGCTGAGTGACAAACAGGCCAAATACCTGGGCTTGTCCAGAGATGGGCCCTTCAAGCCAGACCACTACAGATACTGAGCAGGTGGCACTACCCAAAGACCGAAGTGCAGGGATACAACCTTCCAAAGCTCTTGTGTGTGCTGGGCTTCTGAGGACAAGCCTTTTGCCATTTTCCTCTCAGTGCTGCACAACCCCTCCTCTTACCAGAGAACCTTCAGGGCCCTGTCAGTGGAAAAGGATCACTGACTCCTGGCTCTAGAATTGGTTACTTAGCTACTGTCACAGTGAAAAGGATCCTGTGCACCTTTTGTTGGTTTCTAGTGCTCCAGTAAGGGGAGCAGGACAGAAGGTGGCTAAATGAGAATGTGTAGTCTTGCCATACGAGTGGCTGACAGCTTTGGACAGGCTCACCAGTGAGGTGGGGAACGGTTTCTGCAGGGAGATGCTTCTGCCATGCCCTGCTCCAGTCAGGTGAATCCCTGGCAGTGTCAGGCCCCTCTCCACAACAGTGCCCTGATGGAGTGCAGATTTCAAACTGGAGGAAATAGGGAGGATGTGGGGTGCTTGGTCTCTGTCCTGTAAAATCACCTTAGCCTCCTACCCTGAGATAAGAGCTGGAGGTTTTTCCTAGGTTAATTTAGTCCATTGGTTTTGGTCAGAACAAAGACCATTTTGTGCTTCTGCCATACCTGCTTGACGAGGGGTGAGGCAAGAGAGACTTTTAGCAGCCTACAAGTGTGTTGTGAGCAGCTGAGGAGCCACTGAGGGGATGGTTGGGTTTAGGGACCTTGTTCAATCCTCTGCAGACACCAGCAGCACACTGCTACCCCCAACTTGATTTCTCCGAGTTGTCATGTCTGCTGTATCATGTTTGTCACTGACTTCAAGTGCTTTTATTAAAGATCTGACTGTGGCCTGACTTGTTTGTGCAGTGAAATGTTTTGGGGTTTGCCATGGGTTTGTTTACCTTTGTGTGACCCTTATGCTACTGAAAATATTTGATGTACCCACGTAGGGTGTCCTCAAGGCAAAAGCCAGTGCTGTGGCAACTCTGTGTCTTGTGCTGGGGCTGGGAAAAGCTGTTCCTCAAATATTTCAAGGGCTGCATCTTAGAGGAAAGTCACTCTGTGCACACAGAGTTCTCCTTGAGTCATGGAAGGGGCTGCTGGCCACTGCCTTCTTCAGTCAGCATTGTACTGGAGAACCACCTCTGTTTCTGGATGTAAGAAGATGAAAGGTTTGGAATGATGTTAAAAAGTGCTTGAAGTTCTCAGATTCGTGCCCAAACCTCTGTGAGCAGCTGGAACAGATGGTGTGGAGTGTGAACTGTCGGAGGAGGAAACAAAAGATGAGCAAACAAGGTGTTGCTGAGTGTAAATTTTTTCATGGTTTTGTTTTGCAGACCTCTAAAAAGCACCAATTTGAACTAAATTTGGGTGCCACAGAGGCACCATAAATGATTCCAGAATCAGTAATGGTGATTACCCTCTAATGAGACATGCAGCAGCTGCAGTACACATCTAAATGTAGATGATGGGCACCTTGTGCTTGTGGCATGCAGTAACCAGGGTGGAAAATGTCACTGTGGTGGAACAAATGGAGTAGAAAAATAAGGAACACTGGTGTCCTTAGTCTTTAGTTTCCACTACTTGGGCTTTGGATTCTCAACCCCTTCAGTGGCTGAGCTCTGCTGTGCTGAAGTGCAGGGTTGTAATGCTGCTCTTGGATCCTGGGTTCCTAGAATCCAGGCAGGAAGGGCCACCTGGAGGTCTCTGGCTCATCCCTGTCTTCATACCAGGGCCATGCTGAGATGAACTTGCCCAGGAGCATTTCAGATCACATCACCTCTTAAGGATTCTCACCCGGAATGTGACCACCCTCTGGTGAAAGTACTTTTCTGTACATTTCACTGGCATTTCCTGTGGTACAGCCTGTGCTGGCTGCTTCATTTTATTCCTCTGCACCTCTGGAAGGGGCTGGTTCCATCTTCACTACATTCATGATTCCAGAGACAAATCAGGGAAGTGTCCAGATGCCAGCAGCATGACCAGGTCTGAAACATCTCATCTGCTTTGCAAGGCCCTGGGCCAGGGCACTAAAGTAGCACTGTGAGAACAAGAACTGTCCACTGCCTTCCTAGCACAGCATTTGCATCAACCAAACTAATAAAAATCGGATTTGCTGCTGAAAATCCACTAGTGTGAATAAGTTAGCAATGTGGGATTTTGATGGTTTGATTTGATAAAATGCAGAATTTATATTTGGAATATATTTATTACGTCTTGTATTTATTTTTTGCTGTTGTTGAGGAGGACTGGATCAAAGACAGGCCCTAGTAAAACTACTGGCAGAAGTTCTGTGCCTCCCTCCCAGTCCCTGCAGTGCAGTTGTGGTTTGGTCTGCAGCAGTGCTGTGCCCAGTACCTGTCAGCAGAGTAGTCTGGGAACTGGAACTGCAACAGGAGCATGTTGAATATTTTTGTTCAGCCTTTTTTTGTGCACTTCAAAAAAGTCACTTCACTTTAGGTACAGCTGTTCAGCCTCAGTGGGGTCATCTTAGTTCTCACTGTGGTATGAGCTCTTTGAACTTTTTCTCAAAGGCAATTTTGAATAATCTTTACAGTAAAATACACAGATTTCTCTTCCATTTCAGAAGCATTTCAGGATGAATGGAAGACTTGAAATGTGACCTTTGGTGTAGCAGCTGCTTTCCTATCAAAAATACAAGTTGCTGTTTCACGTCATTACTCCCTGCTGGATTCTTAACCTGTGCAATCCCCATGACAGCAAAAGTGTGCCCAGGTGGGTGCAAGGAGGCCAAGGGCACCTGGGCTGGCCCAGCACTGGTGTGTCCAGCAGGACCAGGGCAGTGACTGCCCCCAGTGCTGGGCACTGCTGAGGCCCCACCTCGAATCCTGGGGTCAGTTTTGGGGTGCCTCACAAAAGAGACATTGAGGGGCTTGAGAGAGTCCAGGGAAGGGAACGGAGCTGGGAAGGGGCTGGAGCCCCGGGAGCGGCTGAGGGAGCTGGGGAAGGGGCGCAGCCTGGAGAAAAGGAGGCTCAGGGGGGCCCTGGTGGCTCTGCACAAGTCCCTGACAGGAGGGGGCAGCCGGGGGGGTCGGGCTCTGCTCCCAGGGAACAGGGACAGGAGGAGAGGGAACGGCCTCAGGCTGGGCCAGGGGAGGTTTAAATTGGATATTGAGGAAAATTCCTTCATGGAAAGGGTGGCCAGGCCTGGCACAGCTGCCCAGGGCAGTGGTGAAGTCCCCATCCCTGGAGGGATTCCAAAGCTGCGTGGATGTGGCTCTCGGGGACGGGGGTTAGTGTCGAACTTGGAGGTTCTGGGGGAATGGTTGGACTCGATGATTTTAAAGGTCTTTTCCAACCTCAGTGGGACTGAAGTCATTCAGCCTTATTGCTTGCTTTCTCTTTACTGGCAAGAGCATATCTGATGTCACTCAGAATTTTGCTAAATCAGTCACAACTAATTTTTCCCTCTTTTCTCTTTGTTTTCAATGCATATGCAATTAATTCAGAGTTCACTCTACCCTGAGGTTGAGCATCTAGATTGCCTAAATACAGATTGCCAGACCCATTGTGGCTGCTTTACAATGGTTTTAGCAGGAGTTAATGAATGAAGAATAGCATGGAGGAGAGCCCGGCGTCTGTAAGTACCCAGGCTGGGGAGTGTGTCCCCTCCCCAGCACCAAAACCCCGCGAATGGGCTCCTCTGGCATCCCACATCTGGCTGGTGAGTCAGTGAGAGGCTCCAGCTTTCCTCACTTCTGGGGCTCTGCACAGCAGATGTCCCAGCACTGGGGCAAGATGTGAGCCCCAGGCTCCCCGGACCCGGCTCAGGGATCCCGGAGAGGGGGAGCTGGGTCCCGGTGGGCACAGACTGCACAGCGAGGGCTGGCAGGGGGAACGGGGAGCACAGGTGAGATTGGGGCTCAGGTTTGTGCTGCTCAGCAGGTGTGGTGCCTGGGTGAGCAGGGGATGGATGCTCAGCACAGCACGTTTGTTCCCTGTGGAGGCTGCGCTGGGAGGCTGGCCTGGAGCAGCCCTCAGGCCCCTGTCCCAGCCAGGCCGAGCACAGGGACAAAGCCCTAAAGCAGCCCTGCCTCCAGCTCGGCAGCCTCTTCCCTCAGCCTTGTCTGCAGGCTCATTCCGAGGGGCAAGAATGCAAGAAGTGAGATTTCCATGTGTGCCCAAAGGAGGTGCAGTTTGGGAAAACACGAGCAGGGTGTGAGGCATGAGGAGAGCTGGTGTGTGCTCTCTTTCATACAATAGGACCTGGCTCAGATTTGCAGCTTCCTCCCACCCCTTATCTTCCCCATACCAGCAGCCACTGGCTGAGAACTGGGAAATAGTAACCCCACTCTAGTTAATAGCTGTTCCTTAAATTTGGCTGTTCCTGGGTATTAATTTAGCAGGTCTTTTCCTACTATTTCTTTCTACTTGATCAGGAAAAAAATGTCATTATTAAAGTAGTGCTAAACTATTGTCCTGTTTTTTGCTAAGCCTTCTGTTATAACCTTGGAGTCAGAGAACTTTCACACAGTTTCATGTGAACAATAGCCAATGTTTATTTAACCATCTTTTCTGTTTTTCACTCCTTTTGTGATAAGAGAAAGTTTGATAAGCATTCCTTTTCTCCAGTGGGATTGAGGAGGAAGTGACATGTCATCCAATCCCTTGTGAAATTGAGAACCCTATAAAGTATCAGAAATGTAAATAAAGTCTCTCTTTCCCCCTCTTTCTATAAACCTAGCAGGTGTGAGAGTTTCCTTTATCGTGCCTTTACTGGCACATCAAACCAGACCGGATCCCACTTTGGGAAAAGTTTTTATTTAATTCTGTGTCAAATTTCAGGTTGTTATTTAACACCTTCAAATGGTTTGCACTGTCCCATTGCCTTCGGTGAGGTTGGGCTGCTCTGGGTGGTAACAAGCACTGTCATCCTGGGAAATGTGTCCCTGGAAATTGATGGAACCTGGTGATCAAATGAAACTGATGATGACGGATTGGACTCTTGGTCTTCAGACAGCTCTGATTTGGCCACAAGTAATCAAATATTTCCTCAAATGTCTTTCAGATTAATGTTCTGGTAATGTTTTCCTTATTGTTACCAGTGAAAATACTCTCCTCTTCCAAATAAGGCACCTCCTGCCCCCCATCTTCCCTCCACTGTGGAGTCAGAAGCAATAAGAGAACACAGGCTGTACATTTTTCTCCATTAATCTCAACCAGAAATGCCAGAGTCCGTGATTTTTAAGGTTTGCAATACAGTCTTCCTAGGCCCTGCTCTTTATTTTTCTGCAAGGCTGGAGTTCTGTGAGATGGAGATGGATGGAGGTGCACAGGTTGCCGTGGGAAATACAGCTCAGTGCAGAGGAGAGCAAGGGATGGCTGAATGGATGCTGTGCTGACAGACAGCTCTGTGATTCATGACTGAGCTTGTCTTCATGGCAGTGGTTCTGCCTGCAGATGATACCAAGCTTCTCAGAAGCTAATTGTGTTTCTTTTAGCCCGTGGAGCTTTTTGCCAAGACGAATCAAATGTAGCCAGTGTAGCCTGTGAAGTCCTGTTAGGGTTTGCAGTTGTGTTGTTTGCCACTGGGCAGCTTTGCACCACTGTAACAAGCATCAATTACAATTATTTTTCTTCTCTTTTAAAATCACTAACCCTTCATGCATGTGGTTTGCACGCCAGCTTAGGGAAAGCAAAACCAAACAAAAGACTGACAGAATAATAAGAAACAAGAACCCAACCCTGAGAAAAAATACTTCCAGAAGGGAGTGGGATGGAAAAAATAAGTTTAAGGTTCTGCAGCATCCTTTTTATGGGATGAGGACACCCCGACTTCTTGTTTAATTCCCTGAAACTGCACAGCAGAAATTCTTTAGGATATTTAGAAAGTTTGTAGTGAAGTTTTCACTTCTTGTCCCATCTGTATGGTCCAGAGACACGTTTCAGCAAACCTGGTACTTTGCTGTAGCACCCTGGTTTTGGTTTCATTAACTGGAAGATGATTTCTGTGAGAGAATCTTTAAAGGGCCTCAGTCATAGGTATGTGCTCCTTTTCCCTGGTGGAGCAGCAGCATTTTGGAAGTAAATTGAACAGATTGCAGAGGTTTAGGCACCCTAAATGCTTAGGAACTGGACACAAGGTTTTGGGTTGAGCCAGGCCTTACTGTCAGCATCTGCTTTTTTATCGACTTGTTTCCACTAAGAACAAACATCTGGTGGTCCTGTTCTTCCTCCCCTCCAAAACTTATTTCCTATGTGTATTTTATTAACAACTGGCTGCAGACTCCTTTTGACCCTTTTGGCCTGACCTGCCATGGAGATGCCATTTTGGAGATGAATGTCAACATCTCTGACCACACTCCCAGACTTAGAAGAAAGGAGCAGTGATGGAAGATGTTGAAGGGAATACAGGGAAGCAAACCATCAGCCCTGCTCGTTTAGTGCTCTAAATACTTGCTTCCCAAATTGAGAAGTTAATATGAATTGAATCCCAGCTTTATAGCAAGGACATCTCTGAAATACTAAAACCTTTGTGTTTAAAGTGGTCTGGCTCTGTCAGGTATTTCTGAGGTCTTTTCAGAGGGGGAAGAATCCCTGGCTGTAGAATTACTTCGAATTTCCATTTTAGAAGACTCTAAGATTTGATGTCTTTCACCAACAAGTGAAAGACCATTCTTTTAATAAATCTGTGTATATATATATGTATTTTTAAATGCCACTCTTATTTGTTATGGAACACAAGGAAGAGTGAGGCTGTGTATTCTCGTGGTTGATTTCTGGCCATTACTGTTGTAATCACATAATACTGTTGTTCATCTATTTGAGACAGCTGTATGGAGTGAAGGGGAGCTATATGAGATCCCAAATGACATTTTAGCTGAGGAAATTGCCCAAAATAGCAAGGGTACCTCAAGAACAGTTAGGTAAATCTAAAAGATTAGCTAAAATGTAGAGAGTGAGTGATGAAGGTGTTATTAAAGCGTATTAAAGTATATTCAAGTCAATAGATGATGTCCACAGATTCAGAAGGGTCTGCAGTGGATCACTAGGGACTGGTGTATTTTAGTCTTTTCCTGCCTTTATCTGCATTAAATGAAAGCCACATGTGAATTGTGTTATGACACTAATACAGCCATTTGAGGGCTCCCATATTTCAGGCAGGGTTTCATCTTAAAGGATTTCCTGGATGGAAAGATGTGTGCATATGCCATGCAGCAATTGAAATAGTTTCTCATTTCAATGAAAAAAAAACCCTTGCAGAAATGACTGAAACCTCCTTTTTCTTCTGGGAGAGGGACTTGCCCATATGTTGGCCATCTGCATATCGTCTGAGAAGTGTGACAATAAAATCTCTGTATTACCTCAGAAAGTAACCCGCAGGCCCCACGGGTTTCGGAGGGGCACTCGGAGAGGGCGCGACTGCGCCTTCGGGCAGCCCCGCGTGTCCCTGGCCTGGAGCTGCTCCTCCGGGTGGCAATGGTGTCCCACGGGTCCCGTGTCACACCTGCCAGCCTTGCCTGGGCGCTGCTGGTGTGGTGAGAGCGCCGGGCACTGGGCCTCTCGTGGGAGTCGGGCAAGGGGCAGGATTTCATTTCCCTCTCCCAGCCCTCCCTGCTGAGACTGTGCAAGAGGCAGAAAAGACTTGTGTTGTCCTGTTTTTGCTAAAGCCTTCTGTGTATAATATGGAGTCGGAATTCTTTCTCACACAGTTTCATGTAAACAATAGCCAATGTTTATTTAACCGTCTATTCTGTTTTTCATTCCTTTTGTGATAAGAGAACTTTGATGAGCATCTTTTTTCTCCAGTGGGATTGAGAAGGAAGTGACATGTCCTCCAATCCCTTGTGGAGTTGAGAATTCCATAAGATGTGACAAATGTAAATAAAGTTGCTCTTTTCCCTCCTTTCTGCTGAACCTGGCAGGTGTGAGAGTGTCTTTATTGTGTTTTCCCAGACACATACTTGTGTTCATCCTGAAGAAACCAGGAAAAACTTAAACTAGCCCGTCAGGCCAGACTGACACTGGGGTGTCTCTGTCCCCAGATCAGGGGTAATTTGCTGGCGAAGGGGAAGAATATCCCACCAAACCCCTCTCTAGCTGTGAAACTCCATTTTGCAGCTCGAAGAGCTGTTAGTGTGAGTGCCAACACGCGCTGGGCAGCCCAGAAACCCGCTGTGTGCCAGGCTCAGCCACAGCGTGGGCAGCAGGGCAGCGAGGGGACCCGGCCTCTCTCCTCCCTCTCAGCACACCCCACCTGCAGGGCTGCCTCCAGCTCTGGGGCCACAGCGGGACAGGGACAGGGAACTGCTGGAGAGAGTCCAGAGGAGACCCCGGAGCTGAGCTGGGGGTGCTCTGTCCGGGGAGGAGAAGGCTCTGGGGAGACCTCGCTGTGCCACGGTAGTGCTTGAAGGAGGCCTATAGGAAAGATGGGGTCAGACTTCTTAGCAGGGCCAGTTGTGGCAGGAGAAGGGGTGGTGGCTGTGAATTGAAAGAATGTAGATTTAAACTAGATAGAAAGAAGATTTTTATGCTTTTTATGCTGAGGGTGCTGAGGCCCTGGCACAGGGTGCCCAGAGCAGCTGTGGCTGCCTCTGGAAGTGTCCAAGGCCAGGCTGGACAGGGCTTGGAGCACCCTGGGACAGTGGGAGGTGTCCATGCCATGGCAGGGGTGGCACTGGATGAGCTTTAAGGTCCCTTCCAACCCAAACCATTCTGTGATTCTAAGAGCAAGGAAATGCACTGTGGGACTGTTGTGTGTATTCCTGTTCTTTGTGCTGTTCCAGGAGCTGCTGATGCCTTTGAAAAATACCTGTTGGAATCTGGACACCGGCAAAATGAAAGCTGAAATAGCAGAGGTTGTACAAATAGAGGGAAGAATTGTTGACGGAGTGCCAAGATTCAGCACTGCCCATGTGTGTGCCCACCTGTGATGTCCCCAGTTGTGTTTTTATGATTGCACTGTGACCTGCCAGCTGCTGCCATTAGCAGGCTGGGGGCTTCACTCACTGCCTTTGGCCAGAACTTGTCAAAAGTGACTGGTGACATTCTCATCCCCACAGTTAGAAAAGCACATGGTGCTTCAAGTGGTTTGCATCTGGCCCAGGAAGCAATTATTTCTTTCCAACTATTAAATGTACTACAAAATTGTAAGATTATATTTCTGATTGGCAGTGAGTAGCTGCTTGCTGTGCACTTTTGGTTTTGGAAATGAGATGCCTGTGGCAAATTTCTTCCAGGTATTAGAGGGGTAACTGGGATTTTGGAGTGCAGTAAGCACAGCAAGCCATCCCATGTGTTTCCTGCTGGGTTCTGGAGTTCCCTGTGTGGAGAGCACTGTCCAGGAGGGCAGCAGGTTGGAGCTTGGGAATAGACAGAAAAAAATTGTTCCTGGGTTTGTTAGGGGAGCCCCTTGCTAATTGTTTTCTTTTCCAGGCCTGAGAGTGCAACTGAGAGCTGTGTCTTGGAGTTAAATAGGTCACTGGATGTGGACAAGTGCTGAACTGGTCTGTTTAGCGTGTGTACAGAGTCACTTCTGGCCATAGAATGGTCTAATTCATCTTTAAATGCTCTGTGGAAGTATGTTTTGATTTAATGGTTTTTTGCATTGGCCTTGAGTGCCATTTAATGTCTACACCCTCCCAGGGAGGGAGCTGGAGGCTGCAGTGCTTCAGGAGGAGCCTCTTTGCTCCAGCCACTGGGATGGATGTGATTTGTGCCATGTGAAATAGAGCCCCACAGAGTCACAGCTGGACATGTCATGCACAAGTTCTTCCCAGGCTCCTCGGTTTGGTTTTACAAATCTCCTTCTGCTGCTCCACTAATTAATTTCATCCCAAGTTTAACACTGTCCTCATCTCAAAGGGCCTTGTTCAGTCTTTCACCACCCTCAGCCAAAGCAGCATCACAGATACTGCTGACTCTTCTAGAGAACTTGGAAAAAGTCATTTTACCTTCCATCAAATCTTTCCTTCTCTCAGAAGTTCCTCAAGGGTTTGGTTGGTTTCCTTTTGGGGTCTTCCAGAGAATTTGAGTGATTAGCTTGGAAAACTATGATGTGTTTAGAGGTAGCTTGGTATAGTCATTAAGGTGTTATTTCTACCACTTGTTTTATCCATCAGGATAAACTTGGATTTTATGGGCTTTGGGTGTGACAATAAGCAATCAAGTTAGGAAAATACAGTATCTGTTTTAAATTTACACAAGACAGGCGATATTTGAAAAAGCTAACAGTGATTTATTTGTGTTTCATCCTGCTAACCTGTAATTGGGGTGGAATTTCCATTAGTCTCTAGGAGCACAATGACTCTGTCAGGGAGCGTTCCTGGGGCTGTCTCTACACTCCAATTCCAATAAGTTTTCAGTGGAGAGATTTTGGTGTGTGACAGGTAAAAATTAAATACTCCATCTTCATCATGTGCATTTTTTACCATCTGTGTGCTGATGCCATTTCAGATGGGACCCCGGGGGACTCCTACACTGAAAACATCGCCTGAGTATAAATAACTGCTCAAACTAAATACACTGAAGCAAATATTTGGTGTACATATTTTACTGATTTCTGTATCCTGTGTCAATACCTCATGCAATGTGATCTTTACCCAGAAAAGTCAGGTCACTAAGGCTAGTAACAATTCCAGTACTTGATTATATATTCTTTGGCATGATAGATGAACAGCAAGGAAAGCAAAGCCTCTTTCTAATCAATTCCAGTTACAAATAAGACTTATTAATAAATCAATTTTAAAAATACACTACAGACAGACGCTATATTAAAGTCCCCTTACTGTCACTGACAGCTTTTTTCCTTTTCCTTCGTTGCCTGCAGGCGCCGTCCTGTCCTCGGCTGGGTCAGCTGCCGTGTCTGTAGGTCCTTGGGTGGCTCTTGGCACTTTGGTGTCCTCCTCTGGGAGCCCCACGCTGTGCTACATCTCCATCAGTGGTGCCCGAGGTGGGGCAGGGTGAGCCCTCTGAGGTGCCCGGGCACATGGGCCTGGCAGGAGTGGCTGCTGTGCCAGGGGCATGTGCTGCTGTCCAGAGGGGCCGAGCCAGGCTGCACAGCTCGACAAGGAGGAGCACAAAGTCCTGTCCCTGGGGAGAAACAACCCCAGGACACTCTGGGGACACCTGGCCAGGAGACAGGAAAGGCCCTGGGGGGCTTGGCGAGCACCGAGCTGACCAAGGGTCACCAGCAGGGGAACTGTGCCCTGGGCCGTGTGTCACCATTGTCACCAGCAGGTCAGGGAGGGGATCCCTCCTTGCTCAGCACTGGGGAGCTCATCCCTGGACTGCTGTGCCCAGCTTGGGGCTCCCCAGGGCGAGAGAGACAGGGACATACTGGAGAGAGTCGAACGTGAGGAAACATCTCTTTTCTGGTTTTAATGGTGAGAGAGGGTGACTGAGCACCAGGACAGGTTGCCCGGGGAGGTGGTAGAGTTTCCCTCCTTGGAGATGTTCAAAAGCTGCCTGGACATGGTCCTGGGCAAGCAGGTCCTGATGGCTTCCAGAGGTCCCTGCTGACCTCAGCCATTCCGAGGTTCTGCAGAGCTGCAGTGGGAGCTGCAGTGGAGAGCAGCTCTTTGTTGGATTTCTGGCTCTCCTTCCTTCCCTTCCCTTCCCTCTGCTCCCACTCCTCTTGACCCTGGTAAAATATAATTTTTCTGACCAGCTGGACATCCTGGTATGAAGGTGATCTTGTTTCCACAGAAGAAGTGGTGTGATTATTGGTATGTTTTTAGTATCAATCAACAACAGTTTGTTGTAGTTATGAGACGTTTGAAACAATTTGATGGAGCCTAAATCTTTACCTAGTAAAAGAAGGGGCCACATTCTGAAATCCATTGTAATGTATTGTTCTTCCTTCTCATCTCCTTTTCCATAATGACTGGGTGGCTTACAGATTCCTGAGCCAAGGTATCTGGTTAAAAGACACACTTACTTACATTTACAAGAATTCAAGCTTATATTCAAGCTTATGTCAGTTGATGTACATTATAAAAGATAAGAAACACAATGACATTCTGTCATCATCAGGGCTCTTTTTTAGATTAATCTGACATCTATATGTATATATCTAGTATGAACAAAAAATTCTGTCAATATCTTAGTTTTGAGTTCTGGGCTTTAGACTGATTGTTAGAATTAAAAAAAACCCCTTCATATGGCTTGAGCCCCTTTGGAGTAATCTGTATCACCTTTTCCTGCCTGGAAGATTTTTGTAGCCCTCAGCTGTGTTTAGAGATAGATCAGGAAACAAATGTCTTCTCAATGAGACCTGCAAGGGGATTAGAAAATTCCTGACTGGGATTAGAAAAAATCTGATGGTTAGGAAAAAATCTGATTGTGGAAGCTAAAGAGCACTGGAAAGGAGCCTGGTGCAGGCAGGTGGAGAGAACACGGGAGATGTGGGTTAGCCCTGCAGTGCTCCTGTGGTGACTGGGAACAGCAGCTGGATAAAGGGAAAATGCTCAAACCGAGGGAGTAGCACAGAAGAAAAAAGAGTGTATGGGAGCAGGGGAGAGACACTGTAGGTACAGGACAGAGGAGGTAAAAAGCAAGAGCTGGAGTCTGGCAGATAAAAAGTCTTCAATGTCAGGGACGCTTTCTGAGTCTGCTCCCTCCTTGCTCTTCTGGGAGTTTAACCAGGAAAGGTTTTCCTCCTGAGCCATCTTGGTTACCTCTAATTTAAGGCAAAGAGCTTCAAGAACAAGAGAAAGAAGTCTTCTGTTGCCTTGAGCTTCGCCCATCTCTTTCTGAGCCTTAAAGAATTGATACAGCACGTGATGTATTTTTTCCCCTGGTTGCTGCAGCACGTGGACATTCCTGCCTGAATTCACCCTTGGAGCTGGCTCTGGGAGAAGAGCAAAAAAGGGCAAAGAAAGGGATTGATTGCTTGGAATGATTTGCTTCAAGATGCACGTGTGGGATATAAATTCATCTTTTGCTGATCTTTCCTTTCTTCCTAAAAGTCCCAGCTATATCTGCTTGCTTTTGGGCTCTATACACACAGTGTCCTTGGCAGCAGGAGAGGAAGGGCTGAGGAGTTGATTCCTAGGGACATGGCTGGAGAAAAAAAACCCCTGATTTTTATATTACAAGGCACAGATACATTTAGGGTTCAAGTAGATATGTGTATCTACCCCCAGGAGTTACTGTCTGGTGGCAGAATGACTGAAACCCCTGAAGGTGGATGCTCAGCTGAGAATGACTAAAAAATGACCTTACAGCCTTGGGCCCATCTTTTCAGGTGAAATAACCTACGTAAGTTCTTGTCCTGATTTTTGCTGAACATGTGGAAATGGAGTTAACCCCAAACCCTGCATTTCCAGCCTGATACTTTGGCTGTGCTGGAGGCTGGTGATGTCCCTGTGGGCAAAGCCAAGCTCTAGTCACTCACTGGCCTAACCAGTCCTGTTTTAGTGGCCATTTGGGTGCCATTGGGGCAGGTTTTGGGGTGCTGGTTAGACAATTCTGCAGTCTGGCATTGATATGACCCTTCAAATAAACCCCCAAACCCACAGGAATCCAGAATTCATCATAAAACACAGCTCTTTTGCTAAAAATACCTAACCAGTGCCAATCTCCCTGGTTGCCTGCTCCCTGAAATAACATCCAGCTTGTGAGAACATTAACACCATAATAAAGGCTGTCCATTAAATTTTAAGAGGGGCAAACCCAAGTTTCAGAGCTCTCTGTTGTGATTGCTATACACACGGGGCAATTTGAACTATCCACTTGAGAAGCTAATGAAAGACAGAAGCCTTGTTGTGTTTCCAGCTTGGCTTAGCACTTGGGGTTTAACAGCAGGCACTGGCAGATTGTCTGGAAGATCTGGCACTTGCACAAAGCACAGTAGTGACAGCAGGAATTCAAGTGTGGCCTGCAGGTTTTGAAGGTTGGCACACAGTTAGCAGCAGGTGAGGGCCTTGGCTTTGGAGATACCTTGTGTTCAGCTTTTTTCTGGAAGACAAAACCATGAGAATTCATGGGCAGGTGAGATGAGGGTGGCTCGGGGAGGGAACAGAGGGAGGTTCTGGGGGAATGAGCAGGTGGCTGTGGCAGTGGGAGCTGTGTTAGCAATGCAGAGGTGTGGGGGGACTGGGAAATGGGGAAGGGTGGCTTGAGACCAACCTTCTGAGCAAAGTGACAAACTTCATTTTGGCCATGGCTGGGTGGAGTGCTGGAAAAGGGTCTGCAGGGAAGAGCATGGCAGCAGCGAAGAAAGGAGTGCAAAAATGTACACAGATGGTGAAGTTACCAGTAAAACCAATTAAAGTGTTCTGTTTGGATCTCCCAGCTTTTCAGAGGAGTGAAAACTCCCTTGGTCTCTTCTCTGCTGAGCTGTGACACTGAGAGAGCAGGGAGGGACCTGGCAATGCTGCACCTCGTGAGCTCGGTGATCCTCCCTCCGTGGGAACCCCTAACTGCACGCACAGGGAGTGAGTGGAAAAAGACCTCTCACCTCCCCAAAAAGGCCTCTCACCTCCCCAAAAAGACCTCTCACCTCCCCAAAAAGACCTCTCACCTCCCCCAAAAAGACCTCTCACCTCCCCAAAAAGGCCTCTCACCTCCCCAAGGAGTGCAGCTGCTCTGCTGGGGGTTTGGAAAGGTGGGAAATTTGGGTTTGCTCAGCACGTGCCCAGGACCTGGGAGGGATCTCTGGTGCCCAGCAGCTGCAGGCACCCTGTGCGCTTCTGAAACTCAGAGTTATGGAATTGTTCAGATGGGAAGGGATTTTAAAGACAACCCCATCCCACACCTTGCCATGGTCAGGGACGTGACCTTCTGCATCCCAGGCTGCTCTAAGGCCCGTCCAACCTGGCCTTGGACACTGCCAGGGACGGGGCAGCCACAGCTTCTCATTTTCTTTCCACTATTACTGTTTTGTATCTATTTTTAGAATATTTAGAGCTTTAAACTGTATGTAAATAATTTAAATCAGAGAATGGCAGTAAAATCCTTGCAAATGAATGCACTGAGGGAAACTCTAGAAGTAACAAACTGTTCTAATCCAACAAATTCTTCTGAACAACCACCTACCTTGGAAGCTTTCTTGTTCTCTGCCTCTTTCCTGCTGACTCTCTGGGATCTTCTAGTTAAATCTTCAATGAGCATAGCACAGCAAAATATGAAATCAATTTTACAGAATGTTATTTCACTGAGATAATCCTATTTTTGTGTGAGAGGTGGCAGATAACCTGCATTGCCACCTCATTGCTGCATGTTTTGCAGTGATGTTCGTCTCAATTCAGTCTGAACTCTGTCACTGCTGCTTGTGCAAAGCAGAAGAGCAACTGATATTTGTATTTTAGGTGGGATTTTTTGCACATTGTTCTGTAGATGTTAACAAGGAATTTTTTCAGAGAAATAAAATTAAAGGTCTCTGTGAAAAAGACCAGGGTGCTCATGCACAGTAGTCACATGAACAAAAATAGGAAAAATCTTTAGAATTCCAATTTTTTTTCTGTTAAAAGGTGGTGCTACATGCATCCTTTTGGGAGGAATTAACAAGGATAGGCTGCTTTCCACAAGCAAAAACTCCTCTGATTTGGCATGAACTCTGCATCTGTGATGCCACCTTTCATTCTGTGCTTCTTTGTTCCTTCTCCACCCACAACCTCATTTTACAGAATGTTACTTACAAAGGTGTCTCACTCACGTGCCTGTAACTTTGCTTTCTGTATCTATTTGTCACCATATCTGTTTTTAGATATTTATAACTGTGTAAATTCCATGACTGGGGCTTGTCTTGGGCTCTAACACAGCAAGACTGCCAAAGTGTGAGACACTTCCCAGCTCATCAACCTGTTGTGGTATTTTTGATACCTTTATTCCATGTGGGTGAGTTTTGTTATTAGCACTACCTCTGTGTAATGGATGACAGGGATAGAAAACATCCTTATCCCCACTGGTGAATGGTGGCTCCTTCTCTATTCCAGGATCCTCTATCAATATATTTTTGAATACTTACTAATTGTTAGGATTTGTAGAGTTGCAGAATGAAGAATAAATATTTTGAGCTGGTTTGGGGGGTTTCATTTATTAATCTTGTGTTGTTATAAGTTAGGGTTATGCATCTCTAAGAAGCAGTGGGGAGAAATGTGTCACAGCTCAGCCCATCTGCCATGTCTAAAGCACGGGCTCATTCTGTGAGAAGATGGAGAAATCAGTGGAAGGGATTGTATTTTATATCCCTGATTTTAATTGGGGTAAAAAAGTTTTTGGAATCATGAGAGTGAAAGCATCAAGGATCTCAAGGACCATGAAATGGTACAGCTTGGGAGGCTGCAGAACAGCACAAGCTTTGCTAAACTCCCAGTTAAACAACACTGAGTTAAGTCAGGATTCAGAGGTTCAGATTTCTTTGGAAATGCATGTGTGGGGCAACCTTCTCCTCAAAGATATGTTGTCCTGAGCAAGAGCATGGAGAAAATACAGGAAACAAGGCAAGAACCAGAGTGCTTTAAACTAAAGCCCCAAAAGTATGCAGAAAGGAGCTCAGCAAGAGAAGCTTTGTTTTTTTAATTATTAGCATTTTGACACAGTTCTGAATGTTCTGTAGCTGATTGTCTCCAAACACCTGTGAGTTCCTCGAAAGAGGAAGTTGGTGTAAATTACATGGAAAGAGTTAAGGCAGATGTGAGGAAAGAATTTTGTGAAGAAAAGAGTTAAACATCACCCTAAAGAGGTTCCTCCCAAACAGGACAGGTGTCATCTGTCAGTACAGGGCCAGAACTGCTCCTGTCTTGGACAGATAAATAAATGACCCCTGGCTCTCCCTTGCACTGCTCTTTTCTTCCCCTGTTTAAAGACCAGGTAAACTGAGGTTATATTAATTCCTGTTAATATTGTTGACTTCTCTACCACAATAGCAGACCCTTAAAACCCTCACATTATGTTCTTTTTTTCCTCATGTGCATAAGATTTTCAAAGGAAGATTATTGCCCATATTAGCAGAAAAACACTTCTCTTCAATATAAAGTCTTAGGTTGTGATAGAAGCTGAAGCAAAACCTATAAAACTAAAATAAATTTGTTATTTTTTTTCTTTCCTCTAAACTTAGGTTTACCACATTGTCATTCTTGGGTGCTGCAGCCACCACGGTTCTGCACTCTATGAGGGGTGTTAAGCAAAGTTACCCAAATAATCAACAGTGATGTTTCCTGCAAATCTTGTTAATTTGGCACCAAAGGGCAGCTTCTACTCACCTACTATGGAGATGGGTGGGAGATCTGAGCGGTTCATTTTGCTTCTCCTGGACAGGTCACATTCTTTCTTCTCCTCAATGACCAAGTGGGAGTCAGCAGCTCTGAAGAGGCTGTAGCAGAGCAGGAGGCTGAGGAAGAGGTTCTTTCTTTCCATCGTGGCCAGGAAAAATTCCATTGTCATGAAAACCAAAGTCGGTGAAAACCTGTAGGAGTGATGTGGGGCTATGAATCTCAGCAATGGTTTTCTGTCAGGTCGTGCAGCTTTAGCAACAGATCTCTGACAATTATTTTATTTCCAGCACCTTACCTCCGGTACTGCAATACCTAAGATTGTAGTTGTAAGAGTGGAAAAATGCTGTCTCAAACAGAACTGCCTGAGATTGTCTTTTTTCCTGATCCTTTTTTCGTTTTCTCTTTTTATTTCCCCGTAAGATGTGAGAGTCCTCCCAACTGAGCTTTACAGGGGTTATTGTATGGCCAAGAGCAGAAACTCAACCCCATCATCAATTTTTTCCCAGAAAATCCTGTCTACAAATTTGTGCTAGAAAACACAGAAAAATAATGACAATTTAAAGCCCCTCACAAACTATGTTTCCTGTTAATTTTCTTCTCTTAAAAATAAATCATGAAGTAATATCTTGTTTTATTACACCTCCAAGTGACTGCTTTAATCCCATATAAATCACAGCCGTGACTCATGGGAGTTATAAAAGGCCCCATGCTGTAAAGGCTTTATGTGCCTTGGGGTTATGCACTGAATAACTTCCAAGAAGTGACAAAGCCTGGGATTTAGGATACTTCTGGAGGCAACTGAGCTGTGGAGTGTGGCCGTTCACCTGAGGTGACAGTCCCTGCAGGGTACACCGTGCGTGTCACCAGCCTGGCCTCCTTTTCTTGTACTTGTGTTTCAAAGCTGATTTTTATTCCCATGTGCATCACTTTTCTGCAGTGTCAGAGTTGTGGGAGCCTTGCTGCCCCAGAGGCACTGCCAGCCTCCAGATTCATGGGTGGCTTCGTGTTGGTGAAAAGGTACTGGTAGCAGTAAAAAGAGCGAGTGAAACCAAATGTTTTGGGCCATTTATCTGGTTGCAATGACTTCATTACTGAGGAGTTAAAAGATTAAGAGTTTCTGCATTGGGAGGGCAGGTCTGGTCACTGCTGCTGCACCGAGTCTGTTCTGCACCTGCTTTTATAACCCCACTGACCCACTCTTCCCTGGGAGATGATCAGTATTGTGCTTCTAATTCCAAGGGCTTGGGATCAGTTCTAAAGTTGTCTGTTCTGCAGCCCATGCTCATGTAACAAATCAGCACCGGGGGCATCGAGGCTGCTTCCTCTGGTGGCTGTAGCTGTGCCATGAGGATGTTCACCTCTGCTCTGGAGCTTGGCTGGGAGCTGGGAGGGTTCAGTCTGGAGAAGAGAAGGCTCCGAGGAGACATGAGAACCCCTTCAGCCCTTATCAAAAAGAGGGAGAGCAACTTTTTACCCAGACAGGAAGTGATAGGACAAGGCCAAATGGTTTTAAACTAAGAGAG
>VYXC01011393.1:0-29453 GCA_013397175.1 Platysteira castanea
AAGTACCGGTTGTTATCATCTCTCAGGCAACAAATGAGAGAAAGAAGAAAAAGGAAAAATCCTAACCTCCAACACAGGCAGTGGATATTNTATATATTATTGTCAATTGTTATGTTACTTTTAATTGTTAAAATTGTTAAGATATGTTCTTGTTAAAAGTACTTGTTAAAAGTTCTTGCTAAGAAGGGGGAGGGAAGTGGCTGTTAACATTTGTGACCTGTTTAGCATAAAGGGATAACTGGAAGACAACCACTGGACAACAATGAGCCAATAAGAATACTCCAAGGAGGCGGGGCTAGGGAGGGTATAAAAATTGTATCCCCCCCCCAGTCAGAAGGTGTGCTTTTGGCTATCCCCTATCTGTAACAGAGCACCTGGTGCTGTATCCCTCTGCTTTGTTGGTTGATTTTATATCATTGGTCCCCTATTGCCTTTTAATAAACTGTTAAAGTTTTACACCAAGTGAGCTTGTTTCTCACAATGTCTCAAAATTATTTCAATAAACAAACAGAAATGCTATCTTTTGTTGTGCTGATACAAGTCTTGCATAACAGTATTAAAATAAGTGACATTAGGTTTATGTGAAAGCTATAAATAAAAACTAAATTTAAGGTTTTCATAGTAAAGTTCTCCAGCACTAGGTATGCAAAGGATATCAGAAAATTCAGATACTCACTTAGTTGTAGTGGTTGATAAACCCTCATCCCTCATGTACTCTTTTTTAAAAATCCATATCCTCAATTCAATGTCCTTCCTGCGTTTCCTTTTTTTTTCTTTAAGTCTCTGTCCCTTGTGTCTTAAAAGACTGCATTTGAACAAAAGCACCTACAGCAGCTGATACTGAAGTCTATTGCTTTCAGTGAGGTTCTCTTTCCTCTTAGTCTTTCCTCTTGAATAATCTGTGTTTACTTTCTCTTTACCTACTCTTTCTGTCCTCTCCTTCTTCAAATATTCTTCCTTGGTTTTGGAAGAAAAAAAAGTTCATAGAATGACTAAATCTAATCAGCCTGAACTCTCTGATAAACTACCATCATCTAAAACTCAATGAAGAAAATTTTAATCACCTGGAAACACTCTTTCTTACCTTAGTAATTAAGCCCATTTTTACAGTGTGGTGTGAGAACATAGAAGGAAAGTATTTCTCTTTCTTCATTGTCTGAAAGGATGTTCCCCTCCATTGCTTCTCTCAACATGCTTCTCTTTTGGTCACAGGAAATCTTTGAATCTACCAAGCTTAACTTGGACATGTTAAAGGATGCACACACGCTACCACCCACTGATCCTCCCAACATGCCAGATGGAAAATAAGGAAGTAGTATTGAAACACTGGAGACAATGACTCACTCAATCTTCCCAGATATACACTCTCCCTACTAGACCTTATTTCCTGATTTCTTGCCTAAATCTCAAAGCTATAGTTTGTTTTGAGAACCTGAATGACTGTCACCATCATTCTTATTAGTACCTTATTTCAGGATTCTGTTTACTGCACTAACCCATAGTAGTAACTCTGCTCTCTATTTCTTTGCAAAGAAATACTGGAGGGATTTATGTTTATAATAATGAAAGCTCTGCATGTCCAATGTCACTACAAGTCAGAATAAGGACTCACACTCTTAAAAAAAAAAGACTCATCCCTTCTGTCAGCTCAGCACAAGTGTGTAGTGCAGTGCAGGGTTTCAGTCAACAAAAATTCAGGTTTTTTGTTTTAACAACATGAAAACTTTTGAACATGAGAGAAATAAATAAAAGTGCTGATGGCAAAACACTGTTCATGTTTAGCACTTCTAAGGTATGTTTATAACTTCCAGTCACCCAAACTAAAAAATTCTGTAGAAAAACGAGAAGTGTGAAGACCAGGCTGACAAGTAACTATACAGGAGACAATACAGCTGAACAGTAAATGAGTTGGAAAATACTGTGGTTCGGATGGAACCTGATTAAAAATAATGGTAATTCATTAGATCAGTTCCACCATCAGATGCACCATATGTTCATACAAGCACTTGTGCCATAACAAGTGAGAAAGCAGCATGGGTACAGGGATTAAATGAATGGAAGGATACTGTGATTACACCTTTCAGGGGCATTGCTGGCTTTAAATGTTTGCAAAAGAGCAGAGTAACTAGACCACAACATTTCAAGTCAAAAGCAACTGAGGAGAAAAATAAAGATGGCAATACAAAAATTTCATAACTGAGTTCCTACATAAAATTTCACAAAAATAATGAACTGAAGGCAACAAATTTTTACTTTGCTTCATTCTTCAGAATGGGTGCGTACCAATTTAAAATTATCTGACAATCCTTTCTGTACAACACAGGGAAATTATTCAGGCATTATTTTAGGTTAATTAAAATGTATTAATTCAGCTACTGAATAGCTTTTCGAATACCAGAAGTTTTTATATACAATTGCTTTTAGTTACAGAGCTACTTAAAAGGACTTGAATTTTTTTTGTTAATTTGATCACCTCTGTGACTAAAAAAGAAAAAAGTGGTTTCAGGTTTTTTTCTATAAAATCTGCTATTTTTAAAAATATTTGCATTTTTTGATCTACATCTTGTACTTCTACTTTTCTCCCTTGTTAGGTCATAGTGAATGAAATAAGAAACTGGAGTGGATAACCTGAAACTTATAGCAGATACTATCTGCCAATTTCTTTCAAGCTCAAATACTGACAGCTTTCTTTCATCCATCCTCTACAAAGGGGTAGTTTACATTTAAAGTTCCATCAATGACAAATTCTGTGAAACACACAAAGGTGTTTAAGCTTGAACATATTTGTGATGTCTATTGAAATTTGAAACTCGTTTTTTCTTTTGTTTGTTACAGTGCTTTGTTTAGTTACAGATGATACTAGCAATATTTTTTTATATCATTCTCATCCTAGAACAGGGCAAAGACAATATTCCAGTTTTCCCAAGATCATTAGGTCTCCAAAAGCTTCAAAGAGGAACACAGCTTCAAAATGGAAACATAGGTTAGAAAGCAGTTCATGATTAGCAATCATTATAAAACAGTGATTCTCACAGAGGCTGACAGTTAATGACAGTTTTAAATTTAGCCCTGAGTCTTGAAACCCATTTTCCTTGTAGTGTTTCAGGGACATTTGTGTTCTTGAGGGAAAATAAACTCACAGCCCATTTACAAGCTAGCACATAATCCTGTGGCTCTCAAGGAATATAAAATAAACAGCACTAAATCTCCTTCAGTTTTTTATCTTTCCTACTTCATTAAAAAAATTGCTTCAGGTAAAAATGTTAATAACTAAAGCTCTTCGGCCTATGAGAAGTTACATAACAACTCAGGGAAAACCCATATGATGAAGTTTCAAAGTTGAACCACAATTGAATTTGAATCACCAGAGATATCTTTAAATAAAATTAGTGAGAGCAAGATTAAGTATTCCAAAGGGCTATTTCTGCTTGGTATGATTCATGCTGGAAAACAGTCCACTTTTAAACTACTAAGGCCTAGCACAAAGACAGATGAATTAAGCCACCATCCTGCTGAAGGAAGGCTCTGGATGGCTGATCCTGATGCAGCTGTATAGTTCTATTACTATTCCAACAAAAAAGGAAGGTGATCCATTATATATTTAGGCTTATTAAGCAGGAAGGATTTTTCATATTATTGCAGAGCATCTTAGTGAAAACAATTTTTTTTTTTTTTTTTTAATTTGCCTGACAAGTCTTTAAAGCCTGTGTAGGGATCCAGGGCAACTGTTGCATAATACAGAAAAAATGCAAAAGTCAGCATTCAGAAGATCCAGTAGCAGACTGGTATGTGCAACGCTGTAACAAAAGAATTGGCTGGCAGTGAGAACATTCACTTACGGCAGTGTCACATCTTCACTTGTGTTAGAGCCACTCTCATGCACTGTGGATGCTGTACTAAGCAAGCTGCAGACCTGAGCTGCATAAATAAAATCCAAAAAGCAAAAAAGTGAAATGTTATAGGGTAACTTTAAGTTTCTTATGAAATACTAAACAGCATGTTTCAAGCTAGAATCTGTGTACAGTGAAAAGAACTAACTGAAGTAAATCAAGGTCTATTTTGTTTCTTAAAAAAATGGGACAAATTCCAGGGTCACTTACTGTGGAAGCCAGTGGGGGTGGGCCTCCACAACTTACAAAAAGCAGAAATAAGAATAGGAAAAAAAAAAGAGTAGGACTGTTACAGCGAATTAAGTGATAAGATCATAGTCTCTTGTCATTTTTTGTGAACAATTTTCAGCCACTGCAAGTTTTTATAAATGAATACTCTCCCTTGACCTGTCTAGGGATTTGATGTTACTCTCTGTTGAAAGGATAATTTGTATTAAAATATACAATCATTTTGCACAGCACTAAGGCCTCCCCACCTCTGACGTCATGTTTCACATGCTTACTCATACTGGCACTTCCTCACAAACCCCCTCTTTTAAATTAAACACCCAGATCTTAAAATCTCTCTCAGAAATGTATGCAAGAACATATTCCCTGGCAACATGACTCACTCCAGCGTCTTAGCCTCATTAGTAAGTAAGGCAGATGTCCAGATACCAATGCTGTCTGTAGCACATACATTTTTATATAACATCTCATTATGTATATATAAATGTATAATGCCTTGTCCTGGGAATACAGCATCAAATTTTGGTTGAACATTACTAAGATTCACTCAGAAGTGTCTTGTTTATTTTAGTCCACTTCATGGTTTTCTTCTTTAAATTTTGCCACAAATTATGCTTATTTAGGAGAAAGCAACTCCCCTTTGGGAAATTTTCCCCTGAATGCATTGTATATTATAAAATGTCAGTGGCAGAATCTCTTATGGTGTAGTAGTTGACAGTCTGCATACTTTATTCAAGGCTTGAAGTTTTAATCATACTGCTAGAGGCACTGCATTTACATTTATTTTCTTTAATAAAGATTCTATGTGAAATTTAAAAAAATAAAAGAGGAAAAGGTAGAGCCTGCAGTTCCTTGGGAAGGAAGAGGAGGGCACTCCTCTGTTTCTTAAACACAGACAAATCTGAACACTATCACTATGAAACAGCCATAAGAGTCTTTTAGGTTGGATAAGACCTTAAGGGTCATCAAGCCCAACCTCTAACACAGCACTGCCAAGTCCAGCACTAAACCAGGTCTCTAAGCTCCACATCTACAAGTCCTTTAAGCACCTCCAGGGATGAGGACTTAATGACTTCTCTGGGCATCCTGTTCAAGTGCTGGACAACCCTGCTAGTGAAAAAAAAAATCCTAATAATATAGAATCATAGGATATCCTGAGTTGGAAGGGATGCACAAGGATCATCAAGTCCATCTCCTGGTCCTGCATGGGACACCCCAAGAATCCCACCATGTCCCTGAGAGGGTTCTCCAAATGCTCCATGACCTCTGGCAGGCCGGTGCTATGACCACTGCCCTGGGGAGCCTGTTCCAGTTTCCAGTGATGAACCTTTAGTATCCAATTAGAAAACTTTTTCTGGCACCACGTAAGGCCATTTCCACTTACCTCTTGTACTGTCACTTGTGATTTGGGAGAAGAGACCAACCACCTTTTTCTCACCATCCTTCAGGGAGTTGTAGAGAACAATAAAACCTCCCCTGATACTCCTTTTTCCCCAGACTGAACACCCCCAGCTTCCTCAGCCATTCCTTGTAGTACTTACTCTCTAGGCCTTCTCCAGATCTGTTGCCCTTCTCTGGATTTGCTCCAGCACCTCAGTGTCCTTCCTGAATTGAGGGGCCCAGAACTGGACACAGCACTCACGATCCCTCACCGATGCCCAGTGCAGGGGACCAACCCCTGCCCTGGTCCTGCTGCCACACTATTGCTCGTGCAAGGTTGGAGTCCTGACTGGAGCACTGCAGGGGGTTGCTATGACCCAAGGGCAGGACCTGTCACTTGGGCTTGTTGAACCTCAGACCACTGGTCTGACCCCATCAGTCTGGCCTGTCCAGAGCCTTTTGCAGAGCCCTCCTGCCCTCCAGGACATCAACACTCCTACCCAGCTTGGTGTCCTCTGCAAACTGCCTGAGGCTGCACTCAACTCCTATTCTGGATCATTGATAAGGATGTTAAATAGGACGGACCCCACTACTGAGCCATGGGGAACATCATTTGTCACCCGCCACCAACTGGATTTAGCCACCACTCTCTGGGCCTGGCCATCTAGCCAGTTTTTTACTCACTGAACAGTGTACCCAACCAAGCCACAAGCAGCCAATTATATAATTTGGAGGTTTTTACACCAAGGAAGAGAAAATTGTATGTTTGATACTATTAATTATAATGCTATTGGACACTAACTGTTCTAACAATAGCAGGACCTTTAAATAAAATTCTCCTCCCTACCTATTTCCCTTTTTTCTGTCTTCTGGCATTCAGTACCGGGAGTGGGTAGCCCCATACAGTTGGGAACTGTGCACCTGAACAAATGCAGCTGTAAGAACAGCATGTGTCTTGCCCTATTTAAGCTTACCTTGAGCAATGTTGAGGCAGGGGATTTTAGCTTGGGAAATGGAGCATCAAATATAAGGTCTTATCAGATGCCTGCTTTGGGAAAGAAAGGCACCATTATGAAATATCTGTTGGCCTTTGAAATTGATTAAAGAAAAAAAGCAGAAGGACTCTGCTGTGATCAATTGAAAAAGATTTTCTTCTTGTCTTAGAAAGGTAGCATAATTTCTCATTGAAATTTATTTTAGATTTAAATGTTATGCTATCATTGTTTAAGTCACTATGTCAGATCCTATTGAATAGTATTTTTTATATATATGCATTTCATAAAATAAATTGAATTAATGATCTTCTTTTGATGGCCTGTACTTTTGGGGCTGAGTTCATAATTTACCTTACGGTGGTTTTTTTTTTTTTCCCAAGGATGAGCTCATTAGCCACAGGGTTCCTGATTTCATTCCAATTTAGGTAGTTCTTTCTCTACAAATTCTCTTTAATCTTCATTTGGATGCACTGTATTTCTCTCCCTAGTCTCAAAGTACTATTTGTGTATTATTACTGTTAGAAGCTTTTCCTCATTCTTTCCACACCATAGGTGTCAGAGCTGTAAGAGTAAGAAAAACAATCTATATGGGATGAGTAATGGCTGGAAGTTACAGATAGAAGATCCATTATATATAAGACTATTGATGTATGTCACTGTAGCAGGATAACAGATATTTTGATTAAAATTGCATTTAAGTGCCAGATTAAGTCTCTTCACAGTTGTCTTGTTTGACTGAGCAAATAAATACAGCACATATAAAATATTTTAATCACCCCAAACCAGATATTTCATCTTGAAAAAGGATTCAAATGTCTAATACATAAATTACATGAAGTTTAAACTCCCAGATGCAAAGACACAACCTTGAAACTATGCCCTTGGATTACACAGACTCTAGGCAGAATAAACTGAAGAGGGAGTTCAATATAAAAGTTCTTCAGATAAAAAATCTCTAGCTTCTCTAAATGATGACAATTAATTCCTGGAAGAGTTAAGCGTCATGTACCTCACTGCAAATTACTAACCTGCATTTCTCTGCCTGCCCTTCTAAAGGACTTGTGCCAGAAGGTTTTAAAGCCCACTGCAGACTCATTTCCTCTTATAAAAAAATCCCAGAAATTGTTTTCTTTTTCAAAATGACAAGAAGAAGAGTGAGATTTTCCTTTCCCTTGCTTTTAGACTAAATCTAACTCTTTGGTACAGTGACCCAGGGTTCATTCTCTTTCTGCCTTTAAAGTGATGTTCAAACCTATGTAATTACCAGCTAAGAAAATGCTGGTAGAGGTAAAGACAGAGGTGCATTCAAGCTTCCAATAGAGGCTGTGGCATTTTCCATATAAGAATCAGGCACTACTTGTTGGGGACTTAGAGGAAGGAGAAAGGTTGAGTACTACTCCCTGACCTAGATACAACAGCAGGCAACTGGGGAGATGGATTTCTAGGCTGACCTACAGAATAAAAAGACAAATGTAATGTTGGGGTGCATGTTTTATATGTTTCTATGTTAAGTTCACCGACTGTTGTATGGTTCTTCCCCACTCCCCCCCCCTGGAAATAAAATGGTTCTTCCCTCTCCCTCCCTCTACCTACCCACTCCCCTAATAAAGTCATGCCTGCCCCTGAGCCCCTATCCATCACCAAAAACCCCTCCTCTATTTCTAGAGGTTTCTCTGTCAGTCCCCCAGACCCTACCCCTCAGCCCTGTCAGTCCCCCCAAATCCATTCCCCTTCTTCCAGAATGTTCTGCTCTATTCGATGTACCATTTGCTGTTCCATATGTCATTTACCGATATGCTGCTTCATTGGATATCATAAACCATGTTTCCCCCCTTCACTCCTCCCCTGCCCCATTCCTACTGGCTGTGTCCTTCCCCCGCCTATTATTACCACCTCCCTTTATAAGCAGGTGCATTCCTTTTGTTCTCCGGTTGAGACCCTCCGAACCCCTTGAAGTTTAGGAAATAAATCGCTCGTTCCTGAACATTATCGGAGTGTCTGGACTCTCCTTCTACCCTTTACTCTCGAGTCTCGCAGCCTCCCTGGATTATCGCCTGGAGTCGGTTGGCTCCGGACCGAATCCGCCTGCGCCCGCCGACGCATCGGGCACGGGCGGACCGTTATTCTACGGCTCGTCCCGCTTTCTGAGCTAGCCAGGGACACCGCCCGGAGTGGCAATTCACGGGACCAGCCGCAATGTAATTCAAAATTAAGGAAGCTAATTGAAGGAAAAGAGATCCTTGTTTAAATGTTATCCATCTCTTTTCTTTTACTTTTTGTTCAAATGGAACTCGTTCCCCATCTTAGGCTGATTCCAGCAACAAGTATAGTACATGACAGTGCAGTGACTGCTTATGTAACAACAGATCTACAGCTGTTCCTACCTGGAACACAGGTATCCTCTTGTGATATTTTTTTTTGCTAGACAGACAGCATGATAATTTTTTGGAGATCATCCACAGCCATTTCATAAAGAGAATTGCACATCTTCTCTGCCACTAATTATAGTAGTCATCTTGCTTAATAACAAGCCAAGAGTTTGCTTCAGAGCAACTAATTTTGCTTTTACTCCCAGCTCCCAATTCATGCTATATTGTCCAACCTTGTCTTAATGAAAATTTGTCTAAATGTTTAGTTGGACTTAAAACAGAGGAAGTAGTAATATTTCCTTCAAGATGTGGGTTGGCTTCCTAACATAGATTGTTAAGAACACTGTATTAAAGTGCGAAGCAGAACAAACCACATTTTGATGTGTTTCTCAGGCAAGTGGAGAAGTTATTTTGCAATACCATATTTACCAAAAAATACTCTTTTGGGTTAAAAAGTACCTTAAAAGCATTGCTTATGTCAATGACATCATTTAAAGCAGTCCTTAATATTATTTCAGTTTTGAGATGAGAAAGAATAAATAAGTCAGTTATGTCAGCAGTGTAATTCAATAAAGTGTCAAAAGTTTTATGAATCTGTTTGAAATTAATGCTCAGCATTCTGAGAGCCAAAGAAATAAAACAATGGGAGTAAAGTGATGATGGATATACTCGCTGAGAGTGCGGTGAGAGCAAGAGTTTCTTGAATGATAGTGCAACATCTCCATATCTTTTCTATACTCTTCAATGTCAAGATCTTTAACTTACTAAGTTGTAATGGAACTTCAGTTGCCATTCTCTGTTTCTTCATAGCCTTACTGTCCTTAAGTGTTCTTGAGGGATCAGGACAACCTTGAGAACAAAAGAAAAAGCAGAAGTAATTTATTACAAGCAGTACAGCCGCAGAGGGTTTTATGTTGATAAGAGAATAGCCCTGGAACATGCCAAATGCAAATAGGGCAGGCAGAAATGTGTTTATATGACTACGTGTTTAAGAATTACTTATATAATAGGTAAGTACTGGGGAAATTATTTCATGTTAAGCATGGCAGCTTTTGATATATTTTGTGAACACCAAAATGCCATTCTTAGAGATGAATCACTGCTTATCAGTCCTCTGTCCCTCAACACATAAATATATTCATACATGCACATTTGGAAAAATATTAGTAAGAACAAACAGAATCAATTAAAAAAACCCTCTATATTTTAAAGAGAGTGTGCTTATAGGATGAGTTTTAGGTCAGACAGCCAGCTGTTTCAAGTTACTGCAACCATAAAAGGTAATCAGAACAGTGTAAGTAGAGGTAAGTAACTTCACAAACATTCAGAAAACAATCCTCCATATATTTTATGAAGTTAAAAAATTAAAAGGGAAAAAAAAGAATGTTTAGTAGCCTATGGTTTTGCTTAGAGAATGCAAATTTTTCTTGCTCATGCTCCACTGAAAAACATTTCAGAATTTTCAAGAGTGTAGCGAGGCATTTCATGTGGCTAACGGACAAAGGGGGGTCTAGTCCAGCCAAAGCGATGTTAACCAAGCAGGAACTAACACAGAATAATGAATTTGACATTAATTTTTCATCTTTTTACTCAACAATCAGATCTCCTTTTGCCTCCATCTGACTGTTTCATTGTAGTATGCTGGTCTCTATCATGAACAATATGCTAGGAAGCAATATTCTCTAAAAAGACTTGTAGCTTCCATAGGTTTTCTTGTTACAAAAATCTGCAGGCTGGAAAATAACGCCCACAGGACACTTTCTTCTTTAAAATTTTAAAATCTAAAGTGTTAGATTTCATTTTGCCCTTGTTCATCTGCAGAGCAGAACTGCAGAACATGTTAAGGTACACATTAGTTGCTTCCTCAAGTGAGCTAGCTAACAGAATAAGAGACATTTAAAACATACAAAATGCACAGAAATGCCTTTCAGATGAACAAAGCTTGATAGTCATCAGAGCCGAATATTCAAAAGAATACAATCAGAAGTCAAATGTTTCACTCGATAAAAATGCCACAGAAGAAACATAAATTTGAATATATGTGTTTGTCAGTGGTAAGTTCATAGCAACATTGAACATCTCATCCACATCATTTAGCTGAAACTCATGACACTTTCCCTGCAAAATCAGGAGGGAATTCAACGTGAGCATTTAATAAATGTGGAAACAAATTTTGTATCTGGTCTTCCAACTAAAGGTGAGTTGCTCCAGATTTTTGCTTGAACTGATGACAGAAGTATTTGTCAAAACAAGAAACAGTTTTCCCCCATCTTGTACAGAAAAAGTTATACTTCTGTAGCTATCCCACGTATTTCTGTTTGGAAGTCAGCCTGGTTTATCCTATTTTATCCAAAGAACTAATATGCTCAAATCCATGGTTAAGCTATTGGCACTTGTCACAAAGGAAGAATGAAATCTTTGATCTTTGGAATGGAAAAATCTTTGTTCTACTGGCCAAAGACTTTATTTCTACTTCTTTATAAGTAAACAATTGAAAAAATTTTCATATCCTTGTCTCTACTGTCAAATAATGCCAGATTTTCTGAATATTTTTAAATTAAAATTGTTTTTTGAAACTGAGTTTAGCTTTTCAATCAGAATAAAATCGCATGTCCTTTGGCTATCCACTTTTTATTTAACAGAAACTTTTCTTACTTTAGATATTCTAGTTATTTTTGCCTAGTGAAGCTAATTCAGGTTTGTACAGTATGCGAAGATATTGCTCTTTGCTCTACAGACTTGTACCTCAACAATGAGGATGTTTTCTAGCAATGCATCCATTAGAAGTTTAGAGACTTCTTTTCCAAAGAGTTGCTACGAGGTGCTAATACACAAAGACTTCCAATGCACAAGCTATTAAACTGGGAAGAATTTGTTGTTTCTCTCTCACATTCCCTGGTATAGTTCATCATGTAAATACTTACCATACTTTTTTCCATATACTAGAATACATAATATTTTTGTTCTCCTTTTCTTAAAACAAGAATATTTTTGCCCACTTTCTGACAGTTTCTGGCTACAATCCACTCATTAACTTGGAAGTAGTGAGACCCTGAAAACATTTTATGCACTCTCTCCTTTTGATTTTCCCCTGTTTTGATATTGTTGGGATTTTAGCTATGCCACTGCTTGTTTTCCTACCTTGTTTACAGTGAGGTTGAAGATGTATGTGCTGGTTTTGAGGCTTGAGGTATTGACATGAAGCCCTGGAAATGACTGCTGAAAATGCAGAAAACTAACATGGGTATTTAATCCCTTTTTGTGCTGAAGTCAAAAAGCTTTTAAAATTATTTTTGTGCAGCCTGTCTAGAAATTTTCTTTATTCCAGTCAAACATACTTGCATACTCTAATTCTGTGTAAGAAAGCTTATGTTGAACCAATTTTGGCTATTGATATTTGTATTCCACACACAGTCAGAGCACTCACACTTTCTAGCTCATTACTGAAATTGCTTTAGAATGCCTTCAGTATGAAAGGTGTTACTATAGTATCATATTCTACTCTATTCTGGATTTCAAATTCTTGATTAAAGTATTTTGGGCTAACAGGTTCTCTATTAACATCTCACCTATATACTTTATGCTGAGTAATTCTAAATGATTCATTACAGCTAAGGAAGATGAAGGCATCTTAGAATAATAGTCTGCTATTACTTCCTCAAATGAGATGTTTATTGCAACAGTGTATTCAATATTGTAAAATACTGTATTCTATCATCTACTGCCAGTGAAAGAAGCTCCTAAACTTCTGTGGGGAGTGAAAGGTATAAGACTGAGGTTAGCATCATACACTGGTATTATAAGTTCTTTGAATATATAAGTGAACAGCAGATCGAGAATTAATTTTGTCATTCATAGCAGAAAGAAATAAAATTTTGATTACACTAAACTAAACATGCACAGACTATTTTAGAAGTTAGTATTATGTATAGTTACAGTTTCAAGAGATCCTGGTCTTATCCATACTTTTACTTGTGGGAATCTAATCAGATGCACAGCCTTAATGTACGTATACCCATGAAGGCAACCACAGAGATGGGTCTAAAACAATTTAAAACAAATTCTGGACATAGAAAACCGTGGCCTTTTTGTGCACTTGTTTCCCATGGTTTAGCATCTCTTGCTGTGGATAGAAACAGTTCAGTACTGAGGGAAAAGACTCCAGGGCTTCGTGGGACAGTGCCAGGGCTGAGTGGGACAGACTCAGGGCAAGTTTGTGGCCATGTCCTCCCATAGATTGCATCCCACTTGTAAAGCGCGGCCCCAGTAGAGAATCATGGACTCACAAAAGAGTTTGGGTTGGAAGATACCTTAAAGATCATCTAGTTCCAAGTCCCCTACCACAGTCTTCAGAAGTTCTTGACAACACAAAGCCTTTTATTTCCAGGTCAAGCCAGATTTGCAGTGTCACATAGGCAGGGTGATGCACCTCACAGAGTCACTTTCTTCTGTGTAGGTGTAGCTGTCAGAAAATGCCTTGGTTACATTTTTGGATCTTCTCTGTAAACAGGAAGGCCCATATCCTGGAAAACAGAAGTAGGAAATCACTGAACCTGCTTCAGAAGGTTTTGCTGCTCAAGCCAGTGAGTAGGCTGAGTCAAAGCTTCAGAAGGGATCTAATAGGTCAGACCTAGTTACCATCAGGGTCTGTCAATCCCTCAAGTGACTCAACCATGCCTGTAAACTGCTTTATCAAAATACATTTTTGACATGCTTAGACACAGGAAAAATTCTTGCTACTGTTCATATAGTTGATTTCTAAATCAAATCAAAGGTTAATATTTTAAATCAAATATGTGAATTTCAAAGGAGATTCCTTTCCTTCTTAATTAATAGTTCACAGGTCGCCAAAGGAAAGAATTACAAAAGCTGCAGGCACATGTGTGGGGGTGGCAGATAGCCAGGAAACTGCAGCCCTAGGGATGGCCCATGGTGGGAAGGCTGTGGAATTGCATCTACACATATAAGTGCCAAATGCCTCAGGAGCAGATCTAGAGAAAGAAAAATCACATATGCATTTAGCCTTGTAACACAACCTAGTTCAGTAATCTTAGAAAATACTACAGTTAGTAGGAGCATATCAGAGAGGTTTTCATCTGCATCTGAAGAAAAATAGAACTGGCACTTGAAAATCTGTAACAATTTATGGCAGTTCATAATATTCCAAAATCAATTCTAACATATCTTAAATTATATTTATATTTTCAAAGACTTTTTGAATAAATTAATCCTTTTAAATATTTTACAGTCTCTGGAGAACTGGGCAGATGGGCTTTTTCTGTGCATCTATGGCAAGGAGACCATTTTGTTTCAGGGTTAGTGGGAGAAAAAAACTGAGGACAATTTTTTAATATAATAATAAAAATTATCACTGAAAGCAATAGCCTTCAGTCAAGTAATAAAATAATAAAATCAATTAGGATTCAGTCAGAAATAGAATTCTGACTTTAGAAAGGCACAAACAAACTCTTCTGTCATTTATGTTTCCCCCAAGTGATAAAGTGATACCCAAGTAATCCTAGAGTATAATGTTTCTTTAAGAAAGGATAGAGCAAAATATTTTCAACATTGAAGAAAGTAAAAAAAAAAAACCAGCATTTTTTTATAATCTCAGCCTCAGTTCTGAAGACCTTGCTCTAAGCACCTCACAGACTCTGAAACGGAGAACACAGCTTAAAAGGAATGACAAATAACTTGAGTCCTGTTGAGGTTCAAAGTTTTAAAATTAATATCTTTCAATACAAGATGAAACTTTGAAATGTACTTGGGTTTGCCACTCATTCACCGTAATTCTCTCTGTAATATATTATTATTCACCGTAATTCTCTCTGTAATATATTCATTGTTAATATTTTCTATCAGATCTTCATTGTGATGAATTTATCTATGAATTTAAATCCGAAGCAAGCAAGCTGTGTTCAAATAATAATTCAACCCAATCAGATTGACTTCATCTCTCATTTTCAAGTGGTAAGGAATTTTTGTCCTTTCCCTAACTCCCTATATGCTGCATAGCAGTTGAATTCTCAATGATTCGTGCTCCCCAGTGTTGCAGTGATCCAGCCCGAGCTGGATGCTCACCAGGGCATTAAGTGGGTGGACTTCCCTGCCCGAGAGACTGACCATGAGAGTGTTTATGAGACCATGGGCGGGGATGGAGGCGGCACTGAAGTGTAGGCCGTGCCCCCACTGATGGCCATCCTGGCTGGGTCACCGCCCCCTGTTCTGGACCGTTCTATGTCCATTATATTTGGTTATGTTGTTCATTGGTTCTCCCCTGTTGCTCCCTCCTCCATGTATTCCCCATTGGTTCTCCCCATGTTACCCCATATGATATCACCAGTTATGCATATTCATATTCCCTGTTTAATATTCATGATATTACTGGAAAGTTCTGTTAACCCTGTTTCCCCATTGGTTAATTTATACTGAATCCTCCCCTGAGACATTGTCATTGGTTGTATGTCATCCCTTGTCATTCCCTTATTGGTTAATGTCCTTGTACCTCCCTTTCTCCACCCCCCTTTAAAACCGGTTGTAACGGACACTCGGTGCTCAGAGTAGCACAGCCTCCTCAGTGCACTGTTCTCTCTGCCCCTTGGGTAGAAGAATAAACACTTGGTTGCTGCTATTCTGGGTCCCTCTCGCCTCCTTTATCTCTGCCTGCGCCTGTCGACTGCTGCCAGCTCCTCGCAGGAGTCTGAACAGCACCTAGCTAGCTGTCACCTGTAGCGGCTAGTTCTTCTGGGACTCGCTACTGACGCTTGCCTGGCCTCTGGGTGGCCAGTGGTCGACGGACCGACCATCCTCACAGCGTCACCCCAGGCAGGCATCATCTCCCTGAGTGCCAAGTGCTGACCAACCCCTGTGGCCTGTCTTGCTCTGTGTTTTCACAGTGCCTTGCTTCTGTTTTGGTCTGAAATTCCAATGTAGCCATGTACTGAAGGAAACAAGGCCAGATGCTCATTGTGCAGCCCATGCACAAATAACAGTTCAAGACAGGTCCAAAGGAATCAAGATTGCTGCGCAGAGAAAACAGGGAAGGAACCAAAAGTGAAATGTGGACCTGGAGAGGGAAATGCTGTGACCTGGAAAAGAGAGAAGACACATAATGCATAAGCTACCAAAGAGAATATAATAAAATACTATGAAGAAAGAAAAGCTGGAGGGCTCAGCACACTACAACCTGAATAGGGAATCTACAAAGGAGTCAATAAGCCTGAGAAACAGAGCCTGTAAAAGTAAATAGGTTAAAAAAATGAAGCAAGACAAGCTAAGGTAGAGAAGATATTCCAGAACTGGAGTAAGTTGGACAAAATTTACACAAGAGAAAGCAGGAAAACCTTTGACTGCAAGAGGAAATTCTTTGTAGTCCACGTAGAAGCCAAGATTCCTGATACTTACGGTTCTGACCACTAGTATAGCCATTAGCTATGCTGCTCCTTCATCACATTTAGTGCTAATGAACACCTATTAGAACCACTACCACTGTCAGTAATTTCAATTCTAAAGTCAAACATTTATTGGGTAAATATAATGGGTTCCCTACATACTAATCTTGTAAGATAAAATTAATATATTTTTATAGTTTTAGTACAAGTTCTGTGTGTACAAGTTTTTATGTTATTTTAGTAAATGTTTGGTTTCTGTCCTCAGCAATGTAAATGGCTAGAAATAAGTGAAAGGCAGTGTTGCGGTGACCCAGCCCACTTCTGGGCTGTGGCAATCAAATGCCCATCAAGCCCTCGCCACCCAGTGGGTGGATATCCCTGCCCAGGACAGTGAGTTGGGGGTTGGCACTGAGGTATAAGCCTCCTCCCACTGGGTGTACGTGAGTCCAAGCCGCATCCCCCGGGTCCAGAGAGTTCTGGTCTGTTCAGTTCACTATTAGCTTCTAGTTGTAACTCCCACCTCCCTGTTCACCCTATAGGTTTGTGTTAGGTTGTATTCTCCCTTTCAATTGTACCCTATTGGTTGTTCGCCTTTTCTCCACCCCATTCTACCCCAGTACAAAATGTCCTGGAAAGTCCAGTCCCGAGCCTTTTCTGTCCCTGTACCCTCTAGCTAACAAATATGCTGGAACCTACACAGAAGGTCCCTCTCAACTTTGCCCCTGGGCGATGCCAGCCAGCACATCGGGCTTGTCTGGACGTGCCTCCTCTGGCAAGGAGCCAGCCAGCGAGTGCACCTTTCACATTTCACCCTGCTGAAGCGCTTCCCTCTTGAGGACGCCTGCAGGAAGGACGCTGCGTCCCCTCCGCCTGAGGGCACGCCACCGGACAGCGTCAAGGCAGCGTGCTTGAATACATACTTTTGAATTGTTGCATAGGATTGACAAAACCTCTGTTGTTTTATGCTGAGAGTTGTTGGAAGGTCTGGTAAAACTGCAGAAATGGAAGCACTGTATTTAATCCCTAATAAAACATCAATTTAAAACCCGAAATGAAAAAGACAGCTTCCCAGCGGGCAATAGAACTCAATAATCTTTCAGATAACCATGCAAATGTGTTACAACAATCTGTCACAAAGTTCCTACTTGTCCAGTGGACCCTCAAAGCTAAGCCTACAGCTAAAGAAACTATTTTGCTGTGGAATTTAGTTCCTATGTTGCATTCAGGAGCACACATGGGTAACCTGGGAGAGACCCTACATTTTAGGATGCAATCTAGAGTCAAGTTTCCTGTGTCTGGTGCTGCAGTCTTTGCCACTCTTATTTGCTTTTGTGGTACCATTTTGCATTTCATATCAGAGAGAAAAGGCTGAAATCCCCCTGTACTGATAGGCAGCCCCGTATCACATATCCCAAGAGTAAAGGAGATGGGTAAGTACCTGCACTGAAACTATGCTCAGAGGTTGATGGTGAAACAACAAGCAAGAAATTGTGTATGATCTATTTCAGGTAATCAGTCCTTCAAATCAGATAATGTTAATTTTTATCACTTACTGAGTAATTTCTAATGTTTTAAAGCTTCAAAACCATCCTAATCTGTAATTCATCCTAATTTGTTTTAATCTTGTGGTCCACATATATGATAAAGGCCTTTGTTACATTTTCCCTCTCCTTTCCAGCTGTGGAGGGAAGTGACAGAGAGGCTTTGGTGGGTGTCTGACATCCAGCCAGGGTCAACACACTACAGGAACAAAACTATTATCGATTATTGATATCAATCTGGTTGGAGTGAACTGTGAAAGCAAACAGCTGAAGATTGCACTGTGCAAAAGGAAGCAGGGTAGGAGTTGTATTGCTACAGACGTTTGAAATGTCAGAATATTCCCACTCTATATTGCAACAAACTAAAGCACTCTCAAAGCTTTTCATGACAAAGGAAAAAGGGCAGAAGAGGAAAAAATGGCCAAAACTACCTTTGTACCTATTATTTGGATGTTCACATAGGCTGTAGGGAACCTTCATTGTGGTTTTCAATCTTTTATATTGAGAGCAGGAATTTTGAAGATATTTTTCCTTTCACAGGCACTACAAAGGCTGTGGGTAAAAAAATACTTTGTTTTGCTTAGAATCAGTTTCTTGGCTGAACAGAAATTACCTTCAGGACAGGAAAAGGGATCTTTGTAAAAAGAACAAAAAAATATATATTCCAGTAGAATGTTTCAGTTTATATGAACTTTTCTGTATTGAAAAAATGTATCATCAGAAAATTCCTACTTACCTCTAGGAAAAAAATCTTTCTTCATACGTTTGTTTCAGTTGCAAGCTTTGTCACTATAATTAAATTATTTGTATTGTAAGATAAATCTCTTCAAGAAACTAGTAATGTATTTGCATTTCTATCAAATATTCTGTTTTCATGTTATCTTGAGAACACACTGCTTATATTAACAGCATTTCCTTTTTCTACTGTTTATTTTAGAGGCATAAGATTTTCTCTCTACAGATATCTATGAAACTTTTAGTTAGTAAGTAATTCAAATGTTTGGTTATTAAATGAAACTGTTTCTCATTTCAAATCAGAATTCAGCATTTTCTCATTTCTCTGGTTCAGTGTTTGGAATCAATTTGCTCTTTGCTGACACATTGTTTATTTTAATGCTCAACCTTAAAAAAGAGGTCTCTGCAACCATAAATCTATAAACTAAAATGTTTAGGAATGTAACCTATGTTTCAATGTTTGCCTGCTTCCAAACATGAACGCAAAATTCATACTTCTCAGGATCAAACACAAGCAGTCCAGGTGACAAGGCGTGATACAACAACTGACTTATCTTACCATCCACCTCAAGCTGGGATACTTGAAATATCGGTGGGGTAAGAATGCCTAGACATAAAAACTGAGATAAAGTTATTCAAGTAAATGTCTACATTTATTCTTTTACAATGTAAGCACAACTCCAAATTGTCAAAATACTGTCTGCTGTTGATGTATGAAAACAGCCAGGCTCTTTCTCTAGGCGTTTTTATTTAGCCATTCAGCTATTTGCAAGTTACTCTCCACTTGAAAATAATTTCGTTTCATTGATTTTCAGGAATTATTGTCTTTTTTGAAAATACTCAGTTATTTGCTAAATAATGTGGCAGAGTTTTCTCTCTACTATACTAATAGAGATTAGAAGGAAATAGAGCTCCTGTGATTAAATTTGCTTGTAAGAGGATAATATATTACAAATCAGCAGCAATAATGGCCTGTTACAATTAAAATACAAGAATTAAATGACCACTTTATGATAAAACATTTCATAAACCATGAAATATAATCTCACTGAGAAGTATAAACTTAAAAAAAAAGGTAGAGCTGCATATGCCAAAGGTTTCACATGATTTAAGTCAAAATATAAAAGCAGTTACGAAAATGGAATTTCATACCAAGTCATACACAAATTTAAAGGGATATGTTACCATGTATTAACATAATTTGTATTAATTCCTGTTGTCAAATATCAAAAATGTCAATAGTCATTTAAGTCTTATGCTAATATTTTAATTCAATTTCTATGCCTTAAAAACCTCTTTTTAAAAAAACCCTTATCAAGTCACTTTGGCCTAATTTACAAATAATAAATAATAAGAGCAAATAAGACACCAATGACTCTAAACTGGTGTAATCTGTCTGTAGGATGTGAGATCCCACTATCACACATCTGAAGATGTGGCTTTTACTTATTTTCCTGTAGGAACTGTGGGTAATATACCTTTTTATGATAAATGGCCCATAGCTCTTGGGCCTTCTGCTTGGCAGATGCTGTCTAGAATTCTAGAACTAAGTCAGAGATAGTTATTTGGGAGAAAGCAAAAAAGGAGTAAGCTAAGAACAAGGATAAATCTTCACACAGAAGAGGACATTTCTGTACATCCATGTGCAGTGAATCAGCTATTATGGCCACCATGTCTGACAAAAATCTTAAAGGCAAGACATCCCAGGAGACTAAAACTCTGAATCTGTGGAAATCAGGGAAGGATGAGAGAGAGCAGAAGGGTAGTGGGGAGTTCATTGGGCTCAGAGAAGAGACTCCACTTATTTGTCAGGAAATGCACTGTACTCCTATCCACAGCAACGTTAATCCTTTCACATCATCTTCATTTCTCTAGAGTAAAAAAATACTATGATTTGAAAAGGTTTTGAATGTTTTTGATCAAGTATTTTCTTTAAAACAAGAATATTCATAATTTTCAAATGTACTTAGTCATGATGTGTTTCAGTCTGGATATAGAGGACAAGTTCCATTTAAATACAGTATTTAAATGTAGGGTTACTCAACTTCAGAAAACAAGTTATGTTTATATATAGAGGACAAGTTCCATTTAAATACAGTATTTAAATGTAGGGTTACTCAACTTCAGAAAACAAGTTATGTTTACATATTATCTACCATGATTTATAAATTATTTACCATGAGAATTGCTCTTCTTGGCAACAATATCCATTTATTGGTGTAATAAAATAGCTCAGTATAAAATAAATCTCTCACTGCAAAGTACAATCATAAAAAGGATAAATATTATTCAATTTAATTAAACTAGTCCTATCTTTCCCTCTCTCCAAATCCAATTTTTTCCCTTTAGATTTAAATAAGGTGTGATTTTTCTCTACAATATATTCTAACTTTGTGTTCACTTGAGTAATTTTTCTTTTACTGTCAGTTTCAGTGAGATCTAAGTGCTCTACAGAGCCTCTTGATTTTTCAGGTGAATATTATGATAAATGCCAAAAGCTCTTTATGAGGTTTTAATGGCAGCAATAATATCAACAGCAAATCAAAGATAATCCAGGAAATTCTTGTCAATGATCTGGTCTCCCTTGAAGGTTTTGGACAAAAGGTGAAATAGTGGTTGGGACAGTGTCTTCCTGTCTAATATGTCACTTTCATTTGCTATCTTAACTTCTCTTGTCAAGTGTAAAAGTTGTTAGACTGGTCAGATAGACTCAGGTGAATTCAGTTGCATTTAATTTACCTTTATCTTATGTGTTTTATGCAAAAATCTCAATTGAATTTAGGAGTTACTTAAAGTAACTTTGTGAATTTCTGTTAAAAATAAGTAAACCTCAAATCGCAGCAAATGAAAATTCATGGTATCTCAGTAAGTACTGAATTTCTCAAAACCAGATTATGTACTTTCTCTGAGAGAGAAAAGTGTTACCAATTCAAGATGAAAGAAATGGAAATCTGTGAAGAAAGTGTTTACTTATTTGAAGACTAATGACAAACAATTATTCCTGGAAAATGTGTTTAATGCTTTATTTAATGAAATGCATCCTAATTAAAAGTGTTTCCAAATTTTTCACTTTTTCCTATTTTAAAACATGAGCAATAAATACAGTAATCATAAGGGCTTGGTCTGGAAGACACTGTATCTTCATTATTGTGAGGAGCACTAAAAAACCTAAATATGAATTGTAATGCAGAGAGTTCTGAGAGTTAGAAAAAATTATAAAATCAAGGCAAACGTTCCAAAAAATATATTCATTGAAAACCAAAACACTCTAATGTGCCCATCAATCAATATGAACTAGATAGATTGTCACTTTCTAGAAACTTTCCGGTAAAAATACATATGTAAAAATTAATGCCAAATGGCTATGTCTAAAGTTAAATTTATCATTTAATAATAATCTTTCTGAGAAAATATACACAAAAGCAGTTGCTATAGCAGCAGTTGTTTGTTTATTTCTTAAATCCTCAAGATAAAATCTTCATTTATAAATTATTGTTTCAACAGTTCTTGAATGAATGTACCTTAAGGTGAATTAACCTGTGACAAAAACCCCCATGGAATTAACAAGCTAACACCATTTAAAGAACATGACATAGCACTACTTGAAAGCAGAGCCATCCCTCATAGGCACACATTCCCATCTTTATATTAAAGGTCCCATTTTGGGTGGAATAGATTCAAGAGAAGATCAGGAAGTGAAATAAGGAAAACAGTTGTGATTCTCAGTGCTCCTTGGATTTGGCAATGACAGTATTTTAAAACTAGGCTGTGACTCTGTAGAACAACAATTGAGCTAAAGCACAGAGTGAAATAAAGATTTTGCTGGGAAAGTCTGTCATTTTGAACAGCCAAGTGGTTCTACCTGTTGGAAGAAAAGGAACTGAGAAATTGTTTGGCTTGAAGTGAGATGTAAGTGAATGTGACAATAAGCCTTTACCCTTAGTGCCTGGGTAAAAAAGACCTGTAATTTTCCCCTAACCTTACAATAAATGTGGCTCATCTAAACAATGAGAAACATACAGAGGATTTTCCTGTTTTCACATATCAACAGAAGTTTTGCTTTTTCAATACCTCTTATGCACTCCCACAATTGGCAAATAGGTTTTTTTCAGACCTGTACTGTTTTCTGTGAATTTCAAGGATACCATGTACCCTGCAGATCTGACTGGAAGATTTGTACATATGAAAGAGCAGTACTCTTCATCTTCCTGGCTTATACAAAACAAGAGGAGAATAAATAAAAAGCATTTACATCTTATGAAAATGTTGGAATGGTATGCTGACACGACCCGCGTGCTCCCCCGAAAGAGTGAGGGCAGTGGTCCTCACTGCCCTAGCCCGGCAAGCCCCACACACAGCGACCGTGCCAAGATAGGGGCTGCCCCTGAGCTCTCAGCCAGAGCCGGGGTGGCAGTGAGGAGCTGGGAGAAGGCAGCTCCTCAGCGCAGGAGTCCGGTGTAATACTGTATCCAGGCGTGAGGCGAAGAGTAAAGGACGGACCAGCAGCTACTGTATCCACGAGTCCTTTATTCCCGCGATAGGGGTGGACCAGCTGGCACAGAAACTGGGGTTACACAGGCTTTTAAAGGGGGGTGGTACAAAGGGAGGGTGCAGTCTTGGGACCAATCAGGGTACACCTGGGGCGGAGATAAGGGCAGGACCAACACCCCAGGGACCAATCAGGGATAACTGGCAGCTCCATCGACGAATGACCTGTCAAGGAGCACCGAACCTTCTAGACCTCTGGGTAGGGTCTAAGGGAGATTGACAAGGGGCTCGGGAGGGGCTTGGGTGATAGATAGGGAACACTCTGGAATAATGGGAGGGGGTGGGGTGATAGACATGGAAGGTGCGGGAACAAGGGGAGGGGTTTTGCCTAAAATGGGGAACAAGGGGGTTGTCTTGGGAGGGACAAACTTGGAACTGGGGGAAACCAACTTCAAAAGAATTGGGGGGAAACTTGGGACAAACCAACTTAACTTTTAGGTTCACAAAAACTTACAAAATTAACAGAACACAATAAGGCCTGCTTAATTGGCTAATTAACAATGAAACAACACACCGCCACAGTATGCTTCCTGAAAGATCTGAGTAAAAGATGAACATACTTTGGACAAGTCTTCAGAGAAAACATGAAGAGATGTTAGCTGCTCAGATATTTGGGTTTGGAGGGTGGTAAGTCTGGTTACTGGTTAATGAAAGAATATAAATGTCATAGATTAGATATGAATTTTTCCACTTTAGTATTCCACCAGGGCTTCAACAAGCAAGGTTTTTAATGTGCAAAGACTTTATCAGCAGTATCCTTTCAGTATCTCATACTTTAAAAGCAAAATTGGCTTCGTGGGCTGGATGAAAGATGGTGTTTCCAGCTAGTGAGGAGGGAAACATTGAAGAGTGGGCTGGTGAAATTTAGGCTTTTCTGAAATAATGGCATTCAGCAAACAGTATTACTGTTATAATCCAATAGGGTGCAATAGGTGAATAGAATGGATTTTTTTTTCAAAAATAAGGAAATAGTTGATGTTATGAATATGCAGAACCCAGTTAAATGATTTCTTTTTGTCCTGTCCCCTGGAGACAATCTTGTGATTAATGCCTGTCACTGCAAAAGATTTCTGCAAGTGTGTTAACCCAGAATTACAGAATTTCAAGTTACTGCCACTTACTGGAAGAGGCTCCCTGGGAAGGGAGTATCTGAGTTCCCAATTTCAAGAGGTATCAGTTAGCTAAAACATTTCAGGGTGCTTACAGAGCACTCAGATCTGTATTGCAAACCTTACAAGAAAGACCTTCTGCCTGGATGTTGTTTTCACTGACCAAAATCTTCATGAGGATACCCAAGCATCTGTAGGTAGCTGCATTCTTCTAGAGGTCTCCCTCATGTTTTCAACTTGACCCCACAAGGAGATGCTGAAATTCATTAACATGAAAATTAACGCAAAGTACATGTTTTAGCACTGCAATGGGACTATTGTCTGCCTCTTCCTAACTGGCAATGTAATGCATCATTTTGGAATGACCAGACATCCTACAAACTGTATAGAAAAGGCCTCTTACTTCTGTCAGATAGTGGTGAGCCCTGAACAAAATATCAAGTATTTCAGGGAGTTTTTTTGTTGCTGGGGTTTGTTTTGTTTTGTTCTGAATTTTTAATCAAACAATCTTCTGGATGGAAATCAAGCAGATTAAATTATGGGCCAATTATATAAATAAAGTTTCATTAAATAACAAAAGCAAAAAACAAAATATAAATTACTTTAAGGCAAATCTCTCAGTCTTTCACTGCAGGGTGCCACTTGAATGTGTGGCATTTTAGCACCACATTTGATTCTGTATTAATGTTTACATTTTTTATTCCCAGGAGACAGCAGTTTTCCTATTCTAAGCAAAACGGTAACTAAATCGGTATTCTTGTAACATATCAAACACAAAAGGTGCTAATGCTTAAGGGAAAGGGAAGACTTTGAAAAAGAAGGGGGGTAAAAATTAATTCTGCCCTTCTGCTTGGGTTTTTTTCCTCCAGCCAGTGTCCATTTTTTAATACCTAGTTAAAGGCTTCCCACTGCTGTTTATGCCTGGACCACCTGTTCCCATAATGCACTCAAATCAGCAGGGTTTGGCACTGCATTAGACAGTTCATAAAAATATGAGTTCAACAGTAGGCATTTAGGGTGAGCAGTCTAGATCCCATGGTCTGAGTGCTATTTCACTTCCATAAAAACCTAAATGGTTATAACTAGGAAGAAGAAATATGTAGGTCAAGCTGGTGGAAGTGAAGGAAAAGGGACTTCAAAGAAAAGCCTCAAGTGTATTTCTAGCATGAGTGTTAGAGTGAGGGGAAAAGGGACAATGTGGAGGAAGGAATGTAGACCATAATTTCTGGAGTTAAAGGATTGCAAACGATGCTGAGTAAAAAGAAGGAAGAGGCAACTTGTCTGCTGATAGATGAGAATAGGAAGAGCAGGTGATAAATCATCTCACACAAAGAGGTAAATGAATGATGTATAAAGGAACAGAGATGAGAAGAGAAGGTGAAATGATAGATGGCTTGGAGGTTAAACAATCAGGTTAGTTTGGTAAATAATTACTGAGTGCCAGTTTTAAAAGCTCTCTGAATTTTAAATTTTAATTCAACCTTCACATCTGGCCTCTCGCAAAACTTTATTATCCATAGGTATATATTCACATCTGGAAGAAAAAAAATCCTGAAACACAGTTACAAGCCTTTTTTATTTATCTCCTAAGAAAGTTTTCTAGCTACAAAGCCGGAGCTTTCTGGTTCCTTTAACTTCCGCTCATTGTTCCAGACATTAAACTCTGCCTAACAGCTGACATCTCTTGGAATTAAGGTGCTATTGCCATTCCAGGAGATAAGGAGAAAAAATGAGCTCCTCCTCCTTCTGGAATGAAGAGCTCTTCACTCACTCCCATTACATTAGCAGCCTCAGGCCTCTATTACTTGACTTTTCATGGAGAAAACACTTTATTCAATGTCTTGGCACTGTAGTGTTCTTTGACATTCAGTCAATGGGGGTATTATCCCACACATAACACCATTCTGAGAGAGAATCCCAGCCTTGTAAGTAAACAGCACCAGGTCTCAAACATTTTATCCACTAAATGTGAAATGATTTTTTACATACTTTCACAAGATGAAACTGAACGTAGACCCTGACCACATCTGTCCAGTGCATATTTCCTGGTAAAATGAGAGGCTTTACTGGACAGAGGCAGCTTTCTCTGAAAAGAACATGATACTTAGCTAAGAGCTAAGTTAGTTCTGGAACTTGAAGAGGGGTTGAGAGACAGGTTAAAAAGTCAGTTCTTTGTATGAAGTTCAGGAAGGTAGAAAAAATATTAATGATGGAATAGAATGAAAGATTTTACGAGCCATCTTGTACCTGGTGAAGCTGATACAGATCCAGAGCCAACAGTCTAATAATCTCCTTGCTCATTCACTCTAGTGTCTCTACTTGGAGCCTTAAAATTATGGGTAAATAGTAGGTTCATTAGAGCTGAGTTTGGAAAGAACTGGCTCAGATCCATGGTCCTCAGTGTTTTCATAATGTACTTAATAGTTTCTTCATACACTTTAAAGGCTTTTGTAGCTCAAACATTTCCTTATCCATAGTGGTCTGCAATCCAGAAGATAAGAAAGTTTTAAAAAATGGTATTTTAAGACGGTTAAACCCAACCTTTTTATCCTAGACAAAGCAGAAATCTAAATTTTCAGAAAACATTTATGGAAACTAGCACAACATGAATGCAAAGTATTACAGTAATATAATCCCTGATTCGAATACACTCCTTCCTTTGGGTTTTTGCCCATGTAAATACCGCCAGTTTTTCTTTCTTTAGATTTCACCATGCATGTGAAGTGGATATTAAGAGACACTGCTGAATTTAAAAGTCTTTTTTGACTGAGGCTCAGGTGTCACACAGTCATTTTTTTTTTGCCCCACCATAGAAGAGTTGGGACTTCTGCCTCTGTCTTTACCTTGGTTCAGAGCTTTCCACTAAGTCTGAACACGTGCATTTTTCCTACACTTTCTGACATCGTCAAGCTGGCAAGTATCTCATCTAATTTGCTGGAGCAAACCAAGGTGCTGGCACGGCTTTCTTGAATTATAAATATCATCACTGAGTGTGTAACAGCTGAGAATGTTGCCTCTAGCATCTGCCCACATGCTGCAGGACTATCTGGCATATCCACAATCTGTCTGCTAGCATGAAAATAAATTTAAAAAAAAAAAAACCAAACCAAAAACAATACAAACACAAAACCAAGCATTCAACTTTAACTGAAGTTAACTCTTTCTTTAACAAATACAAAAAAATGACCATATCTGCTTCAAAAAGTAAACGAGATCACTTGTGCTGCCAACACACTGCCTCCTGCAAAGCTGCAAATGTGATACAGATACAGAGGAAGAAATTCTGTCAAATTTCAGGTGGTTACTGTTGCTTGGGAAACCACTTCCATGGTAACTACAATTCATTCTCAGCACGTCTCAGTATCAATTTCTCTCTGGCTCTGAGACACACAAACCTGCAGTATGGTGTGAAGAGAGAACAAGAAAAACAAAAAACCAATAACAGCAAAGCCACCCTGAAGAAAAAAAAGGAGAGAATGAGCAGAAGATTTCTTGTTGCTGTTGTTTCAAATGTGTCTAAATGAAAAATAATGTAGTCAGAAATCTATCTGGAAGTTGTTTTTAACATCGTTTGGAGGAGAAATCATTGACGTGTCAGAAAGCGTGTCTTGAGTCATAAATGTGAGGTTGGAGACAGGTTCTTGTGTGGCTCTGGAGAACTGGCACTGAACCTGCTACGGAAAGTTGGCTGTCACTAGTATTTTCTCTGTTCCAGTTTATCCGGATATTTGCTGCTGAATCCACACTATAGAATGCAGTTTAAGAAAACATCTGTTAAGAATAACTCACTAGTATTTTAAACATAATTTCTAAAGAAAATTGTTATAAAAAGAAGACATAAACCTTAAAGCCCTTTCCCATACTGCTCCAGAAGAGTGGCTCAAGGATACTGCTGCTAAACCAGAAACAGTTTCCTTGCTGGTAAAACACAGTGATCTTTCTTTTAGAAGTATTGATTTGGGCTCTTTGCATAGAATGCAACACTTGGTTTATTCGTTGTTCCACACCAAAATCTTGCCTTCTGCTTACCGGGACCTCCAACTTCTCTTTGACAACAGGGCCATGTAAGCAGCTTAGCACAGTTTTTGTTCATGGACTACATAAAGGAAATATAATTTTTATATGAAACAAATAGAAGAAATGCTCTAGTTATAGCACCAGCAATTTTTTTTTTCAGTGTATCTTTTTCTGGGCCTTCTATCAGAATCATTATTTTGTTATTCCTGTAGCCCAAATTAAGTAACAGGGAAAAAGAGAGCGAGGAAGGACTGAGAATTATTGTCGCATTAAGTGTCCTATCACTATTCTTACAGGCAAAGCAGACTCACCAGCCTGTACTGTCCATAAACGTGTGTGCACTGGAGGTTCCTTTTCACAGAGCTGGAAGTGATTAGAGTGGCAAAAAAGGAGGCATCGTGACCTCTCTATTTCTTCTGTTTATATTAAGTAGCTTAGGACAGAGTGAGTCTAAGAAAGCATGAAAAATAAATAAGGATACTACAGAAATTATTAAAATCACCCTCTTTCTCAGTGCAATGAACTACTCCTTTTATGTATGTCCGTTTAAATATATAGATTTCTATCTGTACATAGGCATACACACACACTTGCCTTTTCAAGGACCAAATAAATTCTTTTTCTACTTTTTTGCAGACAAAAAATTACCTGGTTGAAGTTATTTTGTTCTTACAGAATGAGCATCAGCAAAAAACATTAATAGTGTCATTTTAACACCTTTAGTTCAAGCATGACTTCCACCCACACTCCAGATGGCAGAGGATATACGTAAAACACATCTCTTCCAGGAATTCAGGAACTTATTGAGTCAATGCAAACATTGGTGCTAAACTGCAATAATATACTCATCCGAATACCTGATGCTGCTTCCTGGATTAAATACGGGGAGAAATCAAGAAATCTGAAAATTAGAAGAATTTATCATTTTTTCTCTGGAAATACAGAAGTTTTTATATCTGCTCTAGAATATGTGGCTGTGGGGAGAGGGCAGGAGGATTTCCCTGGAATACTAGAAAAGATATGATGGAGGGATGTGATAGATCTGGGTAACAACAATGGAAGGGGCACTCTCTCTTTTGGTGTTGACTACCTGGGTTAGCACTAGTTTCTCTTCAAGTAGAGTGTCTTAATTCAGAAAAGTAAATGAGAAAGTCCAGAGGAGTTGAACTGATATTATATTGTCCTATTCTCAGGTGGTTGAAATAATTCTTCAGCATATGTTTATGGTACTTTGTAAGAGTCGGTCCGAA
>VYXC01011396.1:0-21982 GCA_013397175.1 Platysteira castanea
CTGCGGGAGGAGCGCGGTGCCACTGCAGTGCCGAGCGGTGTCCGTCGCCCGGGGTGGGTGAAGGAATGGAGGTATCAGGGGTATGAGGTTGTGAGCAGCAGCCTCCTCTGTCCCAGAATCACAGAACGGTTTGGAAGGGACCTTAAAGCCCATCTCGTTCCACCCCCCTGCCGTGGGCACGGACACCTTCCAGCAGACAAGGATGCTCAGAGCCTTGGGCTCTTATGGTTGTGATCTCCCTGAGTTTGCAATCCAAAACTTGGCTTTCCTAAGGATCCTAGAAATTAATGAATACATCCAAATTCACTTTGGTGCTCATGGCTTCACACCTCTGTGGTGAGCAAGCCACAGGACTCATGTTTGAGCAGCACGTGGAAGCACAGAATGGCCCGGGTTGGAAGGGACCTTAAAGATCATTTTGTTCTAAACTCTGTTTTACTGACACTTCAGAAATAGAGTAGTTTTGTGGGGCATTTTTTGGGAAAAACTTGCACGAGTAATTCTCCTTGCAGAGACAACCAAAACCAAGATCCTAAAAAACGAAGCAATCTATTCTTGGCCCTTTCCCTCCTTCCACCATCAATTTGTGCAGGAAAATTGAGGTTTTACTTCAAGAACTATGCATTTTTAATGGATTTTATTTACATAATTTTTCTGTCTAATAAGATGGGTTTTAAATGCATTAACTGCAGCATAGTTCTCTCAGACCTTTGGAGAAAAGAAACTACAATAAAGATTCTTGTCTCCTAATATTCTGGGTTTCAGGCAAAAAATTATACTATGAGATAGGAATGCTTAAAAACCCCATAGTTTCACTGAACAAGAGAATCCAGCTAGAAAAGAAGAAAAAAAAAACTGTATTGGAAAACATCTATTTGCCCACAAAATAATGTAAAAATAATGAGTCCATATTCCTCTTTGATGTGTGTGGCACATGCTCCTTTAAGGAGAAATTCTGTATTTCAGAGATAGTGTGCATATCGTGGAATGAAACGGTTGTTATGGCAACAACTCTCAAAAGCAAGTACTTAACTGAGAAATGTGTTCCACATAGCCATAGAAAAATGAAAACATGAAAACAGAGACAGGAAGAATGGACAAACAGAAGCAGTATGAGATGGCAAAGCCATTTCTGATTTTCAGGCGCGCAGAGAAGCAGCACCGAACCAGCTTTGGGGAATTTTTATTTTAATTTAAAGCCAAAGTTTAAAGCTGCATCTCTTCCTGGAAGGTTTAATATGTCTTTTATTTGATGTTGGTGATCTAATAATTAAGAAGTGCCATGTCATATGCCCACCCTTATTGCTGTGGACCAAAGGAGGAGGTGGTGTTTATTTGCTGCTCTGTTCAAACACATCCGCAGCCTGGGGCACGGGGAGCCAGCACTGCAGGGAATCTGCACCTCCAGGATCCCTGGGGTGGCTGGATCCAGTCTCTGTGGCTCAGAGCCGTGTGCCTGGGCCCTGGAGGTCAGAGGAGGGTGGTGTAACCATCTGCTCCCAACCACCTCTGGTACCTGAAGGAGCCTACAAGGAAGATGGAGAAAATATTTACAAGAGCCTGAAGTGATAGGACAAGGGAGAATGGCTCCACACAATGGCAGACAGTACATTAGAGTAGAGATTAGGAAGGAATTCTTCCCTGTGAGGGTGGGGAGGCCCTGGCACAGGGTGCCCAGAGAAGCTGTGGCTGCCCCTGGATCCCTGGAAGTGCCCAAGGCCAGGTTGGATGGGGCTGGGAGCACCCTGGGACAGTGGAAGGTGTCCCTGCCCACAGCAGGGGCTGGAATGGGATGAGCTTTAGTGTCCCTTCCAACCCAATCCATTCCATGATTCTCAGATTCTCTGACCTCCAGCCAGGTTGAGCTCCAGCCCCACAGGCCCAGCCTGGTCCGTGCAGCCCCAGCCACCTCCCAGATCAGCCCAAAGCCCAGTGGGACAGAGGGACACAGAAGCACTGGCTGCCCTTGGCATTGCTGGTGTCTTCTCCCATCACAGCTACAGCACATGGACACCAGACCACTTCCCATCTTACAGGGAAAACCCCTCTGGTCTTTCTCTTCCTGGGAAAATGGGTTTCCTGGGCCCCAATCTACTCATGGGTTTAGCCCAGGACAAGCAAGCAAGACAGAAGTTGTTGTGGCCTGCTTTGTTTTGGGATCCATTTCAGCGTCTCTGGTCTGGCCACCCAGGCTCCTCCAGCACTGTCAATAACTTTTAACTCCAGAATCTCCTCCATTTTGTAAGCACACACCTGATTTTTGCATGCAGACCCCCAGGCTGGTCCCTGAGCAGCTCCTTTTGGCTCTGCTCTCCTGGCTGGTAACTTCATTCTGCACAGCCTTCCCTTCACATCCCCTTTGTAACTCCTGTAACTCCTTCCACAGAGATTCTGGGAAGAATCTCTATTGAAAGACTGATTTCCCACCAGGCTCTGTATGCAATATTTTGTTTAAACCTAGACAGATTAGCTCCTCTGCTCCTCTCTATTTTCCTATTAAAATGATATTAAATTAGTTTTATGTGATCTACTTTTGATAAAACCTTCCTGATTTTTTTCATCTCATTTTGTATTTACCTCCACGTCCTCAGAGGTCCATGTCTCAGTAAAATTTTCTAAGGTGAATGGAAGGGCCTGAAACCAGAAAGCGGAGCAGCAAAGAAAAAAATAAATGATTTTTAAAAGTCAAATATTTGATGTAACCCAAACTGATCTTCCCAATTCCTTTAACTACTCTATTCCACACTGCTTATGGAAGCAGCTACAGAGGTGACAGAGCCATGGGAATGGCTCAGAGGCAGCGTGAGAGGTGCTGGAGGTCTCACTCTGCAGCCAAGGTGGGCTAATGCTCGAGGCATCACCGGGTGGGTGCCGCAGCTCGGCTGCCTTCCCTCCACATCCATATCCAACCTTATCTTCCCAGCACGACGGCCTCTTCCAGGCAGGGAACAAACCTGCTGGGAGCCTGAGCTGCTGAGGGCAGACCTGGGTGTGCGGTGGGGTGGCTGGGCCCAGCCTTGGTCCGGCTTTGCTGGGCCCAGCCCGGTGTGGGCAGGGTCTGGGCTGGGGTCCTGCTCAGGCGGTGTTGGCTGTGCCCGCTTCCTGTGCTGTGACTGCCCACCCTGAAGCACTCAGAGCCATCACTGGTGGCTGTCACCCCCCGTTCAGCAGTGCCAGCTGTTCCCGTGGCTGCTCAGGCCTCACGAGATCCGACTCCAGGAGGAAAAACAGCAAAAAGCCTGGGATGAGTGGGGATGGCACCTGGCTCCAGCACTCCTACCCCTCGCTGACCTCCTCCCACCAAACTCCTGAGGATGCTGGTCATCCTCAGGTTCACATTTTGGGCAGGTGTATCAGGCCCAAGCTCTCTCCCTGTGAAGCCTTTCCCGTGAGCTGTGCGTCCCTCTGGGAGCAGTGGGGAGAGCAGGCATCTCCAGAGCCCAGGAATCCCAAGACTGTGCCTGACCCAGGAGGCTGACACCCCTCCAGAGCATCCATCCCTCTCTGCTGACTTTTCTGGAGCTCCTGCAAACCCCAAACTTCATTTGGGAGACAGATGCAGACTGGCTGGATGAGGATTTATCCAGCGTTGTGTTTGACGAGTGAAGGGAAGGATTTCTCAATCTAACCCAGGCCTGCCGAATCCTCCTTGGCAAATAAGTCACTTACACGTCCCAGAGGCAAAGCAAGAATTTGTAAATGAAAACTTTCTCAAATAAATCTTTTGTAGGATTTACAAACCTTCTGATCGGATTTGTAACTCCAGACACAGATTTGTATACTTGCTGCGAGATGTGAAGGATTTAAAAATCCATCTCTTGACTTGTGAAACAATCCAACGTTTTAGAAACCAGGTAGCTAAAGCTAAGGCTAAAAGCACACAGCACTTGGGCCTGAAGGTTTAGTGACGGGATTTATACATTAGAACAGGGAGATAATGTAACTCAGGTGTATTAAATCCTGATTTATTAACAAACTCAGAAGTAATAGCTTTACAAATAACTCCCAAGACATTTAAAAGCGCTTAACCCTTGGAGTACTTGCATTTGTCAGGCTGCCATCTCTGGGAATGTCAAGAAATATGTCTAAATATATCAGGGACAATTCAGCTGCACTGCTGACAAGCCCTGCAGCCTCTCTCACCAGTGTTCCTTCTTCCACAGGAGTCAGGAGCAACTCCTGAGGTGGGAAGGGGTTTCTCCAGGGGCTGCAGACACTTCTGGCACATTTCTGGTCCCACTGTGCTCAGACAGTTGTCGTGTCTGCCTGCTTGGTGACATGGGGCCCTGTCACAGCCCTCTCCTGACGTGTCCCAGTGCCACCCCAGTCCCTCTGCCTTCAGGGGGTGAGGGTTGGGCTCAGAAACCTCTGTTGGGGAGGGTGTTTTGGTGGGCTGAGGTGCTGGGGAGAGGGCTGGGAGCACTTAGGGATCAGGACAAGCTGTTTCCATCACTGAGGCCTCTGTGAAAAAAGACTTTCTGGGGATGTTCTCGTGCATTGTCTCTGTCCTCTCCTGCAGCCTCAGGCTTTTCCCAGTTACCTCCTGTCCAGGGTACCTGACTTTGAGCTCCTTGGTGGGTGGAGATGGGGAACCTCTGCTTTGGGATGATGAGGAAGGATTTCATCCAGCTATTCCAGCTGTGTGCTCTTGTATCTTTAAATCCCCTGGGTTCAGCAATGACCAGAAGCTGATTTCTTCCTGGTCACAACCGATTCTGCAGCAATTCCACCTCTGACAAACCTGTTGGAAGACAAAGCTTTCCCCTGCAGAACCACCTCTTCTCCATTCACACTTATCCCACACACACCAGCATAAAAAAGTGACATTTCCAGAGCAGTTGTAATTTTTAGATGGAAAAACCATAATTACCTGAAGGAGTCTGTCAGAGCTGCTAATTCCCCTTTCCTCTGCCCTCTGTGCCCTGTCAGCTTTTGTTTAGCATAAATGAGTTCTCAGGGCAGTGGCACAGCCCAGGGAGCAGCGTGGTTCAGGGTTGCCCCGGGCACTTGACGGGCTCCAAACCCTCGGGCAGGGAGAGAAGCCCGGGGTGTTTCCAGCTGCTGAAAGAGCTCGGTGCTGTTTGTGTCCGAACCTGCCTGAAAGCCAAATTCACAACAGCTTGCTCTGTTAATGGTATAAAGGCCACTACAAAATGGTTGTGAAAATGATATCAACTCCTTGATGAGGGAGCCAAGAGCAGCGGCAAGGGCCGGAGCGCCGTGTGCAGGAGGAGCTGGAAGGGAGAAGGCACTTGACACCTCCTGTGGGTTCAGTTTGCAGGAACAATTACACAGTTTTAAAACTTAACTCTTATTCCCTCTGCTGAGCTGTTTTGTCTTCCTTCTACTTGGCTTTTCCAAAAATGGCTGCTCATTGTTTTCGGGATGTTTTTCTACCCTGCTTTGATCAGGACTGGTTCCACGGAGTGTGGGAGCACCTAGGATCCAGCCACTGAGGATGTGTGGGTGAAGCCCTCCTCCTGCTGAGGCGCATGGGCCACTACCCCAACTCAGTCCCTGCAGCAGCTCCAAGGGTCTCTCCCTGACCTCTCCACTTGTTTTGTTCAGCTGGAGAAGAGGAGACTGAGGTCAGACCTCCCCACGGGCTGCAGCTCCTCCTGAGGGGCAGCTCCAATCTCTGCTCCCTGTGACCAGGGACAGCACCCAGGGGACAGCTGGAGCTGTGCCAGGGAGGGTCAGGCTGGGGATAAGGAAAAGGTTCTTCCCCCAGAGGGTGCTGGGCACTGCCCAGGCTCCCCAGGGAGTGGGCACGGCCCCGAGGCTGCCAGAGCTCCAGGAGCATTTGGACAGTGCTGCCAGGGATGCCCAGGGTGGGGTTGTTGGGGTGTCTGGGCAGGGCCAGGAGCTGGACTGGATGATCCCTTCCAGCTCAGGACAATCTATGGTTCCACATCTTTACAAATATTTTTAAGATTTAAGGTACTCTAGGGATGAANACTCAGGTGTATTAAATCCTGATTTATTAACAAACTCAGAAGTAATAGCTTTACAAATAACTCCCAAGACATTTAAAAGCGCTTAACCCTTGGAGTACTTGCATTTGTCAGGCTGCCATCTCTGGGAATGTCAAGAAATATGTCTAAATATATCAGGGACAATTCAGCTGCACTGCTGACAAGCCCTGCAGCCTCTCTCACCAGTGTTCCTTCTTCCACAGGAGTCAGGAGCAACTCCTGAGGTGGGAAGGGGTTTCTCCAGGGGCTGCAGACACTTCTGGCACATTTCTGGTCCCACTGTGCTCAGACAGTTGTCATGTCTGCCTGCTTGGTGGCATGGGGCCCTGTCACAGCCCTCTCCTAACGTGTCCCAGTGCCACCCCAGTCTCTCTGCCTTCAGGGGGTGAGGGTTGGGCTCAGAAACCTCTGTTGGGGAGGGTGTTTTGGTGGGCTGAGGTGCTGGGGAGAGGGCTGGGAGCACTTAGGGATCAGGACAAGCTGTTTCCATCACTGAGGGCTCTGTGAGAAAAGACTTTCTGGGGATGTTCTCATGCATTGTCTCTGTCCTCTCCTGAAGCTCCTACCCGGGCTTTTCCCAGTTACCTCATGTCCAGGGTACCTGGCTTTGAGCTCCTTGGTGGGTGGAGATGGGGAACCTCTGCTTTGGGATGATGAGGAAGGATTTCATCCAGCTATTCCAGCTGTGTGCTCTTGTATCTTTAAATCCCCTGGGTTCAGCAATGACCAGAAGCTGATTTCTTCCTGGTCACAACCGATTCTGCAGCAATTCCACCTCTGACAAACCTGTTGGAAGACAAAGCTTTCCCCTGCAGAACCACCTCTTCTCCATTCACACTTATCCCACACACACCAGCATAAAAAAGTGACATTTCCAGAGCAGTTGTAATTTTTAGATGGAAAAACCATAATTACCTGAAGGAGTCTGTCAGAGCTGCTAATTCCCCTTTCCTCTGCCCTCTGTGCCCTGTCAGCTTTTGTTTAGCATAAATGAGTTCTCAGAGCAGTGGCACGACCCAGGGAGCAGCGTGGTTCAGGGTTGCCCTGGGCACTTGACGGGCTCCAAACCCTCGGGCAGGGAGAGAAGCCCGGGGTGTTTCCAGCTGCTGAAAGAGCTCGGTGCTGTTTGTGTCCGAACCTGCCTGAAAGCCAAATTCACAACAGCTTGCTCTGTTAATGGTATAAAGGCCACTACAAAATGGTTGTGAAAATGATATCAACTCCTTGATGAGGGAGCCAAGAGCAGCGGCAAGGGCCGGAGCGCCGTGTGCAGGAGGAGCTGGAAGGGAGAAGGCACTTGACACCTCCTGTGGGTTCAGTTTGCAGGAACAATTACACAGTTTTAAAACTTAACTCTTATTCCCTCTGCTGAGCTGTTTTGTCTTCCTTCTACTTGGCTTTTCCACAAATGGCTGCTCATTGTTTTCGGGATGTTTTTCTACCCTGCTTTGGTCAGGACTGGTTCCACAGAGCATGGAAGCACCCAGGATCCAGCCACTGAGGATGTGTGGGTGAAGCCCTCCTCCTGCTGAGGCACATGGGCCACTACCCCAACTCGGTCACTGCAGCAGCTCCAAGGGTCTCTCCCTGACCTCTCCACTTGTTTTGTTCAGCTGGAGAAGAGGAGACTGAGGTCAGACCTCACCACGGGCTGCAGCTCCTCCTGAGGGGCAGCTCCAATCTCTGCTCCCTGTGACCAGGGACAGCACCCAGGGGACAGCTGGAGCTGTGCCAGGGAGGGTCAGGCTGGGGATAAGGAAAAGGTTCTTCCCCCAGAGGGTGCTGGGCACTGCCCGGGCTCCCCAGGGAATGGGCACGGCCCCGAGGCTGCCAGAGCTCCAGGAGGGTTTGGACAGCGCTGCCAGGGATGCCCAGGGTGGGGTTGTTGGGGTGTCTGGGCAGGGCCAGGATTGGACTGGATGATCCCTTCCAGCTCAGGACAATCTATGGTTCCACATCTTTACAAATATTTTTAAGATTTAAGGTACTCTAGGGATGAAACATCTGCTGTGCTTCCCTTTATGTGTTCAGTTTCTGCATTTTTCACTTTAGACACAGAGGTTTCCAGTTTCTCTCCCGAACTGGCACAGGTTTGTGGTGGACCAAAGCCCTGATTCAATAAAACATTCAGTCACCTGCTGAACTTTAATTACATACTCAAGCTCAACTTTCCAATTCAGGAAAGCTTTTAACCATGAGATAAAATCCCAAGTGTTTTCAATGATTTGGTAAATTTTGAGTGAGGAGATGGGCTCTGTTGTCCGGCCAAAATGCTCAGCAAAGCTCTCACTGACAGCAGGGCTGCAATTGGGGTCTCTCTGTGAGTGTGGTTTTTGTGGTGTTGGACCAGAATGAAGTTCCCGAGGGCTTCTGATGCCCTGCAGTGAGAGAAGAAAAAGTCTGCCCATCCATCCATCCATCCATCCATCCATCCATCCATCCATCCATCCATCCATCCATCCATCCCTCCACCCATCCATCCTGGACACTCTCTGTCGTCTCTGGGACTCTCACAGGTTTGAGCACCACGGGGCAGGCAGGGGAGCAGTTCCTTTGAGCAGTTCAGCAGGCAGGGAAGAAGAAGAGGTGACAATGGCACTTAGTGATTTAACCCAGAGCAGCCAAGGAGACTTCGGGTCACCCAGGTGCCCCCTGCTCCGTCAGGAACTCTGCAAACTCTTGGATGCACACAGCAGCTTCAGCACTGCCTCTGCCTCCTTCATCCTTCTCATGATTTCAGTGACCAGAAGGGAAAGGGTTAAACCCCAAGTAATTAATACAAGAAGACTGTTCATTACTATGAGACGTCTGTGTATCGTTAAATTTCATTTCAGCTTTAATTAGACAATTTTTTTTTCGTATAGAAGTCTTTGTTGTGTCAATTAGTTGATTGACTATCATCTGGTTTCTGGGTTACTGAAACCCGATCCGTTGTGAATGAATTTGTTTATCAGGGAAAAAGGACCAGGGGATGGAAAAAAAAATTCAATTAAATGTCAATGTGTGGAGTGACAAGCAGTATTCGATAGGGCTTTTAGTTTAATTGCTTGTATTTCATTAAGAGATGCATTTATCAAGAGAATTCTTCATTTTCAAAAGATCTTGGATGTCTTCTTGTTCACTTCTGGCTTTTTAGGTACTCTTGAAGTATTCAAAAAAACACAGGGGGCTATTTTTTTAGTTATAAAAAGTTCTTTATTGTGACACAACCTGCGACTGTTACCTCGCTGCTGTGTGGTGCCAGCCTTTTGATGACCTCCACATGCAAATTGCTGGGGACAGAGTGTGCTCCTACATCACTGGACAGACTGTCACCAAAGATCCACCCCTCCCTTTGCTGCTCCATGGCCTTGGTCACTCTCAAAACAGAGTGTTAATCCCGAAAGTTTGTGTGAGGAGCAAACTGTCCAGCTCCAAGCCCTGGGAACTTTTTGGAAGGCCTGCTTTAAATCTTTTGAAGGCTGTAAATCCCTTTGGGAGGAGTGGTTTTCACTCGTATTGTATTTGGATTCCAGCTCATCACTTGTGGTTGACACATAAGAATGAAATGGGCTTTGGGAGGGTCTGGCAGGAGCTGTCCAAACACAGAGTGGTTGTAACTCCAGGGCTGGTGTAGTTACACAGGGTATCCCTGAGTAGGTACAGCCACCCTGGAGTAACGTGCTGAGAAACAAGTTTATTTCTGTAACTTTCTGTTTGTTTCTAATCCAGCTTTTCTAAAACCTGTGAGCAGATAAACCTGCAGCTGGGATTGTTTGGGAGATGGCAACAGAATTCCAACAAAGCCTCCAAAAGGTTAAATAGTTATTTTTCTGGGTGCCCAGGATCAGGGAGCCCTGGATGTAGAGCAGGGTCATGGGGGCTCACCTGGAGGGTGGTGGGACACAGGTGCCCCTTTAGTGTGGGACCTCCAGCGTCACTGCTCCAGGGGGAGGTATCAGAGCCCACTTTTGGATGTGTACTGGATGTATATTCCTCGGGAAAAGGAATTTATTTTAGCCTGGATGTAGGAAAATACCCAGCCAAGTGATCAATCTGTCGGCTATTCAAGAAACACTCGGTGCCCTGGTCTGGGTGGTGAGGTGGGGATCAGTCACAGCTTGGACTCAGTCTTGGAGGTCTCCTCCAACCTCAGTGATTCTGTGATCCTCTGTGGAGGAGAACTGGAGCAGAGGAGCCCCTGTGACACCAAGTCCTGCTCTCCACATATGCAGGAAGCTCCACTGTGCATCACTTGGGCGAGGGGATCAATCTGCACCTCAGAACTAATTTAATTTCTTGCCCTTGAGAGATTTGCTTTCAGATATTGAGGCTTGGGAGCAGGGAGTTTCTCTCTGTGGATTTGCTCAGTGCCCAGCAGAAATCCTGGCGGGGCCTCTGGGAGTGTCTGTGTAATAAGTAGCTCTAATGAGTGCTAATTACACCCAGCACATGGGTGAGGAAGCTCTTTCCCGAAACCCATCAGTGCAGTTCTGCATTCTCTGCCTTGTCTGTACTCTGTGCTCCCATTTGCTTGGGAATTACAGCCAGGACATGGCCTGTCCTCAGAAAGTCATTATTTCTCCTATCCTGTGATGAGAATTCACATTCAAAGAGTTCAGGTAAGATATTGGGAGGCAGCTCATGAAGAAACTGGCAATTATATCCTCCCTGAATGTTTTGCCTGTGATATTACACCAGCATCATGACAGTGACTGTGAAGCTGGGACTTTTACGTGAGCAAAACAGAACAGCATGGACAGCTCCTCCAGGTCGTTCCCTCTGGGGGCAAACTATCACTGTACAAATGGAAAGACTCAAGATCTGGGCAGGGCAGCGCTGATGTGGTTGAAGAGTCTCTATTTCACCTGAATCTACTGAAGGAGGATAAAAAACAGGGGAAAAAAGGGAAAAAAGAAAGGATAAATACCAGGCCAGCCTTTCCAAGAAGGCTTCGTAACAGAAGCAGCAGCAGAAGGTGAAGGGTGGGGAGGCCCTGGCACAGGGTGCCCAGAGAAGCTGTGGCTGCTCCATCCCTGGAAACGTCCAAGGCCAAGCTGGATGGGGCTTGGAGCAACCTGGGCTAGTGGAAGGTGTCCCTGCCCATGGCAGGGGCTGGAGTGAGATGATCTTTAAGGTCCCTCCCATCCAAACCATTCTGTGATTCTCAGATTCTTCTGCAGAGCCCACGAGCTGTTCCTGAAGTCCTGGCAGTGAGCCTGTGGAGAGGACTGCCAGGAGATGCTGCAGGAAGCTGGATCAGTGTGCCCAGCAGCTCCAGCCCCTCAGCCACCAGCGTTTTGTTCTCATCCCTAAGTAGCTGTGCAAGTTGTGCCTATCAGTAAATCTCCCTCATCCCTGCGGCATGTTTGCTCTGATAAGGGCGCTGTGTAATGGCAATTATGTTTTCATTTGTTGTGAGAAAACTTGATACGCAGAGTGGCAGAAATGTTATTCATCCGCTGTTAATTATGAGCTACTTACTGCAGGGAATCATGCAAAAACAAAAAAGTGTAATCAAATGCAATAAAGGGAAGCAGCTTGTGCTCCTGCCTTCACGCCGGCTGGAATTAGCGCCTGCCACCAATTATCACCAGTGATGGATGCAGCGTGGCCCCGTGGGTGACCTTGCCTGGGGCTCTGCAGCAGCGCTGGGGACACGAGTGCCAGGGCAGAGGGGTGGGCAGATCCTCGGGACCACGATCCTTGAAGCAGCAAACCCTTGGGACTGGCTTGCCTGGTCTCTGCCTGTCCCACCGCGAGCTCTGAGGGGAGCAGCAGGAGCATCCCAGCAGAGCCCAGCTGGATCACGGAGCTCGAGCCTTTTTTACCTGGTCATGTTTCCCTTCTCCAGGCTGTGGGAAGCTCCAGGAAGGGCTGGGAATGGCTTGGGACTGTTGTCAGTCTCTGATTCCAGGAGCAGGTCCGGAGCTGCAGATGTTGGAGGTGTCTGTGCTCCCACCTGGCCAGCATTCCTGGTTTTCACCCAGGCAGCCCCAGCCTGACTCCCAGTGTGGGAAAACAGCTCTATTTCATACTGTGCCTAGTTTGGGGCTCCCTGGGACAAGGAGGGTGCTGTCCTTGGACAGGAGAGGGTCTGGTGAGGGATGCCAAGGACTGGAGCACGGGACGGGTGGAGGGAGGCTGAGGGGCAGAGCTGGGTCTGTTCAGCCCAGAGAGAGGGCCAGGGGAGGTTTCACTGCTGACAGGTGAGAAGGAGCATGGAAGATGGGTCAGGCTCTTCCCAAAGGCACACAGTGGGAGCATGAGAGGCACAAGGGAAGTTCTTCTTAGCTATAAAAGTAATTAGGTCACCCCATGTTGCTGAAGCATTGAAACTGAGGCTCAGAGAAACTGGGGGCTCTCTGTTTCCACAGATATTTGGGACTCCAGTGAGGGAGGTCCTGAAGAACTTGCTGCAGCTGGACCTACTGGAGTGTATGGGCTGGGCTAGAGACCTTCAGAGCAGACTTTTGACCTGTAAAGTTTGTTCTTGGAAGGCATTAGGATGGTTTTGATCTCCCTGGACACAGGATAGTTGGTGGTTCCTCATCCTACTGAGCTCCTGAGCTCTCCTTGCCTCTCTGCTGACCCAGGGAATGTCTCCATAGTGATGTGGAGTTACATCAGAAGTCGGTGAGACACAAAAGCTGCCTTGGGAGGAGTGAGAATGGCACAAAAACATTTATGTGAGATGGCAGGAAACAGACTATTGGAGAGGCAAGGCTGGGATGCTCCTTCCCCGAGGGAGCTGCTGCCTGGACAGCGCACACCCTGCCCCTGCAGCAGGCCTGGAAACACCCTGCCATGGGCAGAAATCTGTTCTGCGGGTGAGAAAAGAAGGAAATAACCAGGGTGTGATCTGCACAACAGCTCAGGCGCTGATGAGGATTGTCTCTAATGCGTTTTCGAGCACTGTGAGCTTAGCAGGCTGACATAATGTAGGAAGCACTTTAATTCCCAAAGAAAGAGTTTCTTCTTTCCCTAGAAAGTAATAAATAGCAACTGTAACTTCTCTGAGGCACATTTCACTGCAGATCTGTGCCACATCTACTGAGAAACTTCCTTCTGAGTGTATCCATTAAGGACGTAACAGGAGGAATGTTACCTGTGTTTATATCCACTCTAAGTGTCTCTGCGTTGAGACTTTATAGAGGTTTCCACCTGAAATTGCTGCCTGGTGTCACAAGACTTGGATTTTGCAGGGTTCAGTGCCTTTGTCTTTGTCACACAAATATTCCAGCTGAGTTCCTCAGACAGAACAGGGGCTCACCCAACACCCCACCAACACATTTAAGCCTTAAAATGGACACAGGTGCAAACATTATTCAGTATTTGAGTAGCAACTCAATTCTTGATTACTTGGATCTTTCTAGGAATGACCAGGAACAAAAAAAAAAAAAAAAAAAAAAAAAAAAAAAAAAAAAAAAGTGAGATTCATCTTCTCAGCCCTCAGCTGTGAATTTTCTGCTCAGCTCTGCTGCTGATACCGAGAGAGCAGATGCTTCCTTACTCTGCAGAAACGCAGCGTGTGAAACAGTATTTTAACAGCTTTATCTGATATTTTATATCTCACTGTCAAACATAGCAATGATTCCACTTCTATTTGGGTAAGTAATCTGAAAAGAAGGCAGCAATAATCTCTCAGGAGAGCCAGGCATGGGACTAATTACTCCAGCTAGAGATTTGTAAAGACACATTTTCAGTGCTGGGATTTTATCATTCCACAGGGTAATTAAAAGACAACCCTGTCAAAAGAAGTTTTGCAGTCTTAAATATTCTTTTTCCTCTATGAAGAATAACCCTTTCCAAGCTGAGCACAGGGATCCCTTTATTTCCCAGGGGTGAGTGAGGGGTACCTGTGGTACCTGCCCACCTGCCAGCTCAGTGTCACACTTGGTGGGCAGAGCAGTGGCTGTTTCTGTGTCACAGAATCACAGAATGGCTTGGGGGAGAAGGGACCTTAAAGCCCATCTCATTCCCCCCCTGCCACGGGCAGGGACACCTCCCACTGCCCCAGGGTGCTCCCAGCCCCGTCCAGCCTGGCCTTGGGCATCGAGTGTTGGGAAGGAGGGACGCCTGGTCAGGCTGTCAAACGCTCTGGGTTGGAGTCGTGCATCAGCGACCAGCCAGAGGAAGAATCCCTGCTTGGAATTTGTTTCTTCAGTGAAGCACTTGCTGAAATCAGAACAATTCAAGCTGAAAGAGGGGACATTTAATTAGATGTGCAGAAGGAATCCTTCCCTATGAGGAAGGTGAGGCCCTGGCACAGGGTGCCCAGAGAAGCTGTGGCTGCCCCTGGATCCGTGGCAGTGTCTGAGGCCAGGCTGGACAGGGCTGGCTCAGTGGAAGCAGCAATGATCAAAGCAGGGGTGCAAAAGCTGACTGGCTGCCAGAGGGGATTTAGACCCAGCTTGGCAGATACTTGGAGGGACAAGTGACATTCAGGGCATACTCTTTGGTCTCCTGGGGTACTTCAGATCTCTGGTCAAAGATTTGGACTTAACATCCACGATCTCCTTGAAGGCTGCTGCTGGGTTTTCCAAAAGCTGTCACTGAGCCATTTACTCTTCTGGATAACTTGGCAACGTGGATAATTTGCAAATCCAAGTGTGGGCACTGCCGGCACATCCCCCCAGCTCCCCCAAGCAGGGGGATTCAGCACAGAGTGGCAGTGATGTGGGATGGTCCATGCAGGTGAGAACACACGGAGCACATCTGCACTGCCTCATCCATGGGATGCCAAATCAGCCTGAGACCTCTGTCTCCTGCCTCTTGTCCCATGCAGCCCCTTTCTGTACCTTCCTCCTCGAATCTCCCTGTTTTTAAGCTGGGGTTTTAGTCCAATAAAGGATTTGAAAGCTAAGGAGTTAATTCCTAGAGAAACAAAAACCTTCAGAGCTGATTTTAGTGTCCTTGGGTAGAAAAGGAAATCGGTGGCCATGCCTGAGAGCAAAGCACTGCACCTGCACCTTACCAGCTTTATCTCCTCTCTGCTCGTGCCTTTTGGTGCACGTGGGGAGCAGGGATATGGTAGCCCAGTGGCACTGATGTGACACGTGTAATGGGAAGGGACTGGTGTAAAATGGGATGTATCACCAAATCAGCATCACCCAACTGCCTGTTCCATGGCATCCCGCCGGTTTCCATCCTGATCTGGGCATTGTTTAATTGCCTGATGGTTATACTTAATTTATTTATTTTTAGCTTGCCATGCACATGGAGAAATGGGAATCCAGCATTAGGAGATCCCTTAACAAAGGAGTCCTTTTCAGAGAGGTTGACTTCTCACGGTTTTTCTTCCTGAAGAAGGAATCTGTGAAGATTTCAGGCTCCAGCTGTGCTGAACCCTGGCAGATGGCAGCTAAAGCCCTGTGGCAAGACTGGTGGATCCAGTGCTGCATCGCCCACCTTGATTTTCCCTTCCAGGAGCAGCATCCTTTGCTTTGGTGGATGCTGGGCCATGAGCTGGTTGAATTGGTAAAAACGGTAAAAAAAGGGGCCCAAATGAACATGCAATCTCTCCAACTGAGTTCAGCTCTCATGGAATAGCAGTGTCTGACCATGGAAATGCACCTGGGGAGGGCCCAGTCAGCTCTGTTCATGTCCCAGGAGTCTCCAGATTTCCAGTGCAATTCTAGGACCAGTGAAAGTGGAGAGACTCGACATTCCCATGGGCAAGTCAGACCCTCTGGAGGAAGAGTAAAACAGCAAATTTAGATGAGTTTCCCATTTTCTCCATCACAGCCAGGCAATGGGACCTGGCTGCAAACATTAATCAATTCAGCCATTTACTGCTTTTATGTTTTCCCAAACCCCTATTTAGAAACTTTCTCATATTTCTATGAAGGCAATTCCCTATCACCCTCTTCTCTGGTAGGGAGTGCTCTGATCAACAGAAACTCTATGCTAGAAACAGCCTAATTAAGCAAAATTAACATTTTATCATCCAGTACTAACACTTAATCCTATATTCATGCAGCCTGCTTTAAATATACTCCCTGCACATCCCTTCCTGTAAGTCTCTCATGCTCTGCCAGCTCCACTCTGTTGTTATCCATAAGGAATTGAGCTCGTACCTGTGACAGGTGCAGAGTGTGTTGAATCTTTTGATCATCACACAAACCACTCATCCTGATGTCCTTTAATCTAAGCAATGCAAAGAAAATCCTATGCACTCGCTTTATGCTCCTTCCATCTCCCCGAGTTTAAACAGGAGGCTCCGCAGCTACAGATCAATGGACCTAAATTGTTTGTCTTTAACTTAGGTGGGTTTAAAGGAAAGCTGCTCAGCCCAGCTGTCTGGAAGTTCACAGGATGGGAAGGGCTCTGTGCTGTTTAGTGATGGGGGAATTTGAGTTACCTTTGAAACTTGGTTTGGTTTTTACAGCAGTCAGGTAATTAAACAGGAGAGAAAAATCACAGCACATCACTTACTGCTACATCCTCCACGTCTTCCTCGTTGCACTGAAGCTCAGAGTGAAATCCTCTAATTTATCAATTATTAAGGATTTCTATAATTCACAAGTGTGGTTTGGATCCTTTTTTTTTCTCCCTCTGGGAATTATTCCTGAATAATTTGTGTGAAATAGCCGATATTCCCATCTTGCTATTGGTTCACGTGGGTGGGGTGAGCCATCTGCGTGTTCCTGCCTCTTGCCTGGCTGGTTCTGGTTCCCAGCCAGTGAGGCAAGAATATTGGGATGGAAGATCCCACTCTGTGATGAAACACAGCTCTGCTTTTGGTGGTGTCCACTCACACTTTTCCCCTCCATGGAGTCAAACACAAATGTGGGAAAAGGGGAGGAAGGGGGCAGTGGAGGACCTGGGACTGCTCATGGTGCTCACGTAGCTTGGGGGCAATCCCTGTGCATCAGGCAGGTTCTGCAGGTTAAATCCCAACCAGCTTTTTTTGCTCTTGGGTGCTTTCCTACCACCTCAAGCCCATTGGATCCAAAAAAGCTTGAATGGACCCCAAAAAAGAATTGTACCATGAGGGAGCTCCACACAATCCTCCTATTTCGGCTGCCCAAAGAGGTGTGAGGAGAGTCTGGGAGACCCCCCTGAAAATGCAGCCTGCTGTTTTACCTCAGACATAACCTAAAGGTTCACTTCAAATATAAATGTTCTGCCACGAGTGGGGAGAAAATCTCTCACCGTGGGGCCCCGAATCCTATATTTAGAAAAAGCAGGTGTGTTTCATTTAACGCTGCCACCAGGAGGTTACAAGCCAAAAAAAAACCCCCAACCCCAAACACAAAGCTCCCTCCGTGCTATGCAAAATACCACAGAAAGCTTTTTTCCATGACAGTGGTCACAGGCCATTTTGCTCTTCACTGGTGACAGGGGACCATTAGAATACAATCCCTGATGCCTGCGTATCGTAATGAAAATCATATTTTTTCCTGAACTGCTACATCAATTGTCTTTTTAGTAACCTGGGAAGTGCAGCTCTATGCAAACCAGGGAATGGTCCTTCACTCTTAATCTGTTCCCCTGCAAGATAAGTGATAACTTCTTAATGTAACTTTCCAGTCTGGTAAATAAGAAGTAGCTACAACATGATCCTGTGGTTTAAATAGAATCGTCTCCCTGTGACTGAGTAGCTGCTTTCCATCCTCCCCTGGGCAGGAAAACTGATTTTGATAAAATCAGAGCATCCCTCTCTGTCTCTCTCCTTCCCTGGCACCTGCCTGGAAATCTGCTGGCAGGCCCATTTGCATTTCTAAAATCGTGTGCTGTGGGAATTAGGCCTAAAAAGCCGTGTGCTGGTGGCAAGGTGCTGTCCCAGCTCCTCGGTGCTCACTGCACAAAGCAGGGATGGAGTGAGGAGCTTGGGGCTGGCCGAGGAGCCAGGGGGATGGTGGGGGAGGAAGGAAACAGGAGTGGGGACCCCCACTGCCATCCCTGCACCGATTTCTTTACCTGTGACCTGTCTGCTAAACTCTGTGTGATGCCCTGTAACTGCTGTACCTGCTCCTGGGGCATCTGGTGCATCCCAAATGGGAGGTGGGCGCTGGGACAGGGCTGGGGGGGCCCTGGGAGGGCAGCTGGGATCCGGGGTAGGCAGCAGCACATCCTGACCCGCTCTGGAGCTATCCCAGCACCACTGCAGAGGTGCCCAATTCTTTGCCTGGATGGCAGGCTGCAGTGCTGCCTTGCACTCGTGTGGTGCAAACAACTCAGCCAGCAGGAGGAAATGCAGAATCACAGGAGCTGTAGGCTTGGAAAAGACCCCCAACGTCATCAAGTCCAACCACTGACCCAGCACTGCCAAGCCCACCACTAACCCACGCCAGTAAGTCCCATATCTACCTGAGTTTGGAACACTCACAGGGACAGACTCCACCCCTTCCCTGGGCAGCCTGTCCCGAGGAATTCCTGATGATGGCAGAGACTTGGGTGTGTTGCACAGAAGTGGCCCCCAGTCCAATCCCTGCAGCATCTCCTGGGGGTTGGGGACACCTGCCCAGCTGAGTGACAAAACCTGGTTTTCCTCCTGGAGGTTTGACTTTTTTGTATTTCTACTTATTGTACTGCCCCAAGCCTGCATCTTTTTAATAGAAACTAAGATTTCTATTTGCAGAGACTTCCTCTGCTGCAGGCAACAAGCCCTCGGAGCTGCCAGAGCCTCCCTGGGGAAGGAGCCAGCACAGGAATGGTGCCAGCACCAAGCACCCTCCTGGCTGCCCCTCGCCACGGCAGGCAGCTCCCAGAGGGCCCCCACTCCTTGAAATCCCTTTTTCAGGCATCCCAACCAGGAAAAGAGAGGAGGAACCCTTGCTCATGATCAAGACAGGAGCTCACTGCTCTCTTCCCTTTTCTGTCTTCTCCCTCTCATTCATGTGCACCTTGAGGGACAAATAATTCAATCTGCTGGTGGACTGGCAAAGACTTTAATGAAAACACTATTTATTTGTTGTTGTCTGATGCATGACCAGAGACGAGGTGAGGGACTGAGTAATAACAGGTCTGGAAGGGCCGAGCAGAGCAGAGCGTGCTGCCAGCATGGGGGTGCTCCAAAAATGTATGATTTCAGTTTCTGGTTTAATTAGAATTTACTTTAAGTGGGTTTGCATCAACTAATGAAACAACTGTCATTGATGAACTGCTGCTGGGCAGGCTCGAGTAGATTTTAATCTCTAACCAGCAGCTCAGGCAGCTCGAGTGAGGGGAGACTGAGGAAAGTCTATTAGAGACAGACATCAATTTAAAATTACTCATCTGAAGGAGTATCGATGCAGAGGGGAAACCATTAGAGAATTGTCACTGGGTAACTGATCCAAACCCAGGGCTCGCCTTAGGAACAAAACGCTACTGCAGGCAGCTTGCTGTGTTACCTGCTGGAAGGGGAGTGGTTCTCATCAGAGCAGCGTGACCCGAGAGCTCATGACGTGTGTGGGGAAGAGTCTGGGAGGCTGATGGCAAACAGATGTGCACCCCCAGGCTCCCCACAGCTGCTTTTGCAGGCAATCCAGGGAAGTGGTACCTCAGAGATCACTGAAAATGCCGTTCTGCTCATGGGGAAACTGAGGCACAGAAAAGCCATGCAAATTCCTGGAGCTTAACCTGTCTATGGGGCACCACAGGAATAAACTTGGTTTTGTTGAGGATTGCTCCTGCAGTCCAACACCTGTGTTATCCTTCACCCTTCCCGAGCCTCAGATCCTCAGTCCAGGTTAATTTGGATGCTCCTGTGCTCTGGAAAAGCCCCTGAGGTTTATTTGGCAGACCTGCAGTGAGCAGTGCCCTGGGTGGGTGCTGGCAGGGGCTGGTGCAGGGACATCTCCCAGGCCAGGAGGGACCCAGGGTGTGAAATCACAAGGGACAGGTGTCCAAATCACTGCTGGTCACTCAGGTGCTGTTTCCCATCTCGTGTCACCGAGGTTTGGGATGGAACTGTCCATCAGACCTCCGGGGTCAGCTCTCAGGGGGCGAGGGCTCCCCTGGGCTGGTTCATGGTCCTGTGAGAGGATGTTTGATGCCAGACCTGGCTCCTGGGGGCAGCTGGCCCGTGGTGGGTACCAAAACCAGGGCTGGCCTGCAGGATGGATGCATGGGAGGGCAGTGCCCAGCTTCCCTGGGATTTGCATGGAGCAGCAGAGCTGAAGGAAAAGCACAGGACAGGTCCCAGAGGCCTCTGGAGCACTTGCCAAAGAGGAACCTTTGAGACAGCGCGAGTCACTGGGGTAGACATGGAGAGAAAAAGTGAGCGAATGATTATAAGGAAAGAAAATTATCTATTTACGGCTATTACAAGGAAATTTTAATGATTACAATTAGGATGATGGGGCAAACAAACACTGCTGGTCACTCTGGTGCTGTTCCCCACCTCCTTTCACTGCAGGCTCCAGGTGATGGAGACGTGGGCTTTGTCCCAGGGACTGTTACACAGCAGCTCCTGCTGCAGATCCAGACAGAATCAGGGCAGGAAGGGAAATCATCCAAAGGATGTTTGACACAGTAGAATTTGTTTTTACCTCTTTCCTTTAGAAAGGAAAGCAAAGCAAAACAAGTAAGGAAATTACATGCATGCTTTTGGAGTGAGACAGTAGCTCAGGGTCATCTGTGTTTATTTCCAACATTTTATCTTATTTCCGTGGGCACTTTCTCAAAACAAGGCTTTGGGGTTTTTCCTTTTCGAGCCCGAGCTCTGAAAGGTAAGTTTAGGTCTGACCTGTCACAAACAACCCAAAATCACACTGCAAGAACATTCCTGCCACTGTCACTCCCCTCCCCTGTCCACTTGCACCACGACTTTTTCTTTCACCGTTTGCTCTCCCGGGAAGAACAAGGATGCAAACACAGCCTGCATTACTCAGGACCACGCTGATAGCCCCCAAATTTGGATGGCACCATCTCTTCTCATGATCAAACCAAGCACTGACATGGCAACTGCAGCCCAGCTGGGGTCCCAAAGCAATGCTGGGGACCAGGGCTGGGATTGTTCTCCCTGCATCCCAAAACTGCTGGGGACCAGGCTGGCATCCTCCCTCCTTCATCCCAAAACTGCTGGGGACCAGGCTTTCATCCTCCCTCCTTCATCCCAAAGCTGTGCTGGGAACCAAGGCTGGGATTGTTCTCCCTGCATCCCAAAACTGCTGGAGACCAGGGCTGGCATCCTCCTCCCTGCACCAGCCTCAGAATCTGATGGAGGTGCTTTCCTAAGCCACCACGTTGGGAGGCACCAGCCCAGCCCACTCCTCCTCCAAACCAAGCAGCCCATCCTGGCTGGGTTCTGTAGGATCAGAGCTCTGGAAAGGTTCATTTTCCAGCTCAGGCATTGCCTGGCCTGGCAGCAGCAGCAGGTCCCTCCTGCCTCCCTCCTGGAGGAGGCAGTTTGGAGGGGAAAAGAATTGGGAACTATTTAATTTTAATTTTTTTCAGCAGAAAGAGGGAAAAAATTTCTGTTGCATGTGGAATTTTTTTTCTCTTCTTTATTATTTTTCTGGACTGAAATGGATTTTTTTGATATATTGAATATATTTAATATTCAAATGCTGTGAATTTGCAGGACAGAGCAGACAGAGACTGCCTCTTGCGATAAGAGACATTATTACTGTTGTGAAGAATTCCTTTAAGATTCCATCTTAATCATTCTGCTATTGAAATGGAAGAATAAAGTAATAAAATTAGATGTTTTGAAAAAGACTTGATTAAAAAAGTAATTATCCTGCCAGCTCGTGGATTCCCACCTCCTGCCAGGTTCCTCCAGCTCGGGCCCTCTCCTCGCCCAGCCCCTCTGCAGAATCCCACGGGGATGGAACAACTTTGTGTCTGGGCATCCACAAGGCACAGCTGCTTCCCCTCTTCTCCCCCTGGGCATGCTTTGGGGCTGTTTGGGGGCTGGTGCTGTGCCCCCCGGGGTGGGATTTGTTGGGGTGTCCTGTGCACCCCTGTCCTTTGGGGTACGGAGCTGCACTCCCTGAACCGTGTGAGTCCTTTCCGATGCAGGACATTCCCTGGTCCTGTCATTCCCCTCTCCCCAGCCCCAGGGCCCTCTCCCACCCCAGGCAGAGCCCAGGCAG
>VYXC01011437.1:0-83959 GCA_013397175.1 Platysteira castanea
CATGCCCAGCCTGTGCTGATATCAGTGGTTATCATGATCTGGGTGCAGCACTTTACATTTGGCTTTGTTGAACCTCTCAAGATTCCCATGGGACACTTCTCGAGCTTGTCCAGGTCCCTCTGGCTGGCATCCCATCCTTCAGGTGTGTCAGCTGCACCACTCATCTTGGTGTCATCTGCTAATTTGCTGAGAGTGCACTCAATCTCAATCTCTATGTCATTAATGCAGATATTAGATAACACTGGTCTCAGTACATACCCCTGAGGGACACCACTTGTCACTGACGTCCATCAGGAGTCTGAGCCATTGACCACTACCCTCTGGATGTGACCATCCAACCACTTTCTCATTCATCTAACAGTCCACCCATCAAATCCAACTCTCTCTGTAATGCGTTGTGAAAAAGCTAGACATGTATATTAAACTTAAATATAGACTTTGGTGGTGGTTCGTAGAATTTGCTTTTCAAAAGGGATGTTGTTTCTATAAAATATGTTTGTTCAGAAGAACTGTAGCTGTAGGAGAAGAAGGAATTTTTCTTGAAATAAATTAACTGTTCTTTTAAATCATGGAAATTAAAAGGAAGATTACTTTATCTAATTAGAGATTCTCTGGAGTCATGAAACACCAGCAAATCCAGCAGACATAAAGAGTCTTCTAGTGTGCATGCCTAGGATGTCATAAAAATACTAGCTGTCACTCAGCTGGTGACATTTGTAAGTCATGTCTTTAGTTGTTTGTATGCCAAAAATTACCTGATTTTGATCACTGTATTTATGCTAAAAAGTGTTACATGCTTGAAGTAAGCCATAAATCTTTGCATTCTTAATATACTGATAGTATTCTCATCTGATAATAATTTTAATTATTTTTGTTTTACTGTAATTAGTAATTTTTGCCCACTATTTGTTGACTTCCTAAAAATCCTCATTTCAATATCCTGTGTTTATAACTATTTTTGAATTTTGCATTTATTACAGCTATACAGAACAAAGCCTGCCTGACAGTTTGGCAAAATTAAAAAAAAATTTGCTTTGTTAAATGGGAAAGAAGTGGGCTTTTAAAGAAAATTATTTTTCATTGAAAGAACAAATAGATATTTTTGTTTATTTGGAATATATATGGTCAGGAATAAACTTGAAAATTCAGAGATTTGCATTTGTTAGAATCTGGAATTTCTTCTAGTGGATTAGCAGGCTGAACTTGAACCCTTTGTGAATGGAAGGATGTTAAGCAGTTGCCTTAAAACAGAACATCTGAGTGAACCCAAAATCCTTTCAGCTGAACATCCTTACAGAGCTGCCTGGCACCTTTGTATTCAAACTGAAAAATCTTGCTGCTGAATGTAAACATTCAACCAGGTTAAAACATGCTGTCTACACTTCTGTACAGAGAGTTTTTATTCATCCTCTAATATACCTTCAGAAATTAGAGGTAACTTCTAGTTTCTTGACATTCTTCCAGTGGTTCACTTCAATAACCTTCTGATGAACTTGCGTTCTGAAAGTCTGTGTGAAAACTGAGAAAACAATAGGAAGGTTTTGTTGTTCATAGGTCTTAGGTTGTGGGGTTTTTCCTGTTATCTTGCCGTGTTATACTTCCACTGCTTAATGTCTATCTAGAAGGAGACAAAGTTAAATGGCTTTCGATTCAGTAGTATGCTCACCTAAGAGCATTCAAACCTAAAATTTATGAATAAAATAAGACATACTTAAAATTTCATTGTATTTTAGTTCTAGAGAAGTAGTACTTGTCTGCTTCTCTGCTGAAGAGTTATTCTGAACCTGTGTGATTGAGAATAACTGCAGCTATTTTCTTCAAGTTTTCTTGGCAGAGATTCATTTAAAGCAAATAAACTGTCTTACATCTTGCCTTTTGGCTGGAGTAGTTGTCCATTGCTTGTGCTACCTTGCACTTTCAAATAGCTTAATCAGCATGAAAAAAACATGGCCTTAGCCAGCAGAAAATAATTTAGAAAACAGAAAAACACCCAACTTCCTCCTGAAAGAAATCAAAAGAAACCACCCCGTTGCCTGGCTTTGTATTTGTCCATAATTGGCCATCTATATGCTGCTTAGTAGTATTCAAGATACTTATCTTGCTTGCCTCCCCTGTAATTCAGAAGTATAAACAAAATCAGGACTTCTGAAAATCGTAAAGATTCATATTGTTACTGTTGCTGACAGTTCTACTGGCAGACACTTTGTGAAAGAGAGAAAGAATTTTATATTATGAAATTCAGCAGTATTCATCATTTTCCTGGAAAGATGTTTTTAAAAGATTTCTCCTTTCCTTTATGTAGTCTATTAATAAAGCTGAAAGTCCATTTATATATACTGCTATTAAAAGAATAGCCTCCCAAAACTTGGAGCAAGGGTACTGATCATTTTATGTAATGACATTCCTGCCAGTTCCGGAATTTAGATACTAAATAGGGAAGGGAAATTACAAAAGAACATAAGAAAAGCTAAATTTTCTTTTTTCAGCCCTGTTTAGAAGCTTAGCAGGATAACTCTGATTAAACACTTGGAAGAAGAAAAATGGGTGTGTCTTGGTGCAAAATAGCCATATGTTTACCATGAATCACTTCAAAGGCCTTTTAAGTTGGGAACTCATTTTTCCTCACATGTGTATGCACACAGTAGGCTGAAAGCTAGATGCTCAGAGGCCTTACCATAGCTGACTTGGACTAGAAACAGCAACAAAAAACTATCCACAAACCTCAAAAGGACACATGCATTTTGGAAGAACAATTGAAACACATTTTTTGTGCTTGCAATTACTAGACAGTCTGTGTAATAGTGGAAGAGTAGTATTACTGTATTTTCCACAGTAATAAAAGCATTCACATGCTTTTTTTTTTTTTTTTTTCTTTTTCTACCTATTTCAGGATTAAGCGTTCAACACTACACTTAGGTGCAGGGAATGCTTACAGTTTGATTTACAGATTCAAATTGGCAGTCCCATCCTCCTTGGTGCAGTTGAGAGGAGCAGGTGCATCCACCCACAGACCTCTGATTTCCTCTGCAGCCTGTGATGGGAGTGCAGGAGACTGCCCTGGCCTGCAGGAATTGCTGGGGGACCCAAGGTTAACCTGGCTCACCAGGCACTTGCAGCTTGTGCCTTCATCTCTCCACCATCTGTCTCAAATACCTGGCTTGCCTTTTCTTGTGGCTAATTCCAGCAAGGATTAGAAAGGAATATTATTGTCTAGACTCCACATAGCTCCCAGTGCTACCACCTCTTCTAAGGTGAGCTCACCAGAAGTCTGTGGAAGCAGTGCTAAATCTGGTAACATGTAAAAATGTACCTTGGACTTAGTCTTTCTTCTTAATTAAAAGGAAAAAAAAAATGTAATTATCTAAGCAGAATGAAGCGTTTCTGTTGTGTTTGGAAGTTGTTTCTTAGGGGGTCCCAGCAGACAGCCCTGTGGTGTGAAGTGCATCCTGGCAGTCTGCTGCAGCACAGCAGGGCCCATTCTGCCTCCTCCTCTCTTCAATACAGCAACTTTGCTTAATAAATGCAAAGTGAAATACCTTTTTTTTATCCCTCCACAGATTTCTCCAATTTAATTTTCTGGTTTCTATCAGCAGTGGTTTGTGATTACTTTTCAGGTGACTCTGAATCCAGACAAAATTGAAATGGCCTTTATTTTAGGAGGTTCAGCTGATATATAGCTACTCCCCTTATTCCCAATGCATTGTTACTGAACACATTGTTACTGTTATTTTCCAAACTCTTTCCTGCTTTGTTCCTTTCTACAGCTGTCATCCTACACCATAAAAGACTTTTCTGTAATAGCCACTTACCTACAAAGCTGCAATGACATGAAACACAATGCCTCAGACTAAAAGTGGTAAAGAACTAAACACTCAATTGGATTAGACTCTTGAATCAGAGTTAGTAAAGTCTAACGAAGGAAGAAAAAAATACCAGAGTGCTTACTACAGGAGGAAACATGACTTAAAGGCTGCTGTAGAAAACAGAATTTAGCATTAGGTACAGTATCCAAGGAAAAGTGTCACAATCAGTCAAGTAGCTGATGTAAAGCTTAAAAAATACTATAAAAAACTAAAAAATCTCCACTGGCTTTTTTCCTGTTGTTGATGCACCTGTTAACCCCTTTTCTGTTTAGAAGGATGATTAAAAAAAATACTGGTTGTTACTTATTATTTTAATGTGCTCAGAATTTTATTAAGCAGTTTTGAAATTATATCTTTGAGAAAATGTCTCTGCCCTGATTGCCTCCATCAGATACATTTATCACAGTAAATATGACAACAGTATGGGATTGCTTTTCATCTCCTTTCACCTCTCCAGGTTCTTGGCCTTGTAAAGGTCCTGGCCACTTCCGCATAACCTTGTGCAGATTTATTTGACTAAATCCCTGCATTCACACATTTCTGCAACACAGGAATACTTTGTCCCTTCCTCTCCACGTGGTCCCTTCCCCTTCACACGGTCCCTTCCCTTGCATCAGCCAGGTCAGTTTTACACAAAGAGGTTGCTGTGCTCTTACAAGCAAAATAGTATCTGCACCCGGAGCTCCACTTCTGAGGGATGACTCCCCCACACTGCAATTACTGTTCTTATAGAGTTTGGCATTATATTATTGCACACCGACTCAAACGGTGTCTTAATGTCTAGATTTTGTCAGCTATCCAGATTTAATCTATTGCAAATGTTACTGACTCCCATGGTACAATAAAGTGTATGTAAATAACAACACTCTTGAGGCCTTATTAAATTAAAATAATATACTAATGCTGTGTAGGAGGAGAAGCAGAGGAAAGAAAAGTGGGAATTAAATAATGTGGTACTAGAAAGATTTTAAATGACAGTTTCAGATTCAGGCCTTGCAACGCATGGATACCAAGCTAACTGAATATATTAGTCAAGAACAGAATTTGCAGGTATGTACTCCTGCCTTTTTTTTTTTTTTNTTAAATAACTCTCATCTGTATCCTTCTTAGGGGGGGCAGGATTTAGGAGACAGGATTTCTGGCTCCAGATATAGAGTCTCAGTGTTTTAGAGGAGATTGCTTGTGCTTGTGACAACCTCCTGTTGCTGTTGTTGTTATCTGAGAAATTTTACCCTCTGCCAAAACTGATACCCTTTAATGACCTATCACAGGCTAACATTAAGCATTGAAATCGGGTTTGTTGATTTAGGTTGTTCTGGTTTTTTTATGTTGTATAAATGCATATGCATTATCCTTTAATGAGTCAAGTTATTTAAATTTCAGATCAGATTGGGGATACAGCGAGTGTGATGGTTCTATATTCCTCTACCATCTGTCACTGAGAAGCTTCTTAAAGTTGCAGCCTCAGTTAGAAGAACAGCTTGGTCCTGTAATCTCTCTACTGCTGTTTCTAAACAAAGGCTAGAGACAGGCTTCTCATCTACTGAGAACAGTTGTTTTGAGTGAAACCTAGTGGAGACACTAAGGCTATGTGGAATATTCAAAGACTGTTGTGTTGGTGCTACAATTATGTGTACCTCAGAGGTTCAGACTGCTAGCTTATGTCACAAAGCACGATTTTAGTGGAAGTCCCTGGTGCTGAGGCAAAGTAGGTGAGTGGTCTTAAGTTGCACTCCCACAGGGAAGTGAGGCATCTGGCCTTACTGTTTTATATTCCTTTCTGGTAGTCTTCATTCAGATCAGACAACACTAGCTGAAGCAGTGGAGTCGCTAAATAATTTTGGGAGTGGAAGAGGACTGACCAATACCGACACTATGCAGAGACGGTCTGAAGTACTTCAGCCCTAGAGCCTCTTTGTGGAATTTGGATGACAGCCTGGGGTTTGGATGACAGTCAGGATTGTTTTCTGAGTGTTTTTCCCTGTCATGTTTTTGTTCTGAATATGTGGTACTTTATCAAAGCTGCTGGGTGTTGATTCAGGCTGCCCTTAGTCTCAGAAGACAGTCCTTTTGCAGGCACTGAGTTAAGTCAGTTTTGCTCATATAGATTGTAGTGGACTGCAGGCATCAGTTAGGAGAAGGAGCAGGGACAGTTTGGTAGCCTGCAACCAAGATGGAATGTCCTTAGGGAGCCCCTGATGGCACCAGAGGCAGAAGCATGAGTGCTGACAGCAAACAAGAGTGCTTGACGTAAAGGAAAGGAACTGGCCTTCAGTTAGCCCTGTTTCACCCACAACGGTACAGAAAGTACAGAAAGACTTCTTTTTGTCCCCCTGAAAACACCTATAATCCTTCTCCTCCTCTGCATGTTATCTGGTTGAGTAGTGCTAGTCTTGCTCAGGAAGAGGCCCAAGGGCATAGCTGATAAGGGCTCAGGAGGCACAGTCCGTATGTCCTGCCATGAACATTAAAGTTTTCTGCTATCCTATTTTCTGTTACACAGTTAGTAAAGTCTACAGAAAAATCTTGCATAAGGCACCTGGATATTTGTTAGGGCTTTTGTTAAAAAAAAAAAAGTGCAAACCAAAGCCAAACAAATATAACTTGCATTAAGATATCTGAGAGCAGAAGAAGGAAAGCTGTTGTGGGCAGTGGCAGCTTCAGACAAAGCCCTCCTCCCAATGAGTCAAGAAAGACTCAGAAGCCCTCATCCCAGTGAGTCACAAGGTGCAGAAAGGACCCCCTTGCCTTCAAACTCCTTGTCAGAGGGAATCCTGTGTGTGGTTGGATCTATTCTCAGTGTCAAACTTTGTCAATGGTTTATGTCTAAAGGTTTATACAGGTGTAATTGAACCTTTATACAGCTTTTTCTTGCAGAATTAAGGATGGCAAACCAGATACATATATAAATATATATATAATGATAAGGATTAGACAAAAAGATTTTAATCAGAATTATTTTCTACAGAGTACAGGAACTATAACAACCGTTATAGTGCAGTATGAAGCAATATTGAAGCAGTTATATTAAAGCAATTTTATTAAAGCTAGGTAAAAACTATTTTGAAGTAGAGATTGATGTTACCCAACCATACTGATGACTTTTTGAGAGANGGCAGGGGAGGTACCACAGCTCCTGTGCATCCTTTTCCTTTCTAACTCCCTGTGAAGGAAGAGAAGTAACACTTTGTGTCACTGCAGGCAAACTTGACAGAAATTTTGATTTGTTCCTCGCCTGAGCTTGCTTGGGGCCGGGAGGGTTTTGGTCTCTTCAATGATTGTTTGGCAGCAGAAGGAAACGGTGAGGAGGGGCTGTCGTGGGTGGAGTGGGAGCATCAGACACAGTTTGAGAGAAGCTCCTGGTGAGTCACAAGGTGCAGAAAGGACCCCCTTGCCTTCAAACTCCTTGTCAGAGGGAATCCTGTGTGTGGTTGGATCTATTCTCAGTGTCAAACTTTGTCAATGGTTTATGTCTAAAGGTTTATACAGGTGTAATTGAACCTTTATACAGCTTTTTCTTGCAGAATTAAGGATGGCAAACCAGATACATATATAAATATATATATAATGATAAGGATTAGACAAAAAGATTTTAATCAGAATTATTTTCTACAGAGTACAGGAACTATAACAACCGTTATAGTGCAGTATGAAGCAATATTGAAGCAGTTATATTAAAGCAATTTTATTAAAGCTAGGTAAAAACTATTTTGAAGTAGAGATTGATGTTACCCAACCATACTGATGACTTTTTGAGAGAAAAATCTTTTTCTCTCAGCCCAAGAAGTAACCAGGATAAATGACACACATCCACTCTAACTACAAGGCTACTATATATATGAGAAAGTCATGTGCACAAATTAAACATGATATTTGCTCACAAGGAGGTCTTGGACTACTGACGCGAAGTGCAGCACTGATATGAGAAATCAGAACCATGAGCAAAGTCATAATCTTTCTTTTACATGCATATTCATTATATGGACAAAACAGATGCCACTTTCTATTCTCCAGCCTTACTCATGTTTCAAAAATGTTCAAATAATTGTTGCCTTTACATTTCTACTTGGCTTCATGCTGCCGATGAAATTCTGTCATCATATGAAGCTTGTTAACTATTTCCTATGAAACTTGTCCCGAATTGTTAAAATAAAGCGTTTTCACGTATTCCTAAGTCTTTGACTTCTTTCATTCTTTGGATGATTTTCTTCTCTTCAAAATTAATTTGCTTAGTAATATTGACTTCCCAACAAAATGATGTTTTCTGCAGAACAAGTAGGACATCAATGCTGTAATTGAATCTAATCACAGTTGTGATTTTACTGCTGGTACTGAAAATTAATAACATTTTAAATTACTTTTTTCACTTCTCTGTTCAATTTCAAAATATAGTCTCTAGCATATAGATATTTTCCATTGGTAAATCCATATTTCTGGAATTTATGAGATGAAAAATATGTGCTAGATTGCACAGTGAACATGACTTAAATCATGTCTATCAGAATTTTTTTTTTTTTGTCAGACTGAATATACACATTGACAAAATTAAGTCAAGGAGAAAAAAGAGATTATTAGAATACTCTACAGGCAAGACTCTTTTTTTTTTTTTTTAAGTTCTACTTACTATTGAGATAAATAAATTAAATCCCATTATAGTTACCATAATGTGGTTTTACCTTAACCTCTGTTAGTTCTCAGAACTGTGAGTGTAGAAAGTACTGTATACAATTGTATATAGTTATTTCTAAAGTCTTTGTAGTGCTCCAATATGACACACAATCCCTGCTGGGCTTTGAAACAGAACCTTGAACAGCCTGGCTTAATGGAGAAGAAACGGTGTGAAGTGAAAGAAGGATGATGTAAATTTCTAAGATGGTTACAGAGGTGTAAAGGAAATTTCAAAGATATGAAACAGCATATGAAGGAAACTCTAGGAATAGATTAAAATATAAGAGAGGGGAAGTGAAATATGTGTGATTATTGAAAACCTGCCTAAATGGTTGTGGTGAATATTGCCTGCCATTTCCCTTGGGCAATGTAAAATCGCAGATTTTAAGTGCCTCATAAAAGTGCCATTGCCCCCAGTCCTACCCGCTGTGGCAGACACCTGCAGTTTGGGAATCTGCCTTCCTAACAGAAAAGGCAGCCAACAGTGATATAAAGAGTCATCTCACCTACCCTGCTGCAGTTCTAATGCATTTAGGTCAATGTTACACAGGGGTTGTTTTTATAGTTTAAAGAACTTTAAAGAAACAATATGGATGCTCACAAAAGTGACTGTTGCGGTGTGCCCAAATCATCCAGGTCTGCTCTACATCCCTTGCCAAAGCAGAGACCTGGCAGTCTCCACTGCTCTCAGAGCAACAAGACAGCTCTCTAAGGCACAAAGAAGTGCCTTCCTCCCTTCCTGCAACGCTAACATTGTCTCTGCTCTGAGGCAGCCAAATTTCTGCACCCAGAAATAATCTAGCTTCATCTCAAGAATGATGTGTCATGTATATGATCCAAACATTTCCCAAACCTTTTTCTAATTCTTCCAGCACCTGTAGAGAAAGGTGCACTACCACTTTTTAAAGGACAGGGAGATAGATGTATTGGAAGAATGAATTCAATCCTAATGGGAGAAATGATGTAGCTACTGCAGTTTCTTGTTTGTTCATCCAGATCTACCTTCAGAAACTGTCTCATGCAGTGCTCCCATTCCAGTTTAATTCTCTTAACTTTGTTGAACTGACATAGCTGTAGGAAAAACCTGTGGCTTCTGTGCCTCCCGAGTGCCATTAGCAGAACTCCTTATTGAGGTCATGTCCATCCCAAGGCAGGCGTTGGGGCTGCACTCCTGCCTTTAGGGCACTATTTGTTTGGCAGATACCTTGTGCAGACCCCAATGCTCAACAAGGGCAAAGCCCAGCTTGACTTAGGAGTAGAGAAAAACTACCCCATTTTATTTTACTCACAGACTGAATAAAACTTTGAAGATATATGTAGATTATTATAATGGGAAACTAATTCCATTTTTCAGAGCAAGTTCATGATAGCCTGGTAAATGCTTTCATGATAACCAGATACATGTTTATTTCTCCCCTGAGTATTAAGAAAGAGAGTGACAGATAAGAGGCAAAGTGTTACAGGAGAAGTGACACAGGAACAATTTTTCTGAAGTCAGACAGTGAGTGGGTCAAAACCCAGGTGAAACTCACTTTGTTTCTAACAGCTGGGTGCTTGTGAAGCATGGATCAGTTACAGTGCCCTCATATGGTTACTCACCCTGCTGTATGTAGCTAACAACCCTAAACTCCTATTAAGAATAGAAGGGAGAAGTAGGCACATTCAGAGCACCTTTTTTTTTGAATTTTTTTTATTTTTTTTTTTTAATCTTGCACTTGGGAAATGAACTCTCCCCTCCCCTATTCTCCTTTTCTCTGTCCTCTCATCTCCCTTCCTTGTCCTTAAGTAAAGTAGTCATAGATGTAGGCTTGCTAGGAAGTGTCCTCTTTTGGAAATCTGATTTTTTGGCTAGTTATCCAATATCTCTGATTGCAAATTTCAGACTGGTGGCATCTTGTATGATCAAGTGAAAAGTACTGCATATGCGGCAAATATAACATCCATCTTGCATGGATCTCCATGAGTGTGCAGCTTCAACAGAAACATGGTAATCCTCATCTTGTTCAAGTGCTAAAAAAGAAAGGTGGAAAAGAAGAAAGAGTGCATAGATAAGGAAGTGAAGATAAAAGGGGGGCAATAGGCAAGGCTGGTGCAAAGCAGAATATTTTCATACCTGAAAGTTCTGACTTCATCATCCTATTCAGATAAGTTTTGAGCTACAGATTTTATATGTAAACTAAATCAGGTTTTTGTTGCGGAGCTCTTCAAACAGAAGTGCAACTTATGGCTATGTTCCCGTTGTCTGTCACCACTGTGGCAGTGTGTGGGATTAATACCCTTACCCGGCCTGACACTTGGGCACAGACCCTGCTGCTTCCCAGCAGCATCCTCTGCCAGCCTGGCAGCGCAGCCTTGTCCATTGCTCTGCCAGCCCTGAGGCTCCTCTCCATCACGTTGTCCTGCTTTGCACTTATTTTGCCCTATTTTCCTTTCTTTTCCCTCCTATTGTATATTCCTTCTCCTCCTCCTCTTTCTTACCATCTTTAGGTAAGTTTTAGTTCGCAGTGCTGGTAACTATTTATTTATTTTGCTGCACTGGAAGTTTTTAAATATTTTGAAAAGTAGTTGAGTGTTACCTGTATCTTGAAAATGGTAGGGTGACTTCCCATACCTGTGAGGGGAATGATGAGAATTAGCACTTACTTTAGGGGCATCTCTACTTCCTTCTCTCCCACTGTTTGCTGAGTCCCTATAGCCATCTGCTCTTTCAGTATGTAGGTGAGGAGCACTGGCTATTGTGTACCTTGTGTGACTGTACTGCCATTTCACAACATGTTTCTGGCTGCAGTGATAAAGCTGGCTTTGAGGAAGAATGCTCATATTTGTCCAAGCCTTCTCCTCCTCTTCCATCCAACTTCCTTGCCCTCTCCCTTTCCCTTATCTGTGCTGTTATGGGTACTTGTGGGGCTGTACAGCAAATGTTATCAAGTGAAATGAAATGGTTGAAAAAAGTAAACCTCATTTGTATCATCAAGTGGAGAGTACAATGAACAATGGTGCAGGGGTAAAGCAGCAGACAGGAAACTAAAATTGGCCTGTGCACCAAAGGAGGGCTTTATAATGAGTACATTTTGTATTACCCAAGAGGTGCTTGGGCCAGGATGACAGACTCACTGTAAATATTGCCCTCTGCAATGAAATTGTATGGGGATGTGATTCATGGCTCAGCTTTGCCAGTAATCAGCTTGCCTTCCTCTGAGCATGAATGGAGACTCCTCTCATGAAATTCGTGCAGTGGCTGGGGAAAGGTTAAACCTGTGCATCCCTCCTATGCACCAGCTGCTCCTGGAGATGGAGTGGTTCTTAGTGCTGTAGCTATTCACAAACTCTTCCTGAGCTTCTCCTCAGACAAAGGCTATTCATGCTGTCCTCAAGAAAAGATGTCAGCTTAGTCAGGCTATGTTTTTCAAAGGAGTCTAAGTGATTTGGGCTCCCAGTTTATTTGAAATTAAAAGTACATGTTCAAGTTTAGATGGCTTTGAAAAGTCCCAGCTGGAGTCTGCTTACTGGTAGAAAAGGGACAGATCGATAAAGCAACCTTGGCCATGACACTGAAACATGACTCAGTACTATAATTCAGCACATAGCCTCTGTTGCTTTTTACAGTATTTATTCATTACTTGTCCTAAAATTTTTTTCTTCCTTCCTTCCACTTGCTTATCAAAGACAGATTTCTTTCAGATCTAGTGGAGAGAACATTTCTTTCAAAGACATTCTGGAGGAGTTGTTTGTACAAAGCTGATCAAAAACTGGAAAACTGAATTTAAAAAAGAAAAACCACCACAGAGTTCTCTATTTAATATGGAAAATACTAATGGCAAACTTTCAACAATAACAAACCAAACTGCAAATAAGACATGCAACCTTTTAAGAATAATTTATTTAACACACAGGTTGCTTTTCAACACTGCAGACTATCTTGATCTGAACCACAATGGTTGAGAAGTAGCAGTCTTTGTTGTGAGTGAAAAGGTGATATTATACTTGTTTCAGGAAGGTGATTTGTTTGAGTGTCTGGGATGTCCCCTGTGCACAATGCTGTGTGGCACAGAGACATCTGAGCTAGTCCCAGATGCAATAGTCTTGCTGTCAGAAGTGGGGTAGCCGGAAGTTCACACCGGTGCATTTGTTCCAGTTTTCACTGTTCAATCATCTGCAATGCAGACTTGCTTTATGAATCATGGAACAAAATGTTCTACCTCCTTGCTTCCAGCCTATATTATCAGATGAAAGCTTGACAAATACTCTGTGAACTGTGTTCATGCCACTTGTTAACAAATTTCTGGCTCTTTACATCAGTGCACAACTTTGTGTAGCAAAACTAAACCCTAGAAGATGAGTTTTTCAAAAAATAAAGCAATACCAAAGTGTATGTTAGGTAAATGTTATACCCTTCATGGCAATGAAATCCATTGAGTATGCACCTGACATAATCTAGTTCTTCTCAATCTCTAGTCCAATTTTGGTGTTTATTTTAAAACTACCTATTAATTTTTAAAGCACCCAAGTAGATGCTTCGCAAAGATATTAAACAGCTTATCATTCTTTAACCTACAATTTTCCTGTGGGCTTCACGTTTTTGTTAGACTCAATTGTGTAGGAGGCTGGAAATTTCATATGGGTGCATTTAATTAGTTGTTTTGGTATATGCACTTGTATCTGCTCTGAATGTCAGACCAGAATGGCAGCTGACACAAAAGAGTATTCTTCTATTGCATCCAAAGAAAGCACTTGAGTTTGCATCCTCTGGTTAATGGGAGCTCTAGTTATACTGTCAGTGGCTATATAGAAGTCCAGAACCCACATCCAAATGATTGGTGAAAACCTGAGTATTGAAAGAAATCACGGTTTGTACTTCAGAGTCTGAGTGTCTTCACTTGATCATGTGGTTGGTGACTTCATGCTTCCTGTAACCTACCCTAGGCTGGAAAGGAAACCATTTTATGGCACCTATAAATCCAACAGTCATCTTTTTAAGATCTATTTTCTTAAATTCTTTCTGCTTTTTTCTGATTTCCTGAGGCCTCTTTAAAACCATTTCAATGTAACCAGAGTGGTTTTTGCATTTTCCATGGTGCAACAACCAACCAACCAAACACCCCCACCTGAATAATTTACACACAAATTTTAAAGTATAGGGGGAGACTTTTGAAAAGTACTCATATCCTTTCTTGTTGTTACCGGAAGAAAAATTGCAAGACTTTCTTAGGTGCCTAGTTAATCCCATTATTTTTAAAATGTATCTCTCTTTGAACCTCCCTTGCACCAGGTATTAGTGCCAAGGTACCAAGGTATCCTCTAGAATTCCTCCTACAGCATTGCTTAACTGTGACCTGGAGGTGCTGAACAAACCGTCCAAACACCTGATCATGCACAGCAAGACTTTGCATAAAATGAATCAAACAAGAATCAGGGATGGGCTGGACTTACTCTACCCACTCTGCACAGCAGATTGAAAAGTCAGAGGCAAGCTATCCCTGCCCTGCTTCACCTGGGTGCGCGGGGGTGCAGCTTTGGGTTCTGAATTTGCAATGAAGAGAACCTGCCTTGGGCTGCATTGAGCTTTTCTCCAAGATCCTTCACCTTAAGACTAAAGAAAAGATATTTCTCAATTCTTAAATTGGTTTCCTCTTTGCTGCAACAGTAGCCTAGTTAGTTCTGCTCGGGATACATGAGGATCTTGGTTGGGGCTGTATCTGATCAGGGCAGGGACTAGTAAATTTTTAAGGTATTGTGTGGGTGAATTTTTATGAAATTACTGTCTTAATCAGAATTCCTTTGATAGAACCATTTAGATAATATACACTTACATATTTGTATTGCTTTCCTCCTTTAGTCAAAGTATTAACACTTCTCTATCTTAATACAGTAAAACAACCACAGTTGGAAATGGTATGAAACAAACTCATATGGATCTTTAAAAATGGTCTCTGCAATAAATGAATGCTCATTCAAAGACTTTGCAGTTATTCAAGTCTCAGACAGCAAATTAGCAGTTCTAAATGTTCATTGTGCCATAGGACTTTTCATCAAGGGGTTTCTTTTGAGTTTGCATCTTCCCATCTTGAACTAATGCTACCTACTTTTTGCTGACAGTGTATGTCAGCATCTAATGGCAGTTTCTTGATAATTTCTAAAGCATTTCTTGATAATTATCTACAAAAATTACGGTTCTGCATTCCCTCCATTTAAACTTCTGCAGTGCTACAGATCAGTAAGCTGAACAATATTGAAATGCTGTTCTGCAAGGCTGCAGAACTGAGGCTGATTTGCAAGCCCTATGGCAATATTAAGCAACTTGGATGTTTTCCTGTAGTCTGCAAGCAAATTACTCTTCCTTTCAAGTCTGCTGCATTTGATGTTTCCAATGTTTACATTTGGAATATTTTCATTAATATTAGTACGTGCTTCTGATTTACATGAAGATTTTGAAGGTGCAAATTTTCTGCAGTTACATGTTATTAACACGTTTTGGCTGCCAAACTCTTGGTTATCTTAGTTGCAATTGAGGCTGAGTATGTAGGACCCGCAGCCAGCAGTGGTAGTGGCCATTGTATTTTAACACTTGCACATGCGCAGAGCAGAGATTTTCTCACTCTTCTTTGTATATATGCAAATACATAAGGCATGGGAGTACATACTTCTTGCTTTTTAGATCCACTGTTTGTCCTAATAATTTATACCTGACTTATTTTAAACGAAAGCACTCGGTTAAGGTTTCCCGGAAGCAGCGCTAGGACTTTCTCACTTGAACTAAGCACTGTTATTTTCTGTGTTTCTATGCATGCAGATGGTGTTTTCTCAATATGCTTCCCAGAAGAAGGATCACTGAGATTATTCAGTGACGCCAGCCTCGTTGTCACTTCACAGTGACACATGGTATTCTCCAGGGTCTGCTCCAGCTACCGCTGGTGTGTGAAGCTCCAGCTGGCATGGCAGAAGCTTCCCTAAATGCTTACAGGTGCTGTGCAAAGCCATCCTCACTGCGGCCTGTCACAGCTGAGCTGTTCACAGCTGGTACGGCCTTCCTGGGACCAGAGCTGAATTTCTGTGGGTTTTATTGTTGACGGTGGTGGTGGTTTTGCTGTGTGGTTTTATCTCTTTTGGAGCCCATATTTGTCTGTGCTTTTTTTCCTAGATAAGGCCTCAAAGAAGAAAAAGGCAGCAAGTTTGAGATGGAGCCCAATGAATGCAGGTTCTCTCACATGCCAGCAGAGGAACCAGAGCAATTCTTCTCTAAGCATATATCCTACAGCATGTCAGTGTAGCATATTACACTGTTTATCTGGATTATGAAAAATTAGATTTCACCCAAATGTTGAAATTTTCCCAGGAGGCACAAATGATTACACCACTTACTGTGCAGAACCTTCAAACTTCTGGTTTGCTATGAGAGTAGACTCGATATTTTTTAGCAAAACTATTTTCCTACTTATTTTTCTTACAGTCTGTAACTAAGTTCTCATTTTTGACTGGCTGAATGATTAGGTGACTGTTGAAATTCTATGTAGATGAATGAAAAATAATTAATAAAAGAAAATATCTTAACAACACATTAAAAAAAATAACAGAAACTGAAAGAATATTACATTCAGGAATATTTTTTAATTACAGGTGTTTTGCAGAAACATGAACTCTATAGCCAATAAGACTTAACTGCCCTGCAACTCCCAAAAATGTTTTAAATGACAAGGAAAAAAAACCAGAAGATCTAATTTTTCTGGTGTATAAGTCCATGGTATGCCTGAACCTTCAACAAAGTGTGAAATTCTGATCTTGCCATCTTAGAAAGATGTCATAGGAGAGGGAAAGATTTAGAGAGGAATGATAAAGATGACCAAGTTACAGAGGGTTAGTCATACGTGGCAACACAGACAAGGACATTTTTTAAATTATGACAACTAGAGGTCTATAGACTCATAAATGACCATGAAAAGATGGTTTGGGAAAAAATGGAAGTTGGTTACTGGATTGTGGATGACTTTGGTTTGAATTAATACAACTGTTCTTTTGGAAGAACAGAAGGCCTCAGTCATGATACTTTAAAAGACATAAATTTTCTGCCTTAATACACTGCTTCAAAGTGTTTGGAAATTTGAGTGAAATTTTATTTCTGATAAGGCTTATCAAATTTCTTCAAAATTCTTCACAAATAGCAAATTGTTTCCTGAGGCACCAAGAGAAAAAGTGGCTTTCATTTTCTTTACCTTTGTGGGTAACATACTGTCCTCAGTAAAACTCTGCCATACACTTTAATAGTGCCTGAATTTCTCTCTTGAGTCCTTTCAGAGTCTGCTATGAGGAGTTTCAGCTATGAAGCTATCACTGAACATTGATATTGAACACTTCTTTTTCAATATATTTCTGGGTGGTAATTAATCATCATGATCTGATGCTTCCAGTTGTGTCTCTAATATGCTAAATCCTGAGAAGAAGGGAAAGGGTAAGGTCTGGAGGCTAGGGAGAAGCCTTCGGTTACTTTCGGTAATAAATGAAAAAGTAGATGAGTGTTGTCTAATCACAAACATTAGCAGTCAAAGGGTAACCTGTCCATCCAAGAACATAACGGTAGGCAATTTTAAAGCCTAGTTAAAGGTTTTGATCACATCTACCCAGGCAGGTCTCAAAGAAAGAAAGTTGTCCTTAAAACCTCGCTGCTCTGTAAGCATGCAAGAGTAAAAGCTTGCTAGAGTGATGCCAGTTATGAAGTAGATTCTATTTCAAAACCATTTTTCAGAGGAAATTTTGAGTTATGATAGAATTTCACAGAAATAATCCAATCAACTCCATATATTTCAAAATTAAGAGACTTCTTGGGGTTTTTTCCACAAATAAATTACAGCTACTGACTTTCATGCCTATTGCTAAATCAGACTGGTAGGAAAGGAGTGAGTGATCAAGATTCACCACTGTACTTATCCTAGTACTCCAATGATTGCAAGTGATTGCAACCAGAGTAGGACATCACAAAATCAACTGGTTTAAGAGCGATGTAAACAGGATCTAGTTTTTGTAAGGCCTCAGCTGACCATCAGGATCACCTTAGACATCAACATATTTTCTCATCCCTCTTCTCTGCAACATCTCTGTGACATCTCATGGGGTGCAGAGTTCTCTTCTTACCTCTTTTCTGCTCTTTTTTTATTGTTGTTTAATAAAACAAATTCGCTCAAGACATTCTTTCCCCATGCCACAAATATGCAGTTTCTCAGGGATAAATTAGCCACAGGAGAAAGACTCCTGTCCTGAGCAAAAATTATAAATTAATAAAAATGAGTTAATTAAACTTTAAATTTAATTTTTTAGGGTAACATAATTCAGGGAATTTGAAGCTCTTCTTTCATGATGTTTTATATTTGCATGAAACATTTGCATTTAATTTCACATGCATTTAATTTTCTGCCCCCATAAAAAAGAGACAGTGAGAAGAATTAAGGATAGTTTCCACATTTTTATTTAACTTTTTAAAAAGTGGGTCTTTTCTGTGTACATCACTGAATAAAATAATTCCATGGAACACAGAAAAAAGTTAGTATTTGGTCAGCATAAGGAATAATCTTTCTACAACCCAATTTCACTCAGCTAATTTACATAAAGATATAAGAGCACTATTTCTGAACTAAGGTGTGGAAAATAATCTCCTCTTTGAGAGAACTCATAAGATATGTCAATTTTCATCTACATATCTTAATATATTAAATCTTTCTAGAAAGTAATAAGGTTTCACAAAAATGTCTCAGCTCTAGAAGGTGACAATCCTCGCTGTATATATTTTCATACAAATACAGAGGAGAAAGCTCCAACAATGAAGAGTACCACCACCCCTAACAGCAATAAAATGTGTGAGCAATGGTAAAAGCCTGTGAACAGGCACTTCTGCCTCTGGGCATAGCACAGTCCAGATGACTGCTGAGTGCCTTTCCAGACTTGATTTTTCTCTTTCTGTGAGTGCAGGGTGAAAACGCAGCTGTTGGATCCTGCGCTTCCACAGCCACGGTGTGCAGCCTTTCCCTTGGTGGATTCCTAGATATTTTCCAGGGGAGACAGGTCACTTTTCAGTGTGTTTGACTCCCTTTAGCTGATAGGCTTGTATTTTTATGCCTCCTTGGGGTAGTTCTGCCTCAGTGTGGTCAGCAAGACAGACTGGGTGCTACAGAGGAAGGTTCTGGCTACATATGGATAATTTCTTGTAAACGGGACAAATACATCCTTCTATACCTTAGTGAAGTTCCTGTGCCAGACACTTGCCAGAAGCCAGCGTACTATAAGGATGGAGACACTCCCTAAAAATGCTGGCCAGCAACTGATTCAAATTATCCGTGGTCCCAGAATTTCTCAGTTTGGATACTGGCAGCAAGGCAAAGTTGATCTCTAGGAAGTGGATTTTCCTCTGTATGCAGTAGAACTAAAAATAAAAAAACTCCCTTGATTTTTGTAGGTTTCATATGAAGCAGACATGCTGGGGGTTTTTTTGAGCTTTTATTAATCTTCCTAGAGTAAGTTAACAGGTTGAATGAAGACATCATCAGTAAATATTTTTTCAAACACTCATTTTCACATAAAGCTCATAGAAATTTATCTCTATGTATTATAATAAAAAGGTGAAAGTTCCAGACTAGAATAGCAAGGATTGTTTTGTTAAATTCCAGGGGAAATATTGACTAGTGTTTGCATAAACCTTCCTCCTTCTAACGTTGACTGTAACAGATAGGTGGATAAGCAGAGAAACTGCTCTCTGAAATGTGTGTGTTAGAAGTAGCTGCCATTTGAAAGACATTCTCTCTATACATTGCTAGCCATGAATTCTAAAAATAAGCTTTAATATCTATGTCTAAGTTTCCAATGGACTGCTAAGCAGCCAACATGTTGTCAAAGCTTCAAAACCTGTAGATAGTCTTCTGTTTCCCTGGCATGCCAGAGAAAAAAGTAAATCCCTGAATACTGAGCTGATGCTTCCATCAAATACTTGTTTGTGGTACTGTTGAGATAAACAATCTCTTCTAATAAGTCATCATCTTTCATCTCCAGACCACTATGGAGCTCATTATAAACAAAATCTTTTGAAGTGCATTGCTGAAAAATAAATTCTAGTGCATTTTTAAAATTTGAACTCCCAGTTACCTTGCTGATAGTGACATCAGCTAGTCTGGTATGAGAAAAAAAATCCTTCCATCAGATCAAGTGTCTCCTTTGTAACAAAGCTGACTGGGCTTGCTGTTTGTGTTTTATAAAACATGCAGACTGTCAGGAGTTCTGTAGGTTGTTTATCTGGGGAAAGGAAGAGTAGAAATTTTGGGAAATTCGGTGACCTGTTTTTGCAATCATTGTTCAGTGAACTCTTTGTGCGGTTATGGATAAGAAAGCAGAAGAAAGACCATAGAAAATAAAAGACAACTTGATTTAACAAGATTTGACCAGTATATGTGAGATACAGACATGAAAAAACATTTTGTTCTTGTAGCCAGTGTTTATGACTCTTGTTAGAGAATTTATGACTCTTGTTAGATTTCTAATTACCTGAATGAGACTTAAAGAATAAGAGGAAAAAAATATTAAAGATCATTTTTATTCTCCCATGTCTGACTTTCTTCCTTCTCCATTTCTGACATTAATGTATTGTGATTAGTTTCAGTGGCCTGTAATTCATTGACACATTTAAAATACATTATGTGACGTAATGTTAATACGTTATTTGTTGTAGAGTTCATGAACTTGCATATGAAATATCCAAATTGGCAGTGAATATCTTAGCCTCAACTGCAGCATTTATTGTTCAGTTTCTTGTTCTTCAATTTCAACTGTAGCACACGAGATTTTGCTAAATATATACATATTAAGTTTCAAAGTGTTAAGTATTATTGACAAAGCTTGGATGGCAATAAATCCATTACAATATGACAAACAGAAATGCATGGATGCCCAAAAAATGAATGAAAGGAACATCAACATGAGAAAAACCCTCTGCATGCCTTGAACCATGCCCTATTTTACACTAGTAATATTAAAAGATACAAACCAAGTGCCACCATGGTTGCATTTTTGTGCAGAAAGGTGCAACAGTGTTGCATGGACCAACAGCTACATTTATAATAATATAAAATTTTATAAATTTTATTATAATAAACAATAAAAATTATGTGGGTTTAATATGCTAATTTTTATTTTCTGTCTGTGCTTTCTAAATTTATACATACATTCTAGAGACAGAGGAAATATTTAAGTATTAATACTTACATACTAATTCCAGGCCTCTGAACTTGAGCTTTGAAGGTGCTGTATCCCATACTGAAAATACACAGGTGCAGAGAAACACGTGATAGACATCTGTGGGTGCACCTGCCCTCTTATAAACTTGCTTAGCTCATCCACTCAGTGCTGTCCAAAGCTGAGTCTCCTTTAATGAAAACAATTTCTAATTTCAGGTACAACTGTTGGTTTTCTGGTCTTTCAACTCACTGTAAGCTTAATGTGTTTATATTTAGTTGCTGTGTAAAGTCCTGAATAACACATTCTTCTTGTATCAGCTGCGAGGGTGGCCCACAAATAATAATAATAATAATAATGTGCTTAGAACAAGATTACTGTTTAGATGGTGAAATCAGATTCCCAGAAGTAAAGAAATGCCCCTTTCACTATTATCCATCCAAACATACCTCCCTTTACTGACCATTTGTTCTTCCTGTTGTTCAAAAGCAAGCAGAGTTCAACTTGCATGGCAAAGCAAAAGAACTCCAGTTGTCACTATTTTAATGTAATTTGCTCATATTTATGTGTTTTTTTCTAAGGAAAAATAAATAGTTGCACATTTTAATGTTAAGTACTGTTGACAATAACGGCCTTGTGGATCCAGAACATGACGTGACTCCTGAAACCTTAGTAAGCACCCACCTAGCACTTGAATTGTGGGATGGACCTCATAGCCTTACTTGTTCTGGTCTCCCTGCTCCTGCAGCAGTCTCTACAACTATTTAAGTGCCAAGTCTCAGCTATTTTGGGTGGCTGTTTTGAGTCACCTTACCTTGGCAAAATCTTTCAAGAAGCACAAGCAACAGAAGGAAAGCACTGTTTTTCCCTCCCTTCAAACCATCCTGCAAAATTTGAGTGAAATTGCATTGCATAAATTTAAATAACGTGCTACCACCTGACTATTTCTACTGTTGATTTTTAAAGGACGGCAAACCCACTGGCCTTCGGTACAATTCTCAAAGTAAATTTTCCTACTGCAGTGGAAAGTATCCTCTGCAGTGGAAATTACCAAGTGTTTTAATTGTTACAAAGTCTCCCTTAAAAAAGGAGATGATTAATACTTATGACTGAATTGAGAAAACGGTATCTAGAGGTTTAATTTGAAATTCTGTAAATTTAGGGCTGTCTGTGTCATCCCTTGAACCTGATAATATTTTAATTTCTTTGAAGTGTTAGGATATTTATTTATTTGTGGTCTTCCTCCTAACATTATGTTGTAATAGGATTAAATGTCTGACTTGAGTAAGAGCCCTTGCTTTTTGTCCCCCTGTCAGCCTCTATATCTACCATGTAAAATCTAGGATATGCCACTGTCTTTGTTTGAAAATATGTATGAACCTTGTTGAGGACCATTGTGCTAAGGGGTATACGACCACACAGCACCAAAAAGGGACTGCTCTGTAGAGACTTTCTGCTTTTACTGTATGTTGCATTTGTCTCTGCGATAACTGAGTGCCTTCCAGTAGTGCACTGAGCAATGCAACTACCATCTGGCATGTGTTTGTTTGCTCACTATCTCCCCAGGGGAAGAAGTGTGTGCAGTGGAGTGTTATGCTTCTGAATTTTCATACATAGGTACGGACACGTGCTTATGCCAGAAATGACAAGGTCAAAATATATGCCTTGCACTGTGAATGAAAAATGGTGGTATTTTGAATGTTCCTTAGTTAATTCTACATGTGCCAGCCCTTGAACAAGATATCCCTGTTGCATGAGAAGAATCATTTTGAATTTAATGCAGCATTTTCCCATCCTACATAGCCTCTAGTCACCCTCTGTCTTCAGTAAGGAGTTGCCAGGGGCTTCCATCCCTTTCTCCAGATGGCGTTGGGAGCTGAAGGCAAGAAAAGGGAAGAGGAAAAGTTAAATTTAAAAGTGTTCATGCTCACAGAAATGAAATCTGTTCTTCCTGAGATGAGGAAAAGCCATGACACAACAAATTCCCCACTCATTCACATCCTATGCAATCCCATCGAATACAAGATGCTGTTCCATGTGTAAATATATGCACCATTTGGTCATTATAAATGGACTGGTTCCTCCAAAACTTGGAATCAAGTATCATCTTTATATCTATAGTATTTGCTGAAACTAAACAAAAAAATTCTTCATGATCATTCACAAATGGACCCCAAATAGAGAGAATAATTATTGAAAAATGAGATATTCAGAGGATGAGGATTTTTTAATGTCCCAGATTCTTACATATAAAGATAGTTTGTTACACTGTTGCATTAGCCTAGCTGAAATGCCAGTGATGAGTATTTCTGATAAGACAGGGATCTGTATTTCTTTAGTTATTTCATAACTCAGAAAGGTGTCATGTGGATTATGGGTACTTATGCTTGAAAAGAAAGAGAAATCTCCTGGGTATGGATTTTTCCCCAAAGAAAAATTTCAGAAGATTTCTGAAGAAGTCAACACAAGTTCACTTGTAATCATTCTGTAGCCCCTGGACGTGCTGCAATCAAGAGATCTCTTCCCTTTGTGTAATTCCACAGACGGAATCACTATCAGTTCCCTAATTCTTTTGCTCTATAGTTATTTTTTACTCCTCCTCAGCCTTTCTATGGAGGCTTCCTGCTTAGCTGTGCTCTTCTGTTACTGATAGGTAAAACCTTATAAAATGAAGGCCTTGTTGCCTTTGTAAAATCATGGCTCAGGCCTGTTATTTCAGCCAAGTAGAAAAGGACTGTGGGAAAGAGACACAGCTGAATTAGGGGTAGAAAAACATGCTGTGTAATCATCGCGTGCTCACAGCATGGTGTACAGTGGTTGGTTGAGTTATATTTGTTTTGCCTTGAAACTGTGTAAACAGATAACCTGCTAACTGCTTTGAAAGGCCGGGTTTTTGCAATAAACCGGCTCTCCTTTGCACTTGCCTGGGCACTCTGCGTCACTCCTTACCACAATACTCTTCCAAAATTCTCCTATGACAACATTTTTCCCCCGTAGATTTTTAAAAAATGAATTTGGCAGCAGAAATTGATGACTAACTCATTATTAACAGTTCGGGAGGGGAGAAATTCCAATAAAAAACTATGATACAAGGGACAGAGCAGGTCACTGGGGGACAATACTTTGAAATTCAGTCCTGAATTCTGCCAGTAATTTCCCATGTGGTTTTAAACGTTGCTGAACTCCTTTGTGGCTGAATTCACCCATCTGTTCATAACGCATATAACTTTATCCAACAGAGATGTTACAACGTTTCATTTTTAAATTAACTTGCACACTTTTGATTCTATAAATGAAGGTTTTCTCTTAAATTTTTGCTGGGCTTTTAGAGTGCAAATTAATTTGGAATAATTTTTATGATGCTTTTGTGGCTCATGATTTAAGCTAGTAGCAACCCTTTTCAAAGGTCATTAAAAATGCCTTCAGTTTACTGTGTAATTTAAACTCGTGATGTTCAAAATCTCTTGAACCTTTCATCTGCTCTTGTACTTAATGGTGGTATAAAGCATTATTAATAACGAATATTAATAACTTCCCCTATGTCACAGAATATACAGTTTTGTGTAAATTTTTCTGTGAATTGCACAAGATCATCTCTAATCTCAATTTAATCTCATAAAATTAACTTTGTGGGTTTTTTATTCATGGGAGTGCATTTGTAAGTGCATGATTTCTTACCTCTGTGACAGAAATCAAATTATTTTTAATTATGTATGAAGGAGTGTATTTCACAGTACTGTTTATAAGTATTGATATCTTGTAGATATCAATAGATGATTGGGACAGAACAGTTGAACATACTTCTAAATTTTTTTCAGTTCTATTTTGGTTGCTGTAGATTTTTTTTTTTTTTTTTTGTAAATATAGTTTTGTCATGTGTGTATTTTGCTCTTGTCATGATGTTTGTCACAGGACTAATGGATTCTGCTGCTTATCATCTGATTGCTGGGATGCATTTTGAAGTGGCAATCTAGGGCTAGACTAGTGCCCATTTCACATGGAAAACCACACAGAGATGCTTGTATAGGCACTGGTGGGATCAGTGCTTTGGCTGTAACTTCTTTCAGTGTTTGAATCTCTTTATCCTCTTCTACTAAGGGAAAAATACAGGTAACAAAATCCTTTGTGTCTTGTGCAGTTTTGTAATATCAAGCTTCCTGCATTTGAAACAAATTTTGAATCTGTAATACCCAGATACAAGCTTGCCAATATCAATTGCAGAAGTCTGCAAAGTCTGCACTGAAGCCCCATCATCTGTTCTTTCCTCCTGACTTCTAATCCATCATCTCCTGCATAAGTGTATTGCACAGATCTTGGGGACTTTAATTTCCTTTATGTCATAAGACCTTATTACAGGCATAGTTAGTTACTTTCTTGCATTTATAAGTATCCAGCACAAGAGATAGTCATGGCCCTGTTTTGCCCACACGGCTTGGGAATGTTTCACTGTCCTGGAACTTGTGTTTTAGGAAGACTGTTTGGCAGACCCTCGGGAACCCAAGCAATTAGATGTGGTGAATGAAATGATTTCACTTCTGAAATCTGTAGTCCATTGAGTGATGTACTTAAACCCTTAAAATCTGCAAAGAAAACTGGGTACTCCAGTGAAAATCACAGTCAGTCTTATCTTACACTATCACTGCAGAGGAGAATGGTGGCTTAAAGACACAGACAAAAAATAAAGATTACAAGATAATTTCATTCTAAGTGGGGTCATCTGAAGTTCATAAGCAGTGGCAGGAAGAGCTGGAGAGAGATGACAAGGTGCTGCACTGCTTACCCTCTTTCCATGTTTCACGATTTGCACCAGAGATGCTGGGATTCCCATGTGCCAGCATACTCCACTGCCTTCCAGGAAGACTGTTCTTCAGCCATTGCCCATAATTTTGAAAATAAATTTTTACACAATTCTATATATTTTTAATTTTATATAGACATTTCTAAAATGGTACAGAGAAACTTTCATCTGGTTCTCTAGATGTATCATATCTGGGTATCGCTAATTCAGAGCAGAGATTGTTATTCAAATGAAAGTGTTATCAAAATCATGGAATAATACTGCCAGCTATGCCATTTCAAGCATAAAACATGATTTTCTTTTAAAATTAATACAAACCTTCTCTAATACGATTACACTTGTGGGAATATTTGTCAGAGAGAACACAGACCGGTTAGGCACTTCTTTATGATGATCCATTACATTTCATTCTAAATCAGCTATAAATATTGTTCCATTCAAATTTTTATCTGCTACTGTCAGTCTGGGTTTTTCACAGATGAATCTTATCAGAATAAAGAGCTGACAGTACTTTTGAAACTGAACTATGCAAGTCAGGGTTATAGTCCATAACTTCAAGTGTCCTCCCATACTCTTAATATCTACTGGGTGAAAACTGTTACTTAATTCATTTGACACTTTCATCCATTTTTACTCTTGAAGGGAATAAGTAGAACTTGACTTTGTTTGAGTCAGATGAGATAAAACTGAATGTGTAGCCTAGGAAATCTTGACAAAAGTGTATGTGAGCTTCATTTTAAAAAATAAAATGTAAAAATTTCCAATTTGTTTTAAATACTTGAATGTCTTGTATATGAAGGAATGTTGTGAAAAGGAAAGTAATTGAGGTAAGAGCTGTGTTGTGCTCAATACTTACAGTAGTGTCCAGATAAGCTAATAATCTTTTCTGCTTTCTGAGGAATGCCTAAAGGGGAAATTATCAGTCACTGGTGGCCTCTAAAGTCCTATTAAGCTTCATATGCTCTACAGAATGCAATGATTTCTAATAATGTCAGTCCTCAGCTTTTAAAACAGAATTGAGTGTGTTAAGTGTAATTATTTTTCCATCTTTTCACTGATCTATTAAAGACCAGCACACAACTTTTTATGTGCAGAAATATGTGTTTTGTCCACCATGTCATCAGCTTTTCTGATTGGAAACCTCCTTCCATTTACATTTTTGGGCTTTTTTGAAGCCAAGGCAATGTAAAGCACGAAATGAAAAAGTGCTGACTTCAGACATATGGAGTTGTGCCAAGTGTTAAGGCAAGAGAGCCAGCAGAAACTCCTTTTCCTCCCCCTTCCCCTGCTTCTTCTAGCCTTTTTCCCCTACGGCCCTCATCTCTCAGTTAAACAATACAAGGGCATGAGTCCAAGCCAGCAGGTGGGAAGTGAGTTGGCCTTTCTCCAAAAGAAAGGATGGCCAAGTTCATAGGGAGAAATGGTTTCTAACATTTGCCAAATTTGCCTGAATGGGTGCCAGTCTGACAAAGGGAGGAAAAAAGAAGAGAAGAAAATGTCTAGATAGTAACTAGTCATGCATCAGAGAATAGTGTTAACTCGATATTGTTTAAGCATTTTAGTCATCAGATTAATATAATGGGCTAAAACATTTCAGTCTGAATGAGACCTTGTATCTTCTTAACTGCTTTGTGCTTACACTGCCTCCAAAAGGTTGCATTTGATGCTGGTTCAGTAGCCCAAATTAAACAGAAGTTTGCATTTAAAGATTCTTTTTAGTAGATGTGGATTTGTTAGACCGAAGAGGGAGCTACATTTGCCTTTATGATGCACTACTTTAAAAAGAACATCACGTGAGTAGTGCACTTTATCATACCTGTTCAGGAGTTCAGAGTGACATCCTTTTTTTTAATAGACCAAAATATTATGCAGCAGTGAATGGGGAGTAAAAAATGCTTGCTTGAAAGGCAAGACTTGTTGGATTCCACTAATAGGTCTGGTAGGATCTCTGAAGAAGGTCAGAACACCACTGTGAAGTTAGCAAGTGTTCTGGTATACAAAGAAGCTGCGGTCATGTGGAGATGATTTTGTACTCCCAGTCTGGAAGCCCACATGCCTATCTTTCTCATTTCCTCACTGTATTGAGAGTCCATCTCTTCAAGCATGGTATCAGTGCACAGAAGCTGAAACATCACACTTCCTATCAGAATAGACTGGATACAAAGAGCTGGTGAACGTCCAGGCATCACAGGGGCAGGGAAGGCAGACAGGGAGCAGATATCTGTGAATTCTCAAAGCAGGCAAGTAAGATCAGGAACAGCACCTCTGCAATTAAACTTTTGTTTTCATAGTGGCTTGAGACTTTCTGTTTAGTGTTGCCAAGCACTCCAACTAATTAAGGAGTTAGTTTTTATTGTTCTTTTGCATAAAACTGGTTAGGCTAATTTTCAGCTACCTATAAGCAATAAATAATTTACAATTCTACAGACACATGCCTTTTGCTGCTTAGGTAGTCACTTGAGAACTTGTTAAGTGGGAGCTGAGTAATTGGGAGCTGAGAACATCCTATGGTAGCAGCAAAAATTTATATAATTTAAAAGAAGCTTATGAAAAGATGAGGCAAAAAAAGGTAATAGATTTAATATCCTTCAAGCGTAGTTGGAAGGAAAAAATCTGCCCACTGTGCTGGTACAAGGGCCTCAGAGTACAGTTGCGGCAGTGAGAGTGGAGAGTGTACACTTCAAAAATAGCCTGTTGATCCAGGGCACCAAAATGAAAATAGTCATAAATAAAAGAGTTATTTAGTCATAAATAAGACAGTTATTTAACTCCAAATAGTTGGAGTGTAACTAGCAAAATATATAACATACTTTTGGGCAACAACTTAATCCAGTCAAATGTACTAGCTACAGAATGAAACATCTATATCTATGATAGGAAGATCTATTTGTTCTGTGTTCTGTAGCAGGCATTTACAAACAGTGTTGAATGCAAGAATCAATATTTAATCAGAACCTCCAACAGTTTGTCTTTAAGTTTCAGAAGTCATGATCCAATTTCAGAAAATGCAATTGCAGGCCCTCTGACACTTCAGAAAATAGGAGATACTGTACACAATCAAGGCTGTCAAATGTAAAAACCAGAAAGAGTGATTGTGCTGCTGGAACACTGATTTTAATGATACATCTGGCTGCTTTCTCCCCTCTCTAAGGAAACAGAAGAAATATCTAATCTGACCAAACCTCATTTTTAGGACTCAGCTATCACTGTGCTGGATCAGCATCCCACAGTCTCTCTCCAGTAAAAGGCAGCATTTGACTGCCTCAGTAAACTGACCTAGAAACAGAGCAGACCCAGATTTGCTCCCAGCTTGGTTGCTGGCTTCTCCTCTTAGTATCTTTCAGTCCTTTCCCTGTGCTAATTCTCCCGTATCACCCAGGGTCACCATGCATCTTACAATATAGACATGTGTGTATTTCACTCCTCACATCTGCTGAAGTGTGTGTAAAATTATCCTTCAGGCTGTTTTTCTTTGAAGTTAGTGCTAGTTCCTTCATCCTGTTGTTCCTTCATGCGGGATTTGGGAGAGATTTATGTCTCCAGCGATGCTGAAAACACTCCTGCTGAGAGGAGCACTTGCAGGGCAGAAATTGAGATTCCTCATCTGTTGTGATGAGTCTGTGCTGAAGGCTGAGCTGTGTTGGTTCAAGAACTGCTTCACACTCATAAGCATTCAGTGATGCTTTTCACTATGAGGGACATGTCAGGGATTTCTGCTTAGATTAGATCAGTGTCTGGTTGGTTGCTAAAGTGCATGGGCAACTCTAATTCTTTCAAAGCATCTTCTAAAAACATTGGTAGGAATTGGACCAAATGAGACACAGAACTTGAAATGGTGGGTGAGAGAAAGGTCAACACAGTCTGAAATCTGAATTATTACTATTTAATATCCAGCTGTCATCTCTATTGCCATGTAACTTGTCAGCAAGAAAATTTGATTTGAGGCATCCACAGAGGATGTATTTACTTATAAAAATGACTACTGATTGATGGGGATTTTCTAATTTTTTTAAAGTGGATTTTTAAAAATTGGGGACAATGAGAAATGAGCATGTGGCAAGGGAAACAAGTATCAGTGTGAGAGCTGAAACACTGGAGGAGAGAGGTGAGGAAATGAGAACAGGCAGACCATGCACAGGGACCAGGATGAGAGGGTAGACACAGGTAACAATGGCGGATGGTCAGAAGAGAAATAGAGGGTGATTTCCAATGTGAGGTTTTCAGACAAATTTCCAAGTTGCCATGCCAAGAAGTGGAAAGCTGATCTGATAGGCCACTGTCACGTCAAGCAGTAGGTTATCTCCTCTTTATAGAATCACAGTATCACAGAATGGTTGGAAGAGCCCACAGTTGTCTGGCCCAACCTCCCTGCTCAGGCCTGGCCATCCCAGAGCAGATGGCACAGGATTGTGTCCAGATGGTTCTTGAACATCTCCAGTGTGGGCAACTCCACAGTACTCCTGGGCCTCTGTTCCAGTGCATGGTCACCCACACAGTAAAGAAGTTCTTCCTCAAGTTCAGGTGGAACTTCCTGTGCATAAGTTTCTGCCATTGTCTCTTGCTCAGCACCTCCAAGCAGAGCCTGCCCCCTCCTCTGGCCCCTCCCTGCAGACACCGACAGACATTGATGAGGTGCCTTCTCAGTTGCCTCTTCTTGAGGCTGAACAGGCCCAACTCTCTCATAAGAGAGATTCTCCCATCCCTTGATCTTCTTTGTTGCTCTCCACCGGACCTGCTCCAGGAGTTCCATGTCTCTGTTGTACTGAAGAGCCCAGAACTGGGCACAGCTGTCCAGATGTGGCCTCACCAGGGCTGAGTAGAGGGGCAGGATCACCTCGCTTAACCTGCTGGTCATGTTCTTTGTAATGCATCCCAGGACACCATTGTCCTTCTTGACCACAAGGACACACTTGTGGCTCATGGACAGCTTGTTGCCCACCAGGACCCCCAAGTCATTCTCCACCAAGCAGCTTCCCAGCAGGTCAGCCTCCAGCCTGTACTGGTGCATGGGATCATTCCTCCTCAGGTGCAGGACCCTGCATTTTCCCTTGCTGAATTTCAGATTGTTCTTTGCCCATGTCTCCAACCTGTCGAGGTCCTTCCAAAGGGCTGCACAGCACTGTGTGGTATTGGCCACTCCTCCCAGTTTTGTGTCATTAGAAAACCTGCTGGGGAGGCACCTGCCCCTTCTTCCAATCCATGGATGAATGAGTTAAACAATACTGGGCCCAGTATTAATCCTAGCACCGTTAGTGACCAACTAGACCCTGTGCCACTGACTGCAACTGTCTGGGATTTGCCATTCAGCCAGTTCTCAACCCACCTCATTGTCCTTTCATCCAGTCCACACCTCCTGTTTTCCTGTGAAGATATTGTGAGAGAGAAAGTGTTGAAACCCTTGCTGAAGTCAAGGCAAACAATATCCACTACTCTCTCCTCATTCACCCAGGTAGTGGGTGAAACTCATACAAGGCAATCAGGTTGGTCAAACAGGATTACCTTTAATGCTGACTACTCCCAATCACCTTCTTGTCTTGTGTGTCCTCCATAATGGAGGACAGATGTCCTTCATAATGAGACACTCCTTCACTTCTCCAGGAAACTTGAGACCGGCTGGCTGGCCTAGTTCCCTAGGACCTACTTCTTTCACTTTTTGAAGACTGAGGTGACATCTGCTTTCTTCCAGGTCTCAGGCACCTCTCCTGATCTCCACAACCCTCCAAAGATAATCATGAGCAGCCCCACAATGATGTCGACCAGCTCTCAGCACATGTGGATGCATCCCATCACGGCCATGGCTTTCTTGTCTCTCTCTCCTTCTCCTCATAAATTTTCTGCCCATCTCTGTCATGTGCTATGACCACTCATGTCTGCTCTAGTGCACACTCATCCCCCCCATGGCTTCTCAAAAATTTGGCAGAAAAATAATCTAGAAAAATACAGGATAGTCCTCTGCTGAGATGGGTTCTGCTTCTCCTACTGCAGAAAGGTTCAGTCAGTGCCTTAGCTGGCTCAAAAGACTTTATCACCTGGAATGGGTATGAGGAGTGAGAGAGTGAAGAAACAGGAAAGGATGGAATGGGGTGGGATAGAATAGACTTAACCATGTGTAGAGATGCTGTCTGAGTCTAATTTATGTCCACGATAATTTGTAGGAAAGCTGGGTTACCACACTTTTCTATTCAAGATGAAACATAAAAACAATCTGAAAACACATCAGCAGAAATCATAGCTCTTGGCACTGCTGCAGTCTTTGCCAAAGCAAGGTGTGCTAGAGGGGAGGTGTGCTTTCTTGTGAGATGGTACTGGTAGCTGTTCAACAGAATCCAAGAGGCACTGATGCTGTGTAAAGAGTACCTATGTTCCTATTCATTTTTTTCCCTGCAATTCCCACCATCATAAACTCAGTGAAAGTTCTTGAACTTGTTCAAATGGAGCCCCTAAATCATTTCCATTTTGTTTCCCCTAGCAGTTATAAGGATGGATGTCTGTACAAGACCTTTTGCCAGACGTAAATACTCTGTTTCTGCTGAGCTGGAAACAAACCATATTTCTCTGTGTGTGTTATTTAATAATTTGAATTACTTGACTTTCTCCTTAGGACTTGGATTCAAAGATTTACTGGTTTCAGTCACAGACAAAAAAAAAATTGGCTTCTGCTCATTTCATCCCCAAAGCAAATCTCACAAATGTATTTTCAGTTCTCAGGGAATCTTCAGTAAGTGTGCTGAATTACAGGCCTGTTGCTTCTCTGAAATTAGGAAAGTTATCAGTGAAGCATAAACCAAGTTACCACAAATTATCTAATTGAAGTCAATTTTTCAGTGCTATACTGGTATAAGTAAAATGTTTCCTTTGTATTTGTACATCTGTGATGTACCCATCAGACACCTCCAAAGCATGACAACCCTCCTGTTTGGGATTAGGACTGTCTTGGACATATTCTCAGCAATTTATAGACAAATTCACTTAAGAACTGCCACAGAAAGACTGTTAGTATTGTGGTATGTTTGCAGTGGGAACCATCCTTTCTGGACTTGGATCTAGGTGAGTCAGTAAAAGATTTTGCTTATGATGAGTCTGGGCAGAAGGGCCACGGAAATGAGAAGAGTTCCTCTTGTGTGCGATCAAGTAGACAAGAACTTCTAAAACAATTGAAGTTGGGCACATTAATTACTTTCCTGCTTATAGTTTACCCTTTTTTTGTTCTTACTCTTGCACATATCTGCTGCCATCTGTGAGTCTCAGCTAATTTACACCATTTTTATCTTCTTTCTGTAGATTTAAAACCTGCAACAATCCTGCAAGTACTGTTGCCAGATCAAGAGGGAAAAATCAATTATTAGGATGGGGTATAGACAGGGGGATTGTACATATCTATGGAAATGGCCTTATTGGAGGTAATCTTGAAGCGCAGTTTAAATTGATGAACACTGGTGATTAATTGTCACTCACTACGCTTCTGCTTTATTATTCCATATTACTTTTCTTTCCTTCATTTCAGTTCATGCTGTTGAAGTTTGAGCTACTTCTTATTTACTGTACTGTTGTGGTAAATTAAAGCAAGAATACCTATCACCATCCCTGTAGAACATCACCTTAAAATGGCTGAACAGAGCATGAAAAAAAGATGATTGAATAACTAGTGATTTCTGCTGAGAAAGCAACAGAAAATTCCTATCTGAACATGTAGGATCACTACCTTTTGTATTTGAATCCACTTTCCACAATGACAGAAAATTCCCTCTGAAACTAAGGAAGCTACCTTTTATTTTTCTAGTACAATGGAATTGATTTTCTGCATCTGTTATGGTGACTTTTTTCTCAGTGTGTTGGGGCATATCTCACTGTATCGTCAAATGTCAAATCTTTTCAATAGACTTGGCCAGGTTCTGCTCTGAAATAGCAAAAACCTGAAGTAACACCAGTGAAAGTACACAATTTGTGAGGTTCAAATGCTTTCAGGATTTGCTTCTTTTACAACCAGATTATAATAAATTTGGAGGTCCTGTACCATTGATATGCTAGGGAAAAAACATCTCTCACATATCGTGAGAGTTCTCCTCCTGACAGCAGAGCTTTGGATATATCTTTGCATAGGTGAGGTTTTTTGAGTATAGAATAACATTCTCTGGCTTATAAGGCTCTACACTTATGTCAAAGAAAACAGGTTAAAGTAAACCATGAAAACCTATGATAAATGCCTCTTATGCAATTATTCCTTCCTAAGACTCACTTTCCCAAATACAGTATTAAGGGACAAGCCCAAATGCTTCCTCAGTGTCCTGAGAGAGGTCTTCAACCGTAGGACTGGGTCACCAAAATCAAAAAAGAGGCTGACCCAGGAGCTGTATAGGAAGGAGATGCAAGTTACTTTGTTCTGATTTTGTAAGGTCTTTTGAGGTAACATCTAAGAAATAGATTCGAGCCTATTCAGCCACTGGAAGAGAATTCCTACTGCTTTCCAGCAGTTTCATCTTCTATTAATTTCCCAAGTAGGCTATTCTAGAATAAAGTAGAGAGTGTAATAGAAGGTCTAAGAGCCTGTAAAAAGTCTGCCAGCTTTCAGTTAAGCTTTAGAATTCCTGGAGTGCTATTCAGATAAACCACTGCATGGGGTTTTCTATAGTGACATGAGGGCTATGCTTCACTTCTTTCCTTAGTACCTTGGTTCATGAGGTCGGAAATAGACCTTCCCACATTTACCAGTGCAGGAGATGAGGGTACATAAAGTAAATCTTTCTTCCTTTAACTGTGTTTTCTCATTTCTGCGCTTGAAATAAGAAGGAAGCTAGTAAAGAATAAGGGTTCCATACGGCACAACTTTTCACTGACATACTCCTGGGGAATCGCATCATCTGAGGCTGGACTTGTCATGTCATACTCCTTATTCCCCTTGTGTTTCCATCACATTCCTTTGTGTAATGAATTTACATTGTACTGTGGGAATGTGGTACCGTTTTTTTTCCTATAAGCAGGGTAGATAACTCATGGTGGCATCCCATCTGCAGTTAAAGGTTCACTCATTACTACTAGTTGAAGGTCCATCCAGTAGACTGCAAGTAGGAGGTTTTACTTCAAATTAGAGAGAATGGAGAGTCAAATCTGAGCCTTGAGCATCCTAGGAATGATTGCTTGGGGACTCTGCTCTGCATCCCAACATTTATAAAAGTTAATTATAGCTGGTTTTAATTTTCAAGTCTGTTATTCCAACAACACTAGAGGGGGTAGCTGTCATTTTGTGTATGCATCTCTGACAGTTTGTCAAATAGTTTGCTTTTATCAACTGCAGTATATTTGCTGTAGCAGAATTCATTACAGTGTTGAAAAAAGTCTCTCAGGTTATCAAAGGAAAAAAATGCTAAACCCAACTGCCCCGAAAGAGACAACATAATTTAAAACTAAGCATGAGAGTGGCCAAATAATTTGGATGTGAGCAACTTCTATGTGACCTACTTACTTCAGAGTACTTTTTGCTATGAAGGAATCTTTACACTGTCAGTTCCTCAACATTATCAGTGTCATTAATGTATCCTTCCCAGCAGCAATGAAGTAGAGGATTTTGCTGATGATGCTGCTTCTCAGAGCTCCCAATGACTCATGGTCTGAAAACTTCTGATAACTGAACACACCATAACCAAAACCCATTCCTGTAAGTAAACTCAGTCCAGTTCCAGCATTGGACCTTGACATATGGTGTGTGGAGAACATATAATTGTATATTTAGTTAGACAAGAAGTTTTAGTAGACTAGACAGACGTATGCAAAATGTTGCCATTTATTTCTTCATTGTTGTCTTTAAATTTGGTGAAACTGTGGCCTCCTTATATTTACCTTCCCTTTGTCATACTCTGTATTTTAAAAATATCTCCTAGCATTAAAAATTTCATTTACCACTCATTTTGACCCTATTGGCATCTAACATTTATCATCAGTTTTCCCATGATCAATATAAACCCACTCCTCTTGAGTCAGTCTGTTAATCTGAAAGATTTGGCTCTTTTCTCTGCATTTAATTCCACTTCATTTTTTCCAGTCAGTTTACAAGCAAGTATCTCTAAACCAATTAGTTTGAGCATCTCATCTGAACCAAGGGGCTGTGGTAGCCTTCATCTGTAAAAGTATGACCCAGGTACCTCCATTTACGTTGATAAATTAATCTCAGAAAGACTTTTTCTGCAATAAGGTTTTAGCTAGTAGCAAGAGTAGCACCATGTGACTTGAAAGAGATTGCATATCTTGCACTATAAATACTTTAGATAAAGTATCTTAACTGGTGACACTTTGATGTGGAAATCTGTTCTGTTACATCCTCACAGACTACTGCTCTCAGTTCTGAGATTATTATTTTTAAATGAAAACTGTAGAGAGAACCTAATGAGGCTTTACAACTCAGCTTCCAAGCAAATGAAAGATTATTTTTGGAACTCTGACTACTTTATTGATAATTTTACCATTGAGATTTCCAGATAACACTGAAACTTTTTAATTCAGCACAAATTTTGGGATTTACCTAGGCATTGAAGGCCAAGAAAATAAAAACCTTCAGTCGTCGTTAAGGAGAAATGTAGAAATTATGGCAAGGAACTTCACTGCAGCATTAGTCACAGTGAATGTTGACATAAAATGTGAATGGCAGACCTCTGAAAGGTTTAGTGTGAAGATGTTGGAATGGTGTTTTAGACTAGTTAAGAACTGTGTGTGTTTGGTTTGGGGTTTTTTTTTATTTGGAACATACAGATTCATCAAAATCTAATCTGCCTGTAAGAATTCACTGATTTCAGTTTGTGGCACCTTTCCAAAATGTATTTTTATGAGGAAAAAAATTAAATATTAAAAATTGGTTTCAAACAGTTTAAAAAAGCTTTTTTAAAGCCTTTAGGACAAAACCAGTCTGAAATAATGTTGTTATTTTATAACATAAACTATTATAAACAACATGTAAAATTTCAAAACTAGTGGAAAACCCTGTGATAACCCAAACTGATCATGGGCATGATTTTTTGTTGCTATTATTCCAAATTTAAGTATTTTCCAGTTAAAACAGAGAAAAATCTCAAAATTACGTTTGAAATCTTAATTTATCCTCTTGAGGAAAAACCCTAATCTCTGAAGTATTTGGATATCTATATATTCTTTGAAATATGAAACTATTAAAAATACCATTCTTTATCTTACAAAAATACTGAGACTATATATCAGTTAGCTCATTATCTTCTATTAACCACCCATATTGATTAGGAAAGCAAGCTAAGTTTAGAGGAAAATAGATAAATAAGAGGACTTTCTATTAATAGTAATGTAGCAGTAATAAGAGAAATAAAATAATCTCGAGATTTTCTATGTATAAACTGATACTGAAGGCCTGTTAGAACAGTGTCTTTTTTTAAAAAAATTTTTTTCTTCTCTTAAGGTATCACTGTATTTACAGTTCTCATCCCTTGAATGCATAGAGTAGTATGAATTGTACTTTTTTCCTAAGGCATCAAAATACTATTACACATGACAATAGAAGAAGGATCTATCATTCATGAAGAGAGTCAGAAATCTAGATATGTCTCTGTATTTGCTCAACTAGATTTTTGTGTTATTCAGTGTTGAACTAAAAATAGAGGAACATCCTGTCACATGAGCAAAATTCTGGGACCATAACGAATTCTGTTCAATGGGCCCATGCTAATTTGTGATTTTCATTAACAAAACTAACAAAGATTCTAAAGCAAAATACGTAGTATGTACACTTGTAGTATAATTTAGAACATAATACAATCTACTTATTTCCTAGCACTGTTTAAACTGGATAAAGAGCTTTCCCAATGCATTGTTCAAATGAAGAAAATAAGTATAAGAATTAGGCTGTGCACAATAAGGTGACATTAAAAAAAATGTTGCTACTGAGTTTGGGTTAGAGTAGTGGTACATTCCTAAAGTGATTCTGGCTTCTGATAGGTACCCAAATTTAATTATATATGTACTGGAATACACAATCCACAAAGATGGAGTACACATTTCTTGCTTAAGAGAGCAGATGGAAAGAGCCTGGCAGAACTGAAAAGCAGTATCTGTAAATATAGGATGGAATGTGATAGAGAATATAATTGACATAATTATGGTGTAGAATATGTGACTTAGAATCAGAATGCTGGATATGGTAATAATGTATAAGGTACGCATATCTCTGGATTTGGGATGATAATAATAATAGTAATAATCCTCAAAAGGAGAAGAATTATAGAGGGAATAATACTAAGTATGTCGTTTCACTAACATCGGAAACAGCTTAAAATTCTGTTTGTATCAGAAGCCACTATTGAATTTAATCTGGAATTTTAGTATATACATATATATCCAAATATATGTGTGTGTATATGTACATATGTGTAGATTTTTTGGTGTATTTTTGTAGGTTTTTTTCATTTATGAAGACATTCACACAGTTTAAAAGCTGATGCAACAGCTGAACATTGGTGATATTTCAGCTGAGTTGATTTTTCATAACATATGCATTTGAAAAGAGGTTTTGGTCATTAATTGAAAAGAAGAAAATTTTGGTTCCTTAGAGAAACTAAAGACCAGACATGGTTTTGCAATAGTCATCAAAGATTACAAGAGTTCAAATGGACAGTTCAAAACCTGTGATCATCCAGATATGAACTGGATATTCATGAGCATCTAGAATTTGGAAAAGATGACATAAATTGCCCTGCCAGGCTCTGTGCCATGTTAATGCATTTTATCAGTTTGCTGTCATTTTTAATATTGATCTACAGGAGATACTTTTACACTTTACATTCCTGATTTTCAGATCATTCCAACAAATATGATGTAATGACTATTAACTTAGTTCAGTTTTTATCACTTCTCAAATGAGAATGAAGCAGGCCCTACACTGTTGTTTAACTTTGTTTATCTTCCCATTGCTATTGACCATTTATTTACTGTATTTTACTTTTTTACTTATTTATGTGCCAGCATTTACACACTCCTGATATTTCATAAAGTATTAAATATGTTTTTGGACACATTCAAGACCTGCCTTGTAGCAAATTTACAAAATACGTGTGCATGGGAATATTTAGAAGGCCACATAAATTTAAGTTTGTTAACAGCTGAACTAAGTCTCTACAAATTAATTGATGAATACTTAGTCTAACACTGTCTGGGACCAAGTGCATGTTGTATTTCTTTAGTAGAAACAATATATATAGTATCATAGTATCTTTCACTCTCCAAAAATTTTTGTAACACTAGTTAAGAATCACTCTGTGTGGATTAATTATAAGTATTAATAATTATAATTACTAATAACGCTAGCAATGTCTGCTAGGACAGGGAGAGGATGCTATCAGGTGACTGGAATAAAAAAGGAAAAAAATTTTTTGCTAAGATTCTGTGAATATTTCTTTCAAATGCATGTTTCAAAACACTCTTGAACAGAGTCCTAAAATGAGAAAACCTGCTCCCATAATTTCCATTTTCCGTGGTATCTACAGAACTAATTGCCATCTACTTGTAAAGGTTTGCTCTGTTGTGTGTATCCCAAATCCTATTAAGATCAAAACAAATCATGTCAGCTGGTCCTAGCTGAGTAGCTGATGCTACATCAATTTAATGTAACCACACACATATTTGCTCCTTAGCACAAGTTATGTTTTGCATAATCTTCACATTGAACTTTTCGGCTGTTGAAAATTCACTGAATAATATTCCAGTTTCTGAAATATAAACAGTCTTTCGCAAGAAAAAGTGATTCTGTTTAAATCCATTTTCTGCATAAATTGTTATCCCCAGAGAATGAAGAACACCTAAGATTTGCAAAAGCACAAAAACAGGTCACAGACACCACAGAATCACAGGATGGCTAAGGCTGGAAGGCAGCTCTGGAGGTAACTGGTCTAATTTGCTGCTTCAAGGAGGGCTACCTAGAGCAGGTTGGTCAGGAGTCTCTCCAGTTGGGTTTTTCCCTCTTCACAATTTCTCTGGGCAACCATTTCCCATGTTTCACTCCTCTTACCATAACAAAAAAAAGAAAAAAAGTTTCTTTTTAAACAGAATTTCCGGTAATTCTGTACATGCCCATTCCTTGGTGATTGGTAGCTGGGCATCACTGAGAAGAGTCTGGCTGTATCATCACTGAAATTAGTTCAGTCTAGACTGCTGAAAGATTGCCCAGCAGCTTCTATTAGCCAGCAGCATCGTTAAACATCCTTAAAGCCTTGGAAACAAACATCTTACACTGGTGCGACATTTCCACTGACTAGACAAATTGTATATGAGCCTCTAGACAGATGTTTTGTTCAGTAATAAAGAATCATCTGTTCAAATATATTTTGGGATATCATCATTGTGACAGCTTACCTCCACAATGCAAAACTGCCCATGTTATCTGCACAGTGCCACAAACCAGAACCTTCCCATTTCTTCCTAGCTAAACAGCTGAGTCAGGAATTATTAGTTATTTTCCTGCTGCCTCAGTGAGAGTGTTCAGACCCTCCTCCCCTCAACAAATTTCTTCTTCAGATTCTTAATCCTCTTACTATGACTATTTGGATGTCTATTATGACAGTATCAGAAGGAAGTGAGATATGGAACCTACTGGGATGTTCCCAGGTTGTAGGAACATAAAATAGCTGAGTCATTTCTACACTATTTATGCAATACTTACTCTTTTCCTACATTGCACAGAAATTAATGCAGAAGAAAGATTGAAAGAATAGCTCAAGCTTACAGGACACCAGCCAGGCTATCCCAGTCAATATGTGCCTGGCATCTGTTTTGTCTACCCTGTAATTTTGCTTACTGTTTTTTGTAACCATTAAAGGATTGTATGAAGTCACCTACTACAAGATGTGAACCTGAAATTACTTTACTAAGTTCAGCTAGTGCCATATAAATGCTGATGAAGTGTGGAGAAAGAGCAAGACATTTTAATGTCAGGCACTCAGCCTGATTCTGCATAGCTGGAAGAACTCACTGCCAAGTCAGAATGTCTGCATACACCTGAGGTCAAAGGTATTAGGAAAAGTTAAAAAAAGATGCAAACTACATAATGCATTTGATTTTGTCCAACAGAAGGAAATCCATTGGTGTGAATTTCATCCTTTCTCTCTGCTAAATTACTTTGAGACTGCCTTGGGCTTTAGGAGTTATTTGGAAAATGGAGGCCCTTTTCAGATTGTGGTAAATTTGCCTTCTTGAGAAAATTTGACAGCAATAGTTAAACTAGTTTTGGACATTCATTTTTCTCCCCTGTACTTCATGAAGCACTGATATTTTTGAATGAGATTTTAACATATACATTTTTGATTATTTAAAAGCTCCTGTCATTATATATGGAGTAAGACAGTTACATTTCCATTTGTTAGACAAATATATTTGCCAAATTTTGGCCACCGCTGCCAAGATACCTTACTGTTTTATACTTGCCATTGATGAGAGTGTGCCTCTGCAGCTAAAAATGATTCTTTATTGCAAAAGCCAGCAGGTAATCAGGGAAAAGAATGAAAGGAGGTGACCTCACTGAAGAAATGAGATGGGTTATCAGTTTAAGTACATATCTCACTGGCTGGGGATTGGAGCTGTCCTATTCTTTGGGTTTACGCAGAAGGTTTTGAATGCATACTCTTAAATATAGCATCTGCATTCTAAAACCCCATGTTCCGTTTTGTCTCTTTTTGCTTTCATTCAATGCATGAGAAAGATACTGATTTGCTTGTTGTAAGAATGAAAGTATGCACTGTTGAGGAATTGAGGATGACAAATATTTTGTCATAACTCTATCAGCAACAAAGGGATTTAGAGGGGTTCCCAGAGCTTTTGTTCATGTTCAAAGAAATTGATTTGGTGACTGTTGAGAAATTTAAATGTAGTAAGTGTTTCTACGAAGAAATGCCCAATGCTGTTCTGACTATTTCTGTACATCTACAAAAGGCAGTCCATGTAATAGAAAGTTAGAAAACCTTTTAATGATGCTAACATTTTTCAGGCTGGTGATAAAATGTCTGTAGATTAAACAATAATCATCAAATATTAAAAATATCCTCTTATATATTGCAGCAGAGGAAAATATAAACCTGAAATGAGTGTAATTTTTACTTCTGCTTGTCATTTCTGATGTCACATGAAACTGAGGAGACCCTGTGTGGGAGTAATAGATGCCTTGCATGAGCACAGTTATCTCTTCCCCTCCTCAGAGGAGGAATTGCAGACACATGCCTGTTCTCTTTTCCCTCCTCCAGGGTAATGTTTCTTCAGGGATCATATTTCCCAGGGCCTATTTTGATCTTATCTTCATGCTATATTTGTTGATGCTGTCTGAGTGAGTAGGCCAGAAGACTTCTGATGTGTCTAAGATATTCAGTAAACTCAGGAAGACCAGAAATGTATCTTCTAGACAGACTTTTCTAAAATAAAAAAAAATGTAGCTTCCTGTATGAAATTTTAAAATAAATATATGAATGAATTTTGCTATATTTTGTTCATTTTGCCATACTGTAGCATTAAATTACCAGCTAGAAATGCAATAAACCTTAACATTTCAAGATTATAACAAAAAGCTACATGTAGAGTAGATGCTGGTGAATACATTCATGACAATTTGTGTTTGTAGCATCTATGCTGTTACAGCCACATCCTTGATTCTAGAAAGGGTTTTCTGGTTAAAAGGACTGACATATTTAACAGCGTGACAGTTCAGAACCTGTGCATGTCAACACCCGTAGCCTGACCTTTACTACTGTAAGGAATAAATTGTGGGCTACCAGTGGCCTAGGACTCTGTTTCTACTACACTGTGATGTTAGTATTGATAAAAGCAACTGGAATTATGGCTACAATAGTTCCTTTGAGCCACCTCCTTTACTGAAAATTATTCCTATGGATGCTTAAAATTTTTTTGCTGTCACGTCAATAGTAAGGCTGTTAAAATGTTTGTTTTAAAAGGCAGTCAATCTCAGCCTTTTAAATAGATCACTTTATTTAGGGTCATGCTTTTCTTTTTTTTTTTTTTTTTTTTGAAAACTTTTCCTTTACATTTTCTGTGAATTCCATTTTCTAAGCTTATATGTATTTTAAAAGATGTTTTCATGTCATGGATATCTATTGTCAAAGCCCATGGTTCACCTCACATCAAACAAGCATCAACTGTCCCTACACAAGGTCCTGTCCTGTCACTGCAGGGGAAGTGGTGCAGATGTACAGAAATGAGATACACCACATGGTCGTGGCCGCAGGCCATACGGAAGAGGTCTTAGTGGGCCACATCTGAAGCTGTTTTAATCCGCTGTAGCATCTTGGCTGTAAGGGAGATATGCATTCTACACTGTCTAAGGATGCACTTCAGAATGAGACATGGCTGGGATTTCCTTTAATGTAGTATTCATCCATGATATGTATAGCTGTCGCACTGCCAGTTAAGTAATGTACAATTAAAGTGACTAGGATAATTAGAGGATTCCTTTTCTTTATAACTTTGTAGGGCTTTATTTCATCAGATAACTTGTTAGTTTACAGACAGATATGTAGTATTTAACTTCCTTTCCCCTCAGTATCCCACACCATGTGATACAGTGCCATGCACAGATATTTGACCTAGCTGTGAGCAAGGTTTCTTGGGTGCTGGTAGCAGCATTGCCATATTCCAGTGCATGATCTGAGCCTCCTTGGAGTGGAAAATTAGCCCTCTGGGTCTATTCCATCAGGTTGCCAATGTGGCTCCCAAAAATGAGCCTAGTAACTGCACAGCCTTGTTCTACTTTTAACCATGTTCAGATCAGGAACCACAAAATCCTGAGAAGCATCTACATCTCTCTGTATGTCTTGGGGTCACTAATAGAAACTTCTGTCACTGAAGATTTAGATTAGTGAGAAATAATAATAAAAAAATCCTCTTGAAAAAATAGAAACATCTTTACAGCCTCTGATTTTTCTCTTTTGTGTCACAGCAGTAGTGACCCCATTGCTGTTTATATTTCAGACTGGCATTAATTTAATACAACAATTTATAGTTAACATCTGGTCTCTTTTCTTCTTGTCTGTCACAGACCATTCTGACCCAAGAGCATTGTCCTGGTGGGTGGTAAACAAGTACAAGAAAAAGAAAAGCATACCATCTGCCTCCTTTTGTGTTTGCCCATATTTTGTTTCCGAGTTATTTATTCACTAAGCAGAGTCAAGAGCTTAAGTGTGGTCAAAAAATATAGCAAGATAGATTTGATTAATGGCACAACTTCCATAAACACAGTCTTATACATTGCAGAGTAGTCTTGACACCAGCCAGCACGGTCTAGAAAAAAAAAAACCCTGTATCACAGCTTGTAGTCTGGCTGGGAACCTCCTTGGAGGGTTATTTTGGATAGCTACATGCCATTATGGAAATGGAAGGGGAACTCAATGCAAATCTGTAAGAGGTGCTCTAACCCTGTTGCCATTCAGTGGTTTCGTAAATGGCCAGATGCTACTAGAAGGTGCAAAGAGCCAGAAATGGTCTAGTGGTATGTTAGCTGAGAGAATTTGAAATAATATTATGTGGAGAAATTGGAGAAATAATCTGGAAAACATAAACTTGCATTTGACATGGGCGAACTTTAAGTCCCAGCCTTGGCTGGCATAAATAGTGAGGCAGCTGCAGGACATAGTATTGGCACTGTAGCTGCCTATGGGTTCAGAGGTGTCTGGATTGTAAACTGAGAGTGAGGCAGCACTGACACCTTACAAGGTAAATATCATCCTGGAAAACAGAATAATTTGAGATAAGCAATGGTATAACGTTGTCCCATGGAAAATGAGTAACACATTAGTATAGAGTTGGTTACTTCACCCTGAGGAACACTTGGATCACTTGAAGATAGTACAGTAGGACACAACTCTTAGGCATGCAGAAAATATTTCGTAGAGAAAGATTTATAAATTCAAGATTGTTTAAAATGAAGAAGAAATGGTGGAGGAGGTGTATGTAAAAGGAGTCTGAGCTTTGTAGGAGAAATAGTAGAATTTTATTGATGCAATGAAGATTCAGACCAGGTGTCAGGGAAAATTTTGTGACTTGAGATAGTCAACTTCTGTATAGACCCTTTGTGTAGAGTAATGAGGCTTTATCTGGGTAAGTATTCACAGCTGTGGTAGACAAGTAAATACTGAGGTATGGTGGTATGGCTGGTCTCATTTTGTCTGTATGAATGGACCAAATAACATCCTTTAGGGATCCTTCTAGCCTAACGTTCCAAGATCCTGACAGCAAATTAGCTTTCACATACTGTTCAAATATGGTTCCTTTATTAAACAAACACAGACTAAACATAAAGGCATAGAGAGCTGTATTAATTTTTTTTGTTCCTTTGCTTTTATTCTGCCAACGACTCTAAGCTGCTAGTTTACTTAAATGTAATTCTTCTATTACTAAACTATGCATCAGACTGTACACATCTTACAATACTGGCACTTGCCATTAACTCACTATATTTATGTTTATCATGACTGGTAAGACAAGTATTCTTCCTAGAAAATTCAGACTGAGAAGATCCTGGTTTAAAGAAAACACAGCAGATTAATGATAGTCTTGGTGGTAAATTTTAGGTTCTTAAAAATTATGGAAGAAAATTGGTGATCCTTCAATGAGTTTGGAAAAAAGCTAAGATGCACACATTGCTTCTGCGAACATTTTCCAGGAAGAGATTAATTATAATAAAATAATGTAAATTTCTAATCTAGTTATCAATGAAACATATATCTATATGTAAAGATTAATCACCATACTCAGTTATTTAGTATTTATCAAAAAAACGGTACTATTTTTTCTACCTGCAAACTTTAAAAAGATCTTGATCCTATGAATGTGGCAATTTGTTTAGATGTCTCCTCTCTCTGGAATAAGGGCAATGACTCTGCAGCTTTTGCTGAAATTTGCCCTGACACTCACATGAATTATTCCCTTGCAGGAAGTGAGCTATGCCTTTTGTGACTGAGAGAGATGGTATCTATTCAATTATGCAGCTGAAATACCTCTCCAATAGCTTGGAAAGGCACACCAGCCCTGGAACGGCCAACTTTATTAAATCAGTCTTTATGTATTTGTGTGGGTGCATCAAATAGTGCTCTAATAGTGCACAATGTAGAATGTAAATGGCAACAATAAGCTAGAGAATTTATAAGCTATTTAAATTCCTCAAAATAGATGTTTGACTTGGAAAGCTCTTCAAGCTATGATATGATGCTCATGCAAGTTCAAAATCATTATAGAGTTTGAGATTATTTAAAGTTATTAATTTTTTTCTTTTTTTCCCATTTTCCCCCTGCAGCTACATTTGCTGTTAAAAGGGAGTTCTTTTAGTAAATACATCAACTTTTATTTTTCCCTAAAATTACAAGTTTTTTAATATCATTAAAAATTTAATTTCTTTGCAAGTCTGCAGCATAAATCTGAGTCAGAAGATGCAGATAGGAATACTGAGATAATTAAATAAAGTGCTTTTAATACTCTTTTCACCCCCTAAGCTATTATGGTCCTATTCAGTTTTTCTCTAAAAAGATAAATTATTTAATTTCATTTGACTTAATATGGAAATTTTACAGGAATACTATATTTTCTAAGGAGCCTTTTAAAAATACATCTGGTAAACTCACTGTGTTGTTCAGAGGTTTTGGAAAGTAATATAGCTCTAAGAAATTGTATTAGTCCAATAATATAATTTCTAGAGAAATACCTTTATCCATTAATTTTTCCTGTGAAGATTCGCCAAAGAAATATATAATCTTTTACAAATTCTTGATTTGTTAAAGAAAAAACAAAATATTTATTCATAATGGTTGATAAAGTCTAAGTTACATATGGATTTTTTTGGCTAATTGAAACTAATAAAATGTTAAATGTAGTCAAAACTGCATAGAAAAAGATGTCAGATGTCAGTAAAACAATTTCTGATTTTTATAGATTTATTATCATATGAATTTACTGAATAAGTTTCAGTAGCTTTGGATTCTATACAGAGAACATTTCTTACAGACATCGTGTTTTATAAAGTCAGTTTTATGTTCAGAAGGGACTTAGGTTTCTATGGAGGAAGGGCCATTTTTGAACCATTTCTAAAATATCTTCATGAAGAATTGATGTGTTGCTACTTTGACATATATTTCATTCCACTTCAGAGTAAAAGCCAAAAATATTGAAGCTCTTGCAGAAACTGTTTTTTCACACTTATTAGAATGAAACATTTTGGCTTACAAAATCATATTTATTGAACCTATTTAATTTAATTATAATTTTATTTCAAAAATGTTGCTTATGACCTCTCTTCTCTTCGCAGTCTCTCTTATAGGTGTACAGCTCTGGCAAATGCTCCCAGGGCAGGGGCACAAGGTGTGGATGGAGCTGTAGGAACAGGGCATGCTGAACTGAGTCCTGTCATTCTTAGTGACTTTCAAACTTTAGAAAAAGAGAAGACAAATCCCTTAAGTACAGAAATCCTCAGCAAGTTGTTCTTTTGCAACTTTTTTGGTGGTGACAATGAAAATAAAAGTCTTTTTTCATTTGACAGGACTTCATATCAGTTTTTAAGTCCTGTGTCTGAAAGGAAAAGAGCTGGAGTTTTCATTGTACTGTTATATAACTTAAAGTCTTTGTGATTGCAAGAGATTTGTGATTTATAAGAGAAATTCAAGTTAAACTGCAAAATAGATAGTCTATTCTGCAGAAAATTTTTATGTACTTAAGCATTTCTTAGACGTTCTATACGTGGTTCCAGGGAGAAATAACAGGTTATCTCAAACACATACGGAAATATCCTACATGTAAGCTCCATGTTTTGGATATATTTTAGGTTTATTCAGGAGATCCATCCAGTGAATTGGCTCTAGAAACTTAGGATAAAGTTCATCTCACCTGACTGTAGTTGGCTAAAAGTCAAGTGTCTGATCTAAATTCACAGCATTAAAGTTCTTGTAGTCAGTAGAGAGAAGCATTTTTAGCAGCATTTCATTTAGTTGTTAAATAGGTATGCAAAGCTGCAGGAATTAACACCTAATATGGATTTTGGGTGATAGGAGTCAAATGAGATGAATTCCACTGGTTTTGCTCTTTTTACTTATATTGTACAAGTTGTGTATTTCTGAACAACTTCATTTTGTGTTCTCACATCTTTGCTATAGGTGACATCAACACTGCTCTGTTATATTGGATAATCTAACTACTACTGTTAAAGTAAAAATTGGATTACACTGTTGAATTCAGTGGCAGGGAATACCTGTCCAAGTTTTCAGACCTTTCACTCTTAGAGATGGCTGGAAGTTTCCACACCTGGTAAGAAGTGTAAGACCTCCAGAAATAGGATTCAGAAGAAATTATCTCTGTGAAACATATCTCAGTGGTTTAATTAGTATTTCATTTCAGTTGTTCAACTCATTTGAGAGAGAAATAGTCATATGAAGAACCTTGACACAGATTAAGACTATTTAATGGTACTATCTTTGGAGTAGTAAAAATATTGATTTGGAACTCCACTTTTTGTTGCAGATTTTATGGCAATACAAGTTGTCCAGTTTTGAAAGACAGGCGTCTGCCAAGGAAGGCAGGAGCCTCTCTTGGGATGGAAAATGTAAGCCCCTTCCCTCCAAATTATTATAATTTTGAAATTAAAGGGCTCTCAGGCAATTAAATGAGAAATAGGAATAACAGTTCTTTACTTATATATATATATATATATATATATAAGTAAAGAACTGTTATTCCTATTTCTCATTTAATTGCCTGAGAGCCCTTTAATTTCAAAATTATAATAATTTGGAGGGAAGGGGCTTACATTTTCCATCCCAAGAGAGGCTCCTGCCTTCCTTGGCAGACGCCTGTCTTTCAAAACTGGACNCATGCGTTTGGGCACATCTTACATTGTAACCTAGGACACAAGTATTTTACTACTATGGAGGGGATCTCAGCAACAGATTAATTCTTCTGTGATCCTGAAAATGTTTCTGTGTTTACTGAACTTCTTACTTGACACTAATGGACATAGAGAAGTGGAGGTCCCCTGCCTCAGTTATTCTTGATGCAATAACTTGCTGTTTTAGAGACCAAGTTGTAGAGTGAATCTTTGTTACACTGGAGAGTTGTAGGGTTATATCTTTATTATTATTAATTATTATTATCATCATTATCATTANAATTTTGATTGAATTGCAATGGAAAGCTTATTTGAATTAGTTGTGTTCACAGTGATTTTTTAGATGATTGACTAAGCATGAAACTCATGGAGCCATTAAAGCTCAAAGATGGTGGAAGGCAGCATGAGAAAAGAAAGCCCAACTGAAACCATCATAATTCAGTGAGCTGTAGAGAATGAGGGGGATTCAGACAAAACTCTGGCATCAGGGAAAGCAATACTTAAAATTTCACCATTTTATAGGTGAGAGAAATGGCAGCATTATGCAAGTAATACTCTGATAGAAGTGAAAGCTCTTGGGGCATTCTTGCAGATAATGTCAGACTCAGAAGTATTTCTGTCTTCCACATTATCTGGTCAAGCTGTGCAAAAGCACTCCATAATTTTCAGAGTTGCTTCCTTTTGTTTTTTTATCAGTTCTACACTGCTGTTGTTAAGTAATTACATGTCACTGGAAGCTGAAATACAATGCAATATGAATGAAAGAATTAAAACTGAGAAAGAATTTTTGGTAAATAAAAATTCATGTGAATATTCAAACCCTCCAAATTTCTGTTAGTTCTTTAGGTGGCCCATATTGGAGACAGAGGGCTTGATTTTCTAGAGGTAAGGTTCAGAATGATGAACTTAATTCAAGAATTAATAGTAAGAAATTAATAATACAGATCATAGCTTGAAAAAAATCTCTTTGGCTTGCCATTCCTGAAAAGAAATTTATAGAGAATTAAAAGAATAGGAGAAGATGTAGATAACAGTCTAAGTATATCTTTTTAGTGACTTAAAAGGGTATAAGGGTTGAAACTTAAACCGTCAGAGAAGAAATGCTAGGGGTAAGGAAGTTGGAGGTATTATGAATTCTGAGTAAGAAATGTGGTTTTTGCAGACAAGTTGTTTTGTGGTAAATTGAAGGAATTTTTAGAAAACATACTTTTTCCCAATGACAAAATTCATTCCCTCAAACGCCTTTTTTCCTTCTGTCAACAAAATAAAATAATTTTGTTAGGCTTCTTACCACCTTCAGTGAGTAAAATATGTTCCAGTCCACTCCTGTCAAGCAAATGTTGCTGTCATCTTGCCAGCAGAAAGAAACAAAGAGTATTAATTTATCAATAAAATTGAGACTTACATTTGTTTGGGAATAACAAAAAAGAGGAACCTTTTCTGCAGTCACTCTCAAATTCAGCAAAATTTTCTCAGTTGACACAGAAACCTGTTAACAGCTATATAAAAATGAGGGCTGTCTTAACAGGAAAGATGGTATCATCATGCTCCAAACTCTGTGAGAAAGCAGAAGAAGATTGGAAAGACCTTTTTGTCTGTTTTGTGAGTGACCTGTCAAAGAAGACTGCAGTGCTTCATTTTTCAGGCTTAGCAATTGTCCTGAAAGTAAGTGTATAATTTTTCTGCTGCCCATCTAATATGGCTTTTAGGAAAAATTATTGTGTAGAGGAACAATCAAAAGATAATTTCAAACTGGTTTGCAACTGAAAAATGAGTTTTCAGCTAAGATAAAATTTCAAGAGAAATCTCTGCTTTCTTTAGCTGTTTTATTTTTTTTTCCTACTTCATCAGAAAGCTCAGAGATGATTTGCCGGGAAAAACAATCCAGTGAAATTGGTCAGATTGTAAAGGATACTTAGGTCCTCCATGCCCACTGATGGTGAGGAATAGAAACTGAAATCTCTTTAAAATATCTTATCTGTAGTACCTAATCACTCCCAAAATAAGAAAATAGGCAAACAGACAGTGAATATTGTCTAGTAGTAGAATTGATTTTCTGACAAAAATCTGTAGCTAATCAGGAATTACCTGCTGAGCTAGTGATAGATGTAGCAGAAAAAGATCTGCTGGAAAGGTTTTTATTGCAATTAGTAAGTTTTGATGTCTCTTAGATCTTTCCCTACTTTTTAAACGTATTCTGAGAAATTCAAGGGGCATATTTGAGTTGAAGGTTTACATTGTAGTTATGCTGTTAATGTTCTCCCATCTTTGGGGACTGGGAAGAGGTTAGGTGATGGTACCTAATGATGTGCAAACTCATGTGAATTGTGTATAAACCATGATAGGAGATTGTTTTCAAGCTGAGACTAACTCCTGGGTGAAAGCTTAGGTCTCTATTTCTGCTTTTAGAAATATCTGTCACTGAGTCCTTCTGTGTCTCAAAAAAGGACAAGGAACTGTTTTCTTTCAAACTAACATGGCTGTAAATAAGCCCTTTACATTGAGATTCAGCTTTTGAATTGTGCAATTCTCTCACAAAGCTTCTCTCTTGTGCAGTTTGGTTCAGAGTGTGTGTTTCCATCACAAGGGACACAAAGGAATCTTCCCTTAGGAAGAGGGTCTAACAATAAAATGTTAGAAAGATATAGATTTTGGACTTTTCAAGCACAGTAAACTTCGCTCAGCAGAAGGCAGGTGTTTCAGCATTGTAAAAGGTCTCTCTCAAAGTACCAACTCATCCTTAAAATACTGACTGTCAAGCAGGGCGTATTTTTCTTGCTTTCTTTGGTTTTCTTAGGATCATGTTACAAGGACATTAATAGGTGAATGTTGGTTTCTGCTTTATGCTTTTTTCCCTAGCCTCCCAACATGCATATCAACACAAAAATAGACATTAATTTATAACCAAAACCATAATCAAAACCATATTCTGTCCATTTTTCTTGTTCACCAGACTTACATGAAATCCAAAGCATCTCAGCACTTGTATGGAGATGGTTATTTCCATGCTTGGGTGATGATCTTTCTACTATTTAATGTGAAATTCGCTGAGGTAATTCTATTATTTCTTCACTTTCACTGACTAAAGTCAATTCTGCCCAATATTTTTTCCACTGGTGCCACTGACAAGTCCTTTTGAGTTACTATGACTCAGGATAGCAGAAGCTCGGATAAAAACTCATGTTTTGTAGCTGCATGATAAATTTATCTTCCAGTTTAACAGGAGAGGAAGAAAACTGCAGTGCATTTAAATAGCCTGTTCTTTCTGCTTCCCCTACCTTCTGAAATATTCCAATAACTTGACACCAGAGAGTAAGATAGGACCAATCTCAATCCCACTCTTTTTAAAGACTGCCATACATCTTGAATTACTTTTGTAATGAATGTATATCTAGCTTAAAATAATAAAAGAAAATGAAAATGAAAATGTCTTTTAAAAGCCTTGGAAACTACCCTTCTATCCCTCCTGTGTATACTTAAACATCAGGAATATGATCTATTTACAATAAAAGAAGGAGAAAAAATACATATGAAACTTAACTTCATTTATAAAGCTCAGTCCACCTCATATATTCCAAAGCATTTCACAAATTATATGCACATCAGCAACAAATGTCAGCAGTTAAAATGAAATATTTGATAAACCTATGCCATTAAAAGGTCCCAAGGAGTTTCTACTTTGTTAGTAGTCCTGGAGCAGCTCTATTGCCAATGAAGAACGCAGCAAGAATGCAGGCATTTGGAAATCTATTTCTCTCTCTTTTGCTGTGTTTCCCTTGATCTGGCCAGGACTGTAACACACATGCAAAATTACTGGGCCTGCTCACCTGTTTTGGGTGCACAAAGCTAAATGTATCACATTTTAGGAGAGATCCTGTCTTTTTTTGTTGCAAATCTGAGTCCTTAGTTTGGATACAAATCCACAGCTGCAAGGTGTTCAACAAAACCATTCTGCTAGTATTTTTGATATATCTCTCCTCCTATATATTGCTCAGTCTTGATACTGCCTTGTTGCTGCTTTGGTATCTGCAAGCATTTATGCCTGCAAATAACTGTCACAGAGAAAAAAGCTGCTGGTTCTTGACTCTGTGAGCCGCTTTTTAGGAAGCTTTCCATGAGCTTTATGGCACAAGGCAGAGCTGATCCTGCCTGGGGCTGCTGGCAAGTATGGCTCTGCAAACATTCATTAGTATGACAAACAGTATACTGAGGCAAAATGAGGACAAAATGATTGTGCAAGCATCTTTAACTGGGGTGAAAGCAATACTCTAAGTTTAAGTCATTTGTCTAGCATTTTAGTACCACAATTCAATATTCCCAAAAATAATTGGCAGTAATAGAAGTCAGATAGTGCCAGGCTTAGAGGCAAATATGGACCTGATAAGGAGGATATCCATCATAAAAAGGGACATTGGTGGAATGTGAATTATTCACTCTTATCTAGTCACTCTTCTTTATTGTATTTTTATGTCTTTATCTATTCTATTTCATCCCCTCACAAAGAATAATTGGAAATGACATTTCTGTGCATGTAACTATGAGAAAAAATATGCAAAATTAATTCCATTAAAGTAAACAACAATATCATTGTCCTTAGGATCTCATTTCATGTTGTCCTTAGGTCTTAAAGACTATCAGTAGAGATAAAATTAAAAAGGCTGCAGAAATTGGAGCTTACTTTCATATTGAGCTTACTTCAATATTGTTTCATTCTTCTAGGCTGTGAGTGACTGCACATTGAAGGGCAAAGAAGGAGAGGGAAAGTGGAGGGGAGAGAGGTGACTTTCATGTAGTCTAGATACCTATAAAAGGCTGAACTGGAATTTCTGTTGCAGCAAGCTTTTATCAGCCAGGCTTTATTATCTAAGCAGCAGCAGCATCATCAGCGGCTTGGTTTTTGTAGAGTTCAGAGTGTAGCTGGTTGGATAGTATTTAAAATCTTGGAAGTAATTTTCATCAGAAAAAGACTGATCAAAACAAAAACATTTTGTAGGAAGTCACCAGTTCTGATAAGTTTCTTGTTAGCCTTTTTGTGCATTCTTGAAAGTTTTGAAAGTTCAGAATGTTCTAGCAACCATGTTTAAAATGAAATTAAAGTCCAAAAGTAGGCTTTTTATATAATTGGATTATAGATATTTCTGCTAGTTATAGCACCAAAATACGGAAAAAGTGATATAGCAAAAAGAAGGTATTTATTGTGATTGGTCAGAAATTATTTCAGGATGTATCATATACATTAAAGTTTATATAATAAGTATATTACAATATGGTTTAAATTTTTGATAATTGATTTTATAGGAATTATTTTGGTGAAAACCTGAATCTTTTAAAAACAGAAACAGTTTTTCTACTCAGTTGAGGTGACTGTGTTAAATATGAGAATTAGGAGAAATCTAATATTAGCAAATAAATTACCACTACACTGGAGCTATAAATTTTCTTACAAAAGGCTATAAGGGTCTTGTATTGGGGCATTTCTTGGGGAAACATATAAGAAATTCCTCTAGTATTCAATTTTTTTTTTTTTTTTTGAAAGGTAATATAAACTTTTCCTAACTCAATGAACTTCAGTGTTGTGGAACAGAATCATGAGATGTTTATGCTGGAAGGAAGCAGTGAAAATTGGCCAGCCCAGCCTCCCCAGTGAAGCCAGCTGTGAGGTCGTGTTGGGTTACTCAGGAACTGGCTCAGTTGTGTTTTGAGCACTTCCAGGGATGGATACTCAGCAGCCCCTTTTGGCAGTGAGCTTCTCCTGCTGCAATCTGTATCAGTAGCCCCTGATGCTCACTGTGAACCTCTGAGGTCTTAGGTAACCAAAGCCAGGTGCTAGATCCTTCCCTTGGCCTTCTCTAGGCCTTTTCTCAGACTTTTGACCTCATTTTTTATGTTTCATGAATGAGGATCAGCTCTGAATCTCAACGTGAATCTCAACGTGATCTTTCAGTTTGACTCTAGACCAGTACTATCCAAAACATGTTCTATAGTCCCTGCACGACCTGGGAAAAAAGTTACATATTATGATGGTAGCTGCATGCTAGTGTGGCATGGAGGCACCTGCCAAAGAAACCTGGCTTGGAAGCAGAGGGTCTAAAGCCACTCAGCCCTAGAACAAAGAAAAAGAGTTAGAAAGGTGGGAAGGGGCCTTTTTTTTTTCAGTTCAGACTAATTGCAAAAGATTTGTTTTCATAAGTGTACCAATTTCATAACTTACTTAATGTAAGCAATTTATATGATGCACTACAGGGATAAAATTTTTACTTAAGGCAATATTTATATAAGGAAATATTTGGGGCAGCCAATATTGATGTTACTGTAGAAAGCCTAAAGATATAGCAATCTGGTAGAAGAAAAACTAAAAGGTTCATATATAATATGCTTAAAATCCAACTATATCTATACCAACATCCAGCCTGAAGTGATTTGTCTTCTGAATAATGGGATTATTAATGAAGTGGCCTAGAAGAACAGTGATGCTATGTTTTACATTCCTTAATCTTGCCCCGTTATCTCTACATGAATGAAAAGAACATATAGAAATTATCCTGACAGTGGACTGTATGACCACAAAGAAAGTGAGAAAAAATAATTACATCATGATCAAAATATATGAAGCAAAAAAAAAAAAAAAAAAAAAAAAAAAAAAAAAAAAAAAAAAAATCCAAAAACCTTGTTCTTAGAGGAAAATGTTTCCTAAAAATGTGTTTTTTACAGTAAGCTGCGTACTATTACAAATTCAGAAAACTACAAGTCCTTACCTTCTCTACTGGGAGAGTCAGCTTTTTAGCCTACTTGCTAAGGTTCTTTTCTCCCCTCAAAGAAATCCAGCACATATGAATTCTATGAAGCTTAATATTCTAAAACACTCAGTTGCAGATTTTAAGACATAACAAAAGGTGGCAAAGCAGCAATGGTTATATAATATCTAATACAAAGACCTTGTGTAGGACTGAGAACATATATAGTGTTGACAGTATACACATATAGTGTATACAATGTGATTTGAGAAGATGTAAAGCAATTTCAGATATACCTCTGTGGAGCTGATTTGACAGTGAAAAGTGTCTGTACATTACCTTGGAGCAAACTAAAAGTTCCTTGGAAAGTCTGTCTAAACAAGGAGGTGCCTACTCAAACGATGCAGAGCTTCACCAACAGTCCGTAAAGAAAATGGAAGTCAGTTTTCTTGATTCCTGCACCCAATGTTATGTACATCTACATTTTTTGGACCCACCTCTGTGCCAGAAACTACATGTGATCTGTGCAAACTACCACAGCTGGGTTTAAAACTAATTCTTCACAGCTATAAATAGTGCTTTAGATAAAAAGGGGGTTAAAAGTCAGGATATTTCAGTAAATTGTCCTCCTGGAATAGACTTCCTTCTGTTTTCTCTGTTTGAGGGTTGAGATCTTCCAGTGGCATAAACCAGTATGTTAATTTTAAGGTACTGGTTCACATAAACAAGGGCTTTGGCATTATGGAGAGTTCCTAACAGATGCTCAGTTTGATGCAGATTCTGAAAGAAGACACCCAACTAATGCACCAGGGTGTTTGGCAGTATGCAGCCAGACTAAAGTCAGGGTTTGTCAGTCCTTAAAACACATATGAAGATTCGCTTTTATTTAAACAGAAAAGTGTCAGTTTTCACAGAAGTGGGAAGGGATTCTTGAACATGTTACAGTTAAAATTCACACAAATCTTTGAAATGTATCCAGTTTTAACACAAAAAGCCCCAACAAACCTGAGTAAAGAATAGTAGGCTTTAACACTTCTTTCCCTTTTTTTAGGGTAATGTAAACTGAAACAGAACCACATTAGGCAACAATTATGTTGCTTGCAAGGGTATGAAATGACAGATTCATTTGAGGTAATCATGTTTCACAAGTGTGCTGTGTTTCCTGGGAGAATGACCGATCCTTGCCAATTTTAATGACATTGTTCAACTGGCAAGTGATTGCCTTTCTTCAACCAAAACAATTACATACCCCAAATCTGTACAAACATGATAGTGAATAAAAATTATAGTGTTTCTATTTTTTTTCAGAATTGTCAAATTTTTGATAAGAACTCACAGAATATTTTTTCCCTTTTATTTTTTTAATTATATGAAATAGAGAGCATTTGGGAATACAACCATAATAGAGTAATAAAATTAATTTCAATCGCAAACAAAAATAATGTCATATCTTTAGAATTAGAAACCTTAAACTTCATCTTCAGGAGCTTCATGCAAAAGCTGCACAGCTGAAAAAGCCTTTTCAATTTTGCTAATGAACAAACAGATCCACAAGGAAAGTCTGTGTAAGTGCAGAGTTGTTTAGCACCGAGCTCTTAGACTGCCAGCAGTTATTTAATGACCTGACTGATATTCCTCTATTCCATAGGCGTTTAGTGGAAACCTTCATGAATAGTTTCATGCTACCACTAAGTTCTGAATAACAATTATAGGCTCCTTAATCAAAATGGAATTTTGAAGACACAGATGGATTTTAAGTCAGTCTTTCCCAAGACTGAGTCATGCTTTGTAGAGCTGAACACTGTTTCAGAACTAAAAGATTATTCAGGTTGGAATGCACCTCTGGAGACTGTTTCTCTCTCATCTTCCAAGCAGGGCTAATTTTTAAGAGGTATCCAACTTTGATATTTGGTAAGGTTGTTTAGGACCTTTTCCACCTGAATTTTGAACTTCTACAGGGACAGAAATTTCACAGCTTCTCTGGGCCTCTGTTTATTGTCTCTTTTTGGAATGTAAAGATATATTTATTAATTTATGAAATGCAAATAAAAAATAAGCACTATTACTAAAGCAATCACTGTATCACATGCCAGCCTCAGGTTCAAGACTCTCCTCCACTGAAAGCAAGCCTTGTACCACAATCTACAGAACATTTTACAGCAGTGGCAGGAAGGGAGATGGGGTGGTGGGAGGAGACAGGCTCTAGAAGGTCTTTCATTTCAAAACGGCAATTGAAGTTCTTCTGTTCTATATTGAATAAATAAATGCCACAGAAACAGAGTCAAGATAGAGAAGAGCCTTTCTCTTTCTCATAGGAGGTAAGATATGCCTTTCTGCATAAAAATAAATTCAAATATCCTTAAATGTTGTAAGTTTCAATAAAGATAGCTATAATTAAGGATCCTTATACTATGGGTTCTTCTTAATGAACACCTATTTCTTGTGAAGTTGGATCAGCTTGTGTAGGAAGGGCTAAAAAAGGAAAACATAAGAGATTAGGAGAAATGGGTCTCATTTTAAACTTGCAAAGACAGAACTTGACTCAGCAACTTTTACTGCTGAACTTGGATAAAGGGTACTTTTCAGCAGGGAAGGTAATATCTCTTTATTTGGCTGACCTCAGCCAGTTGTGCCTTAAGAGTACCAATCAGGTTAAGCAGTAAAGAAAATAAACACATCTGCTTTATGCCTTCTTGCAGGATGAACAGTCATAAAAATAAAGTAACTTAAAATAAGATTAAATTTGCAACTAATCTGAAAAGTTTTGGAGGTCCTTATTAAAAAGTGTGTGTGTATCCCTCAGACAGCAACTGACCTTTGAGGCTTTGAGGATCTGACAGCTCCTACTTTGCTCAGTAGGTGAAAATGCTGCTCTAACTCTACCCAAAAATAAGGAAAACTTCTCTGTTTTACATCTAATAAAAGGTTAGAGACACTCTACACTATGTCAGTGTGGAAATACCAAGGCAATATTAGGTACGGATATGCAGCTATGTTTGGTTTGCTTTGATGTCTATTTGTCATTATCAAACTACAAAAAGTTTACTCAAACTTCAAAAGTTTCAGGAAGAGCAACAAAAGTGATCTAAGATGTTAGAATTAGGTTTTCAGTAATGCTGTACAGAAATTTAGTCTAGTCATCCACAGAAAATTAACTCAGTGATCTTATCATTCCTATATGGAAAAGAACTTTCTGGTAGTAGACAGGCCTGTATTTTATCAGAAGTCTTAATGGTAACAGAAATTAGATTAATCTATAAAAATAAGCACTTTTTTTTTTTTAACAATGAGAATAATGAAACATTACATTAATCTCCCTAGGAATGCTGTTTTTTCAGTCATTCAAGGTCTTTAAATTCATAGTGGATAATTTTAATTTTAAGTATGATTACATAAAAATTAAAGTTTTCACAAAGAAATTACAGCAAAATGTCCTTTGCCAATTCTGTAAAGAAGGAGAGGCTACATAACTGGATTTGCCTCTTCTGTTTTCAAATAAACTATTCTATTAATCTAACTGATTTTTTCTCCCCCCAAAACCATGGCAAAATATGTAATTCTAATGCATATTTTTTGGTCGAACTAAATACTACCATTGAATAGTGATGATGTTAAAGTAGGAGAAGGTAAGGCTAAGTAACAAAGCAAAGAATAACCAATTTAGTAACTGGGGAGTGCAAATGTCTTTCCAAATGATCTCTATGCTTAAAAATCACATTTCCTGTATTATTACATATTCCTCTGTGAACTGTGTTACTCCGGGCCCACTGAGTCTTCCTCTCTCTGAGTCCTTTTGCCTTAGTTCAGCTTAAATTATTTGCAAACTGGTAGTTAATTCTTCATTTTATTTTCTAATATGATCACTTGCTAGTAATTGTGTAATCTTAGACCAAAAACTAAACTCTGAAGCAGTTACTAGTCACGACATTACCCAGGTTGTCACTAATAGTAACACCAGGAAAAAAACACAGGTTTAGTAATTCAAAAATTAAGTTCCCTTCAAATCTTAAAGTGTAGGCATAAGCCAAAGTAAATTTTATTCCATCCTCTGGATTTACAGAACGAAAAATAAAAAGATAATTATCTATTATGCTTTTACTTAAAACAAGTGCTAAGTTTAACTCTGTGAACTAAACAGGACTTTGAAATGTATAAAAATATGAAGGAATAGATAATACTCATCAAGAGCATTTAATGTCACAGAAGCTAGTGATACAAAGTTGTAATCAGAACATTAACCTATTGGAAATCACAAATAACCCATATCTACTTATCACTCTAGCATTATAATGTATCCTTGAACACTTTTATCTTTCATAGAATAATACTTTTCAAAGATCCAAGGAAAAAAAAAATATATAAATTTATAAAAATAGGCCTACATAATTTCTATAATAAAGTTTCATAAGATTTTCAATTTACATAATTCTTAACAGGAAATTTAGCAAAAATACTTGATCTGAGATATTTTAAAAGTGATAAGCATATTTCATATGATTCCAGTCCTTTAGAAAGCTGTAACTAAATTGATTAGAGATAGTTTCAAGTATATGACAAATTAAGACTGAGGCAGTCTGTCAAGCACTGTTAAAAGTCTGATTAGAAAGTCCATGAAGCAATGTCAGGTAACATTTGGTGATTTCCTTACTCTTTCAATTACTAATATTTGCTGCTTTCCATGAAATTGATGTCTGAGATATATTTTTCTACTTCCTCAGCCTTAATGGAGGCATCTTGTAGCATTGTGTTTGTTCACTCTTCTCTTTTCCTTCAATTCGAGGAATTTTTGTCATTTTACTACTGACAATTATACCCATACATTACTTGAGTATTACTATAACTTACATAATGAATCATGAAACCAGTGTTACAAAAAGAGTTACTTATTCTAAAGTAATTAATTTCAACCTCAATCTTTATCTCATCATCTGGGAGTATTAAGAAGCAGGAGCAATGTGTTTCCACACTGAAGCTGATCAGTTACAGTCCATGTTTTATGCAACATAGAAAAAGTACCTCCAAACATCCCATTCCAAATGGAACCAAACTTTATTATTAAATAATTATTAAAAGCCATATATTTTTTACCTTCACCATGTGAAAGACCAGGTATTACAAGCCAAGTAGAGTGGCAGTATGTATCTCTTACCTATAAACTTGTTGCACGAAGAGTATAGAAACTTGGCAGAAAATAAATACTCTTGTGTTCCAGCTGCTCCTCGGAGATCAGAGGGGCTGGATATGGTTGGGATTTATTCTGATTATAGCCCATTTGGCACTCTAAGCCTGGTCACATTCAATAGGAACCTTCACAATTGTAGATTCACAAACAGTGTGGTTCATTGAAGCCACAGAAATAAAAGTTTAGAATTGCCACTGACAAATGCATTCAATGCTTTAGTGCTAAATTGTAAAAGAGAAAGAAACAAGCAAAAAACCCAAACCAACACCAACAACCAACCAGAAAAACCCCAACATAACTGGCAACTCATTAAGCTTAACGTTACCATTAATTAAGCTTAATTTCACCCATGCACTCTTTGAGACAGGCAGAGGTCCAAATCTTACCGAAGAGGCCTCCCTGCTCTGGGGAGGAGAGAGGAGCAGATGTCTGCAGATGGGGCTGTATTCTCATCCACTGCCATGGAGCATTCCAGATGTCAATTTATACACTTGGAAGATGCAGAGGTGAGGCTATAGTCAAATGTCCTGCTGCTGCATCAAAAACGGGGGGGCAGCAACTTTACATGTAAAAGAGGGCCATTGATAGTTAAAGAGTGAGAGATTATAAAGGCTGTGGGTCTTGCATAAGAACTGTGCAAGAACTATGAGAGAACAGAATTCAGAACACAGTGGAACAGAACAGAAAGAAATCACCACATAGCTCACGGCTTTAGGCTTCATTCCTACAAAGCTGTAGTGACAAGTATGACCCCTGACTGTTAACCTCTGCCTTGATCTTTAGGGGAAAAAGTAATGGCTTTTATTTTTCTGAAACAGAAGTTTTCATCTGTAGAGCTTTGGGTGATAAACTGCAGTTGCGCCCAAACCATAACACCACATTAATAAATTAACTTTTCAGCCATTGCTTTAGCATGGAGAAGATTTTAGAAACCATTTTTTGGGTATATTTAAGAACAGACCACTGTGACTATATTAGTTTACTAAAGAGAACACTATATTTAACTCTCTGGCCCATATGCAGAGTAAAATGTTAAAAACTGTCATCTCAATGTGGCTTAATTTAGATCTTTTTTATAATCCATTCTAGAAGGCCACTATCACTCTAGCTTTGATTTCTTCTTAAATCACATTGAGTTAAGTGTATTCTTTATAGAATGGATGAGCTAGCTTCTGTCTTGCTTTGGTCATAAACCACATATATAGGAACTATGTGGTCAACTATTACGGTGAAGGGGCTCAAATGTTAAAGATACTTCTCTGTGCTGCAGTTACAGATGATGTCTATGTACTAACAACAGATCTCACAGATCCTGTCAAAGGTGGGATAAAGTAGCTGTGAGGAACGCAACCCTATCTTCCAAGCAATACTGGTAACAACAACACCAAGCACTTTGAATCTATGGTGATACCAGCATAGTGATACTCCTTTTGTCCAATCCCAGTTAACACAACAGAAACTTAGAGATCGCAACAGTCTGCCAGAAATACGTTCTGCTCATGCCAGTAACAGACCTAGCAACCTCTGTTTGGTCCCCAGAGCAGTTAAGTCACCATCTTGTAGACAGAACTGAGAATAGTTTCCTGGCCAAAAACTGAGCACAATGGGTACCTAGAGGAAAATGGGTTTGAGCTATCTGACAGCCATTCTCTTTAATCTGTTCATTCTCCCGAGTGAAGTTATGCTTGAACAAAATGGGAGATTGAATGTTGGCCTGTAGGGAATGGTTAAGAAAGTAACTACCTGTATACACAGAAGCATCCTCTTACGAGGAACACGGGTCTTGCAGTGACTAGGACTACAGAGAGAATTGCAGCAGAAAATCAGCAACAGACTAAAAGTACCAAGCCTGATACAGAGAGTACTGTACAGAAAAAGACATCATGTGTTCATGCCATGGTGTAATTCCAGACAGCAGCCAAGGTCCAGGCAGCCACCCACTCACTCCCCCAGCAGTGGGATCAGGGAGAGTTGGAAGAATAAAAGCTGGAAAACTCATGGGTTGAGATAAAGACTGTTTAATAGAGAAAGTAAAAGCTGCACACACAAGGAAAGCAAAGCACAGAATTTATTCACCGCTTCTCAGGGACAGACGGGTGTTCAGCCAGGACAGCAGGGCCGTGTCACAACTAATGATGATGTGCCAGTTTGGGTCAAATTCAGGGAAACATCCAAAAGGAACGTCTCCTCAAAAGAAGGTAGGTTATAGCCGCCCCTCCCCCACCAGGTTCGGAAAAGAAATATTCCTTGGAGGAATGTGAAAGAGAGAATAAAAACTATTTATTTAACAAACACACTGGTAAAGTATAATAAAGCTAAATAATAAAATCTCTCGCTTTGGAGAGAAAACCTGAAAGATTTTAAGAGTCCTGTGGGTGTGATCTCTCTCCTCCTCCTCGGAGCTGGGTGGGCGTGGGGCCCTGCTCCAGGCCGGTGGAAGGACCCCCAGTGGGGTTCTGATGTTCTGGGGTTCTGAACAAGTCCAGAAGAGAAGAAAAAAAGAAACTAAAGTCCCAGAAAATCTACTCTCCATTTCTCGTCCTGAAGAAACAGAGCCGAAAAAAACTGGCTGAAAAAGCAGGAAGGGTGGTTCCTCTGCTCTTCTCCCCACAGGAGAACACAGAGGAGTAGTGATCTTGAAGCACAGACTGCTTTGAAAAGTTCGTCTGACATTTTTTTCTTTCTCTCCCCTCTCGGGTTCAGTTTAAACATACAGAAAGGCACAGGAATCATGTCTGGGCATAGAGCGATGATAGGGGATCCATATCATAAAGTCACTCCAAGACAGGTGACTTGGGAAGACAAACTTCATCACTCCAAATTTTCCCTTCTTCCTCCTTCTTCCCCCCACTTTAAATACTGATGACGATGTCACATGGTCTGAAATATCCCTTTGGTCAGTTGGGGTCACCTGTCCTGGCAGTGTCTCTTCCCAATTTCCCACGAGCCCTCAACTTCCTCACTGGAGTGGCAGTAGGAAAATCAGAAGAGGCCCTGGCTCTGTGCAATCCTCGGTCAGCAATAACAAAAACATCTCTATATTATAAACCCTGTGTTCAGCACAAATACAAAACACAGCCCTGAGAAGAAAATTAACTCTACCCCAGCCAAAACCAGCACAGTTAGGAAGGTGAAGTAGAGGTGTAATTATTAGAAGAGAAAATAAATATTATGTAATGAATTGAATTATAAATGAGCTGAAGAGGTAATGAAGTTTGAATTTTACAAAGAAATGAAATTAAAATGCTCCTTCTACAAGAATTTGAACAATCACTGTACAAGCAAGGCATCAGGGAGTCCTAATCCTATTAAATCTAATCACCACAATGTCTGTTGCTGCAGTCACAATGAGTTTGCACACAGGAGAATAAATTAAAGCACATTACAGTGTGTCATATTTTTCTCCAGACAACATGATGGGACAAAGTCTGCCCTTCTAAAATGCATACACAGTCACAACTTCTGAGACATTCTTATGATTAAGAGACTCATGTGTTGCTCAAGTCACACAAGGTGTGATGACCTTCTGGTTTATTTTTTACACTTCCTGGTAAATGTCAACAAGGCACCAAGTCTCTGTGCCGTGATTACCCACTCATTCCTTTCTAGTAATATCCTCCTTCTCTCAGCTAAAAGAAAAGGTTTTGGGTTTTTTTCAGCTAGCTGGAAGTGGGGAGAAAAAAGACAATTTTAGAACCTTTTCCATGATCATCTCAGGCATCATTTAATGTCATAATATACATGATGACTGTATTACAGATCATACTTTTTTCCTAACTCCTTTTCTTTCTCATCTCTATTTTCAGTTCCAAACCACTATCCCAATCTGGTAATAGAAAAAGAGAAGAAAAGGCATCATCCAGACCCAAATCTACTCTGGCAGATGGTTGAAAAATCATTCCCTGTAATTATTGAAGCAGGTGTGACATATGAGAGAAGAAAACCCTGAAAGAGAATGGAGACAAGAGAGTGAGACAACGATGGATAGATGAATGAAGCTGCAGCTTTTTAAATCTTTGTAATTTTTCACTGCGGACACTTGTGGAACTATGACCAAGTCTTTGATTTTGAGCATATGTACTGATGAAAATTTGGAAAGTGGTTTTAATCCCTTTCTCTCAACTCTGAGACAAGAATCTTGCTGATTTTATCTTCTCAGTATGAACTGTTGGTTCATAGAGACAATATTCTTAGTGCAGCTATATTTAGTGTGACCTTAATCCTGCATGCACTTAGACACCAGCTCCATTGAACTTGATGTAAGAGTATTTCATGGCTGCTTCACTATATCAACTGTGAGTGTCAGAGAATTTTATTAAGCAGTCAGGTATATTATCTGTTCTACTATTTCTATTTTTGTCTTCCCTCTGAAGCATCAGAAATATTCTCTCACATGAGAATGGGATTGTGTATTTACTGTACAGAATGAATATACTGATTTTCTATGGCAAATTCTATATCCCTTCAAAGGTGACATTTCCTTTATCTTTTTCTTGGAGCATTTCTCTCTTGCTACTGGCACTGACTGAGCTGTATAAGAGTGGGACTAGAGAAGACATTACTGGAATAACTGCATATCAGTTTTCCCTGCAGGAACTGTAAAACCTAGTATTTTTACAGAACTGGATTTAGCAGAAAAATGCCTCTACCACAATAACTATTATAGATAAAATATACCTGGTGTGACAATCACAGGTATAGTTCTTTTTAAGTCAGTTTCCCCAGAGAATATACCAGTGATATTTTATTCTACTGGTGTTAGTCCCACCTTTGGCCTTACCTGAGATCTTCAGAGTGGCTTGGTTCACAAGATATAAGGATGAAATTAGAATTAATTCCTAGAAGAAATTTTATGAATTTGGATCACTATAAGAACATGTGACTTTTGTAGGAGTGAAATGGTCTTATAGTGATGGGGTCCATTTGAGTTGGGAAAGAAATGTGAGTTGTTAATGCATATGATCAGGGTATATCAGGATCAGTCTGTGAATACCATCTTGTACTTATCAAAGAGAGATAATATTAGACATATCTGATAACTCTTTGATAAAATAAGACCATGTTAAACAAGGAAAATGAAGGAGATGTAATCTCTCTGGATTTCAATAAAGCATTTGATGTGACAATCGTTATTCAAAAGAGAGAAGATAGGGATTAGTGCATGAGTTGTGTGGAAGATAGGGATGGGCTAGAGCACAGAGAGCAACCAACTGTGCTGAAAGCAAAAGAAAGATGTTACTAGTGAAACATGAGAACAGCTCACAGGGTTGAGTTTGTTTGATACGTACATTTTTGAACAGCTTGAAAAGTAGCAATGTGAAAATGAAAATTATAGAGGTTTGCAGTGATTTTGGAGGATTCCTCTCACAAGGAAAGAAAAAGAAAGAAAGAAAGAAAGAAAGAAAGAAAGAAAGAAAGAAAGAAAGAAAGAATAAATATGAATGTCATAGTAATAATTCCAAAACTCTTTGAAAGACTTTGCAGATGTTAGCAATAGAAGTGATATTCTGTTTTAAAATACAAAACAAAAAAATTTAGGATTTCACCGACTTTGTGTTGTGAACTTAATGTTTTCATTTGTAAAGTGTAAGGGGAAGAGCTCTTTGAGATAGGTTAAACTGAAAGGGGAGTGTTTCACCTGTAACCATCTACAGACCAGTGGGGAGAGACCAGCACCCGAGAGGATGGTCCATGCAGCCTTAAAAATTTCAAGGCATATGGAAAACATGATGCAGCTCCTGCAGAGAGGGATGTGGCTTAGGACATGCCACATCCTGTGTCGTGGCTGCTATCAAGGTTTGCCTAGGGGAGCACTCTGGGAAGTATGAGCTATCAGCAGAGACCAAGTGAGTTAGGACTGTTAGGAGTATGGACACCAAGATCAAGGCTGGAAGGCACTTTACTGTTTTTCTAAGTGGTTGCGGAAATTAGGGAGGGGACAATTTTGAGAAGGTTGGAATTTTCTATCCAAAAAATAGCCAATTATCTGTCAGAAATTATGTATTGATTCTGGTACATCCATCCTTGTGACAATCTTGAGGCCATTTTCTGTTATTATTGTGCATTGATCTTTAAAACATTTTCAAGATAAAAGCAGAAACATTGACTATGACTGACTCTCCAGCTCTTAGAAGTCCCTGCAAAACAACTGTGTAATACCCTAGGAAAGACAGAAGACAAATTTGATGCCTGAATATCCAAAGGATATTGCACTTCAGAAGGACCACGCTGGGAGAGAAAACGGGTTGTAGGACTCCACCTAGACTGAAATGCCAGGAAGTGTCCCACCACACACGAGGATGAGACTAAATGAGAGACAAGAGCATTGCAGAATATTTGCAAAGGTTTGTAACTCTTGTCTTTAGAGTAAATGTATACACGTAAAATACTCTTTGTTAAACTTTCTTCCTAAATTGTCTGCTGTATTTCTTCAGAAGGTGCAAGTCACAGTATCTCTCATCTTGTAGATGACCTCTGTGGGCTTCCACTTTGAGAGGCATTTCTAGAGAGTGTATGGAGGGTCAAGTTCTAACATTGTCCAGATAATGTTCATAAATTATACATTACTAGAGTGATAGATCATAATTACAATTTTCTGTAATTAATTTCTCATTTGTGTGAATGTTATTGGCACATCCTAGTGATGTCATGTAATTCTGGTGTTGAATTTATAGATTTCTACAGTGGCTTGAATCAGTCCTTTCAAAGGACGCAAACCTTGAGTCATGAAACTGCTTATGAAGTGTGAATTAAAGATGCAAAAAATGGTCCTGCCTTCCACTGGGACCAGATTGTGTCAGGGCATTAGGGTCCTATCCAGAACAGAGAAAATTAAAGATTGAAATTACAGCAATTCAATGATCGAATCCTAGCTGTTGATTCTGGTTCAACTGTGAGCAAGAAGCTTCACAGTGAAAATGTGATTTTTCTAAAATATAATTCTGAAAAATGGCATAGTTTTCAATAACAAATCTAGTGAGAAATGAAGAGAACTCCCTCTTTCCTGAATTTTAGAAACTGTGAAGTGTACAAGTCACTATGATCAGGGTACAATGTCAGCATTTTGGATGCACTTAGGAGCAAGTTAATTCAATTTACCAGCAGCAGCAGGAGTGGCTGTGAAGATCCTAGTACCTGTGCAGAGCTCCTGCACCAGCCCAGCACCTTTGTGCTGCAGAGACAATTACTGATGGGGGTCAGTGTAGATCAGAGCAGATCAGCATGTTCCCATCCCAGGTGGTATAATAAGCCAGATCCAAAAATAAAATTTAAATGCTTGATTCAGTTCAGCTTTTCTCTTAAGTGACATAAATCCTGAGGATTATTTAACTTGGATGCATGAGTTCAATTCGATTAAAGGTGCTAGTGGTACTGCTAATCATCTTGCCAACAGCTATACCAATTGCCATTCAGGATGGCCCTTCTCTCCTTTAATAGCAGGACTGTTCTGTTGGGTTGTTTACTGTGGATTTCTTTCTCCATCCACACTCTTTAGACAGGAAGCAGATATTAATGTAAACCTATTAGAAATGTTGCATACATGTAAGACATCAGTTCTTAGCTAGTGTAACCCTGAATATTTTTAGCCAATTCTGTAAATCTGCAGAATAAATTAATCTGAAAAGCTGGCTGAGTAGTTTGAATTTCCTGGGGCTGAGTCTATGTACCTCTGGGTTTAGTACCTCATCACAAAAACCATTTGAGTTCTAGATTTTTTGAAAGTGCCTGTCACTTAGTAGTGGATCAGGCTTTTAAAAAGAACTCAAGTCCTCATGTAGGAGATGTTAATTTGCCTTTGGAATTATTTGACTCAAGAGATGAATCTTCAATTCACTGATTTTTCAGTGTTCCCTGCATTTTTTATAGATTCCATAGAGACAGAGTTCTACTACTGATTTTCCTTCCAGACTCTCTCACTTGCAGACTTCACTTAACAAATATATTCAAGCAGCATTCATTTCACTTAACATTTCCATTTGTTTCCATTACCATCCCACTTAAATATTTTTTTTCTATAGATTACTTACATTTAATGTGATTATAGTAATAAAATAGCTTTGCCTGGGGACTTTAAATTATATATGAAGCCCATATAAGCTCAATCTTTTAAAAATACACATTTAAATAGAAGGAAATTGAATGTGGAATGCTAAGGATCAGTGATTTACAGTGAATTCTGGCTCCATGTGAAGTAAAATTGAACAGGTCATTTTCCATTCTCTTATTTTTGTTAAAAATGCAGTTTATAAAAATGATCATTTATCTGCATATGGCAGGTAATGCTTTTGCCTCAGTTGCCCACCATAGAATTTTAAAAATTGCTAAATTAAAGACTTTAATTCCTTAATTTTTATTCTTCTCCTCCTGATAGAGAAGAAATATGTCTCTCCTTCAATTTTTTTTTAATTAATCTGAAGAATTTTTGCTATCTTGAGATCTCTTTATTGTAAATTACAACCAGTAATATTTATCAAGGGTAAACCATTTTTATTGTACATTTTATATAACTTCAATTTTTCTATGATCAATAGATACCTTACATAACAGAACAACATGCTGCTTCAATAGTTTATGTTTCAGGGATAAAAATCAAAGTTTTAAAATTCTCCTGAAAAAAATGGAGATGGTTTAATTAGCTACAACGTGAAGTTCTGTGCTTCTGCTGAGTAGCTATTTTTTCAGAAGATGCAGATTAAGCATCGTTAAAACAACTTCTCATTTACAGTGTTACATCTCTGAGTGAATGCATCTGCTCTCCAGTCCCTCTGTGCACACAGATCCAGAAACAAAAACAAAAAGATGTGAAAGCAGAGATAGAAGGCATTTGATCAGAGAAAGAAATTATAAGGGAATCTAGGAGAGAGAGAAGGTAGTACTCAAAGGGCTTGGTACATCCTGAATTTGTATTACCTGCTCAGGAGGACCAGAGACATTTAGATACGAAAGACATGAAGACTTTTTTTTTTTTTTTTTGGTCCAGAACTGATCCAAGGGAACCATCTTCACTGGGTTTTTTGAGTATTTAGATCAAGTTGTTGTGCTCAGAGTTTCTTTTAGAGTAGACAAACCTTGTAAATAAGATTTATTTTTGAATAAAGTTCTCAGTCTCTAAGGAGAAATACTGCATCTAAAGGCAACATCTGCACTCCAAAGCACTGCTCACACACCTGCTGCTTAAGTGTGTCGTAAAAAATCTGATTTTACATGTTTGGAAATTCTAAGAATATAAGGAAAAACATGGATTTTTTTTTAAGGAAAAACCAGTATATGTACATGAGATAGAATACATAAACTGGAGATGCATTTGAATATTAAACAAAATCAGAACTTTGAAAATTCATTTCTCTCTTTAAATTCTGGAAAACAAAACTAGTGTTTAATATGCCTAGAAATGACTACTCCTTTGAGTAGATTATCTTCCCCTTCATCATGGGAGAGAGAAATGGCAGAAAGGAAGAGAATAATCTGTCATTCAGCCTGGGTTATCAGGTTTATCTGGACATCCTAACCCCACACTCTGCTCTGAAATCTGTCACTTGATTTTCAGATCTCTTTTATGTTACAGGGCCCTCTTTGAGCTCCACAGAAGATCTCACTTTGGCTTTTCATGTATGTAGGATCCTTTTCAACACTTGGCACATTACAGGATGGGGCAAAGGTTATCTGTAACACCATTTGAAAATTTCTTTCCTGTGAACAAAATCGTGGACCCAGTGAAGTTCATCAACAATGGTCAAGGTGTTTTACCATGTTTAATGCTGTTGCACGACTTGCACTTTGCAAAGTTGTCCTGCAGTAGAGCACTAAATGGTAGGTGGAGAGTCTGCATCTGTGAATATATGTGATTAAATATGTTTACAATCACAACTTAAATGGGTGATTAGAATGAAATGAGAAGTCACAAAGTGGAACAGTCGTAATACAAGAGGGTAATTTTCTTTGTTCTTGACTGCTAAACACACACACACTTCTCAGGGGTTTCTTTTTCATGTTAAGCCCCAATAATACTGAAAAAGGTATTCTGCTTTTTCCTCTCTTGTCCCTCTCCTTCCTTCGAGGTTCACTTCTGCTACATTAAAGATTCTTAAGCAAAACTAGCAGGTATTTTTACTTGAGCTGTTACTTCAGAAGAAATATTAGTACAGTGTTTTTAAACTGTCATTAGAAAATGTGGCTTGCCTCAGTTCTTCCTGAGCATTTAACAGACCATGTGTGATCATTATCTTGTGATATTCACAACACTCTGCCTGCAGTCTGCACATTTGAGGCAGCTGTTTTCTACTTCTTTCTCTTTCAGAACATGTTTTTGTATGGCTGGCAGAAGGAAAATGATAAAATTTGGCTCAGGCCTGCATGACAACATCTCCTCACAAGCGCATTCTCTTCTGGTACTTATATAGTATAAATTGTTCTCACAAGACCTTAGGCAGGCAGATTTGCTTATGCTTATTTGATCTGGCTAATATTGTCAGACTAATGCAAGGTGTTTTACATCCATGTTGCTGATAACCACAATTTGCTGAAATAATAACATCTGATCCAGAGATCCTGAAGTCCTGGGTAGGACTAGGAGGGTAGGCAACCCAAATAAGGAACTACCTTTAAAAATTACCTTGCTACTCTGCAAAGCTTTGCAATGCTGTGGAAAGCCTATGGAAAATTAAATCACTAAGTGAATGTGACATCCTGTATTTAAAGGGAAAGAAGACACTGTGGAACAGCACTGAGGACTGTAGAGGTCATGAACATAATGTGCAACACTGTAGGAATTCACCCTGACTGTCATTTGGTACTCAAGGATGAGGCCGCTCTTATGAAGCTACTCAGGAAGAACAAAAGGTGCTGAGAGAGTGTTTCAGAGTACTTACATGAACATCGTGCCCAATGCCTGAGACTCTGGTCTATTATCCCAAGTTCTCCAATACTAACCAGCATGAATACTATCCCTTAAATAGCCCTCTTGGCTGTCAGATTTTCAGTGGAGGAAAGTACTGCATGCCCACAAGCAGTCACACATTCCCACGTGGACTGCAGAAGACATTACATATGACAATTATTTTTCTGTTGCTTGCGTAAAGTTTTCACAACCTGCAACTTTTCATAATTAAGGGTTAAATCAAAGCAGTGGTGTAGAAATAGCTGCAATTGCTGACAGAGATTAGCAGAAGACTCTTGATTTAAATAAAATTTCATGTTCTTGAAAATATCTTTCTTGATTTTTTTAGTACAATCATCTGCACTAATATCGTAGAAGTCCCGTTATTGTACAGTTTTGGACTCTAAGGTGATTTTGGCAGAGGTATGACAGAAAATGTAGAGAAGTGTATAAATCCAAATCTGCTGGGCTACACAGTTTACCATAGCAAGACTCTACTGTACTCCCCTATGGATATTTCATTCATTAGTGCCTCCCTAGTCTCTAGAGAATTATTTAAATGGCCAAGATAAATGGATTTTTAAGCACTGCTATTTATGGCAGTATGGTGTTTAAATCAGCGTCCTTTCCAAACTGAGAATTTATGGCTATTTCAGATAGATCCCATCCCTGGTCTGGTTTGAATGTCTTAATTTTTTACTCGTGATGCAATAGAAGTTAATATTTGTTGCTGTCCTTATAAATGTAGCTAATGTCATAAGTACCCTTATGAAAGGGTTAACATCTATTCAGAATAGCCAACCTGTCTAAACACACATTCCACTGTGAATGTAAAGAGATTGCCTACAGAGTACTTGATTCATCTCTGCATAGATTCTATTATCACCATCAAGAAGCTTATTGTGTTATTTATTACTGTAGAGGGCATGCAGCTAGGAGGAAAATGGGGGGGGGGAAAGGTATTTTCATGTACAAAAAATGAATGGCAATGTGATATCAGATCCTCATTCCTAAAAAAATCTATCCAGAATCCACAGCCCCAAGTTAGCACCCATTAGCTCTGAAAAGCTACATTTTTTATTTATTGTGACTACTAAATATCTTACGTTTGATTGCTGAATAACTCATCAGAAGCAATATCTTAACAAACGTAGGTTACTATTAGACAATAGATTATAACAGTCATGCTGGTCAAATCAAGATTACTTGTACATTTCATTACTTTTGCACTTCAGGTGTAAACAACTTGTGATGACTCATGAAGGTGAAAATAATGAAGGTTTTGCTGAATCACCAATATAGAAGCTTCTAAGTTTAATAGAAGTCATGAATGCTCTAATGGCCTATGGGTTGTCACTGAAATATGTGAGAAAACCAGTTACAATTTACAAAATATTTGGAAAAAAGGATAAAGTGACTGTCACCCGTGTAGCATTCTCTTAGACATATGCAATGGCTTTAGTTTATTTCTGAAATAAATACAGTGGAACCAGTCTGGGTCCTCTTTCATTTCAGAAAAATTATGAGGCAGAAACTTAGTGATGTCAAAGAAATTTATAGTTTTTTTAAATGCCAATACATAGACAAACTTAAAGGACTTAAACTTTGCCAGGGCTTGTTGTCCAGCTGCCCCTAGTAAATATGAACTAGCTCTGATATTGGCTTTGATATCTTGCTGGGACTGAATTGCAAATATTATGCCAGATTTACCTGCAATTGCAATACTTCTCCAATATGTATTTCCCAGCTGGTACTCTATTTTATTCAGGTCCGCAAGGTGTGATCCTACTCTGTAGCTGGACATTATTTATATATTACCTGTACATGTGAGGGTTTCTATTTTCGGCCGTGACTGTCAGTTGTTCCGTAGCTCGGCAGTGCCAGTAGTGGCACTGCTGGCAACAGACACAAGCTTTGTACTGAGTCTGCAAGGCTCCAGCACTGAGCCTTGTAATGCTTGCTTCACCTGAACTTGCCTTGGCAGAGCTTTGTTCATTCTTTATTTTAGCTATAACAGCAACTTTCTTATGGCTATATCCAATTTCTTTTACTTTTCTTCATAGTATAAAACAATGTATTCTGCACAGAGTAAGAGATTTGTCAGGCCATTATAAAGACAAACGGTGGACAAAGAGAGTCATGGTATCATAGGTGAGGCCTTGAGAAATGGGAGCAGAGGACATGATAGGCAGGCAGGGGCACAAGCTGGCACTGGAGACCTCTTGACTATCACACCCCAGCAGTGCTCAGGATAGGGTTAGGAGAAACAGAACACAGAGTGAATATGAGCAGCTACATGAAAACCACCATATATAGTTCTTTGGAAGTAACATAAACTCACAAACCAATGAAGAGAAAGAAAATTGTAAAAAATATATTAGTAAAATAATTACCCAAAGTGGGTCATCTGCTGAGGGACAGGAGACCATAAATATCAACACATACATTGGCACATGGTAAAGGACATAGTGATGACCAGCTGTACACTCCATTACCATTATCAAATGGACACTGTCAACATTAGGACTCTAAGAGAAATGAAAGAGCTTGCATGAAATGAAAGAAAGGCATAGACATCAGGAAATAATTGTGTGCACACTGTATATCAATTTTAATTTTATTATTTTGAAACATTTTCTGTAACAGTGTTTAATTTATTTTTTCATTAAAAATAGATCTCTAATATCTTGATCATTATATTGTTAAGATTTCATTTATACTAACAATAAATTCAGAGCTTTATGTATTCCGTGTGTTTTCTGTTTGCCCTTAATAACCCACAGTCTGACATAAAAAATAGGCTAGAAGAATTGATACATGATTAGATGTGACATTGCATACTGAGCTGTCACAATCAGAACAGGTTAATTTGGATGTTCTTGAGTAATCAGATGGGAAATTAGGGTACATCCTAAGTATATTGAATTTTGACTGGCCACCAGGGGCACAGATCTGATCTTTGCAAAGTAGGAGTTCATTCCTGTTCAGTTTGAGTTCAGTTAACCAAGTTAAAACTTCAGTGTGTGTTCAGATTTGATTTTCATGGTGAATGAATCTTGAGCACTGTAAAACACTAAGCTGTTGTTTGTAGGACATGAAAACCTTGACAGCTTTCTAAAATCAGTCTGCTGTTTTATTAAAGGTATTTACCATATGGGTAATAGGCATCCTAATTTGGGTATTTAGGATGTAAAGTTAGAAAAATTTATTCTGGAACACAAGAAGACTGCAACACAAAGATCAGTGAAATTGGGTAGCTTCCAAGTGATGTCATCATAAATTTAGTGTGTTGGTTGGTGGAGAAGACAGAAATTCCTTGATGCTGGGGATGTGAGTCTGATGCACAGACGGAGGGTCTGAACAACCTGAAGGCACCACAATGGTTCTGAAGCTATAAAGTCTTCCTAGGAATTTAAATCAGACTGAGAGTGTTGTACCCACACGGTGTGGGGATGATGACAACCTGGATGAGAGCTCATGTTGTTCAGAGCAGAGTCCTTCCTCAGGAAGGATCAGGAGTAGACACAGGCCAGAATTGATCTGTTCAGTACAGACAGGAGGTGTGTTAAAATGATTGGGAAACACCTTGAATTGGTGGATTAATTTTCACATGGATTATTCAGGGAATAACATGCACTTTTTTTTTGTACCAATGCTGTTTTCTTGGTCTTTTGTTGGTTGGGTTTTGGGTCTTTGCAAAAAATAAGTGTTCCATACTTAGTATTTCCTCTGCTGTTAATTGCTCAAGATAAACTTTATTTTGTACGTTAAAATTTACTGAGAGAAGTGAAATTCTGAGTTCTCATCCAACAAGAATGTAGTATTTATTTTTCACTTTGATTTATTGATTACAAATGTATTATTTCTGTGTTCCTTTGGCTGCTTATCAATTTAGTTCCTTTAATTTCGTGATTCAATTACTTTTATTTTAGAGTAATTTCCTTTTAATTCTTTATTTTGCATAATGTATGCTTTATTAAAACTGTTGAATAGTCAAGATTGAACTCATTCTTCTTATTGCACAATAATCTATGAGTAAGTCTGCTGGAAAGAGAAAGTGAATCTCAAGTGAAGCTACTCCTTTTATTCATGTGTTAAATAAGATCTTGCTGAAATCTCAAATTCATGTCCATCAAGCTAACTAGAAACATCTGAATTGTGTGACTACAAAAAACCAGGACTCACATCACAAGAACAGATTTACACAAATTTGATAGAGTATCAATCAAAGCAAAATTTATTCTCTTTTTAAAAGATATGTAAGAAGGGTCCTTATAACAAAGACAAGATTAAGCAGTAGTAGCAATTATATGCCCACCTCCTGACGGACTTTTGGTCATGATAGGAGCCTGGGGGCCAGATTTATTAAGAGATTTAAGCACTTAAGGAGCAAGTAGGTAATGAGATTTGTCAAAGGTGCCCTGGTGCCAACAAATGCACTGACAAAGAGTAAAATTATTGCTACATTAGTAATTAAGGTCTGTACCACTTGTATTCCATACTTTTCAGGTATTAAACAACTCTTAAGAGCTTAAGACTCTCAGCTTATTTATCAGTAAAACACCTTGTGTGGTTAAATACCTACTCACATGTAATTAAATATCAATTTGACCCAGGAGAGAGACTAAGGATATATCCTCAAGATAACACAGTTCTCTCACAGTTGGCTGAGATGTTATCTCTCTGCTGGAATGAATGTCTTCCTGAATGTTAATCTAAGTAACTCTTACATGCAGGTAACCCATATGTGAACGTAAGCATTTTTATGGATCAGGTTGTGAGAGGCCCTACTACTGCTCCCAGTAGTTCAGGTGGCTGGAACCACCATCAACAAAGAGCAACACACAATTAAGGTGTGCACACTGTCACTTTACAGTTAGAGGTTGTACTTCGTGTTTTATTTTGGCAAACCACAAAATGAATTTCTATCAGTGGGATCAAAGGAAATCGGAGAGACATTTAATCCATACAGTAACTTTATTGGAATATATATATAGTTAAGCTTAGGTGAGACCTATTGCACTGACATTTTTTTTGATCATGATTCAGTTTTCATGGCACCAAGCCTGTTGGCAACAGGTGGGGTACACATGTCTCAAAGGGGAAAAGATCTTTGCTCAGCAGTTAGCCTCTTCTCCCAAGTAACAAGCAGCTTCAATGGCACCAGGGGAGATTTAAATTTGGTATTAGGAAAAATTTCTTCACAGAAAGGGTTGTCAGGCACTGGAACAGGCTGCCCAGGGAAGTGGTTATGTTACCATTCCTGGAGCTACTTATAAGACATGCAGATATGACACTGGGCAACATGGCTTAATGGTGGATTTGGCAGGCTTAAGGGTTGGACTTGGTGATCTCAAAGGCCTTTTCCAAACTAAATGATTTTATGGTTCTATGAAACTACTCATAGAACTTTATAGTGAATATAGAAGCACAACGCTATTAGTTTTTAATCTAATTTTTAACCTGAAAAACAAAAATTGAAACACAAGGCATATTTTGAATATGTTTAGATAATTTGGCTTCGAATTAACTTAGCAGAAATTGTTGCACCCTTGTGAATGTCAGGGGGTTTATTTTTGCCATTCTGCAAATCATGTGAAATTACTTTTGGCATTAAAGTGCCCCTAAACATCCAAGCCAAGTGTAGAAGTGGTGAAATCCATATTCTGCACACTCCAAAAGGAACTGATTGAAGGCTCAGAAGATATACACCTGGATGGTGAAAGCAGAAGCAGGTTACTGAGTTCAGAAAATTATGTCATCCCATTTCCAATACCTTAATCCATTTACTCCTTTAGTTTCCATTACTGATCCTGTCATACAGAGAATGGAGACCAAACCTACTTTCAATTTTCTTTGATCTCACTGAGATACTCTCAGAAACATTCAGTATAATTTAATAATACCTTCCTTAATTTCATTTCTTAACATATGTACAAAATTTCATACCTACAAAGTAACAGCAATGTCAAGTTTTGGACAATATCAGGCTAAAAGACATGGATTCTAACCCTGAGTAAGTGGCAAGGAAAATTTTGCTTGCAACAATTTCTGCTGATTAATATTCACTTTTATGTAGGCAGCAGCTTTTCCTTCTGAAGGACAGATAAGTACACATAAATTTCTTGGATTTTTGCAATTTAAAGAAATTCTGTTTATATATTACATATTTCAATCTAGTCACTTTATTGAAATTGTGAAGAAACGAGGTTTGAAAAGGCAACAGACCTAGTGCACTACATGCTTTGATGGTGAATAAAGGGGAATGACTTTATTTTGAGGGAGTACCTTCCATTTTGTGAGTTAAGTAGCAGAGAAAAGAAATCTCACCATGTCCAACAATGTACCCATTTGCCAGGTTTGCACTGCTTAGACTAGTTAGGAATAGAAAAGTAACTGATAAACCACCATGAGGCAATTCCAATTAACTTGTGTCTGTCCAAGGAAATGCAAATGAAATGTGAAATCACTGGAATAGGGTACTCACCACATTCAAAATCTGATTTTAACTTCCACAAAAGGTAGTGGGTGATTGCTGTCAATAGGTTGTAGGTTTTTTGGGGGGGTGGGGGGGTGGGAATTTAAGTTATTGCAACACATTTAAAATACTTACAGTACATATAACTTGGTAGTGCCAAGTAGTGACAACATTTTGGATAATCTGGACACATTCCTTTTTCACACTTTATTATTTATATCTATCATTTTGCACAATCTTAAACTTTAAACCCAAAACAATGTGGTTTTAGAAGTATTACTAGGAGACACAAGAGTAATTCATAAAAATGGATTTGCCATGATATGAGAGGCATGGAGGCAGAAGAAGGAAAATGGAAGACTTTTTGCCAAGGTACTCCTAGAAAAGCAGTTGTTAGTGTCACAACCTCCTTTCATTAAAAAGAAACCAATTAGCCTTTTTGTTAAAAGTTAAGATTCTTGTGGATTTGGTTTTGTGGAGGTTTTTTTCACATACCATAATATCTAACACTGAAGTGAGTTAACATACTTCTATAATAGGATACTAGTTTTTCAAGTATTTCAACAGCTGTCTTGCATCCGACTAGTAATGTGGAGACTGAGCATTTTTGTAAATTTTAAAAACACTCTGAACATCATCAGAGAAGGTAAACAAATATTAACGTCACCAAGAAGCTTATTTTGTGCAATCTTAGTAAACTCAGACACAAAGTTCTTCTACTGCATGCCTCAGCTGAATTATCTGCAGGAAAATGTTTACTTAGCAGATAGAAAATTACTGGACTTAATGGGCAGAAGGCAAGCTTTGCAAAAGTGGCATTTTAAATGTGCATCTAGGAATATCCTTACATGTTTTTAAGTCAGGCATCTGATGTACACCCATACTTGGAAAAGTCATAGTAGAGACTAATTTGTGAACAATTCTCAGTTTCAATCAAAAACATGTAGTCTGAAAGAAACCTGTAACTCCTACTCAGAGTGGAGGTAATTCCAAAATTAGAGATGTTTGTTCATGGCCTTGTTCAGCTTAGTTTTGAAAATCTCTAAGGATGGAGATTCCAACCCCCATGAGAAACCCTTTGCATTGCTTAAGGACGCTGACTTTCTTCCCTTCCTTGTGACCTTTGGCTGCTGCTTGCACTATTGCTCTGCACCCTTGAGACAAGTCTGCCTCTGCTTTCACTATCACTTCCCACCAGATAGTGGAAGGCTGCAGTGAGATTCCCTCTCCTCCCCCTGCATCTCCTTACAAGTTACCTGATGACTTCACTTTTGTAACACAACCACAAAAGCGGATAACCTCTGCCACCACCAGGGCACACTGCTGGCACATGGCACGACAGGCACTGGAGATGGTCATTTAGCACTCAGAAAGGATTACAGGATTCCAGCAGACTTGAATTTTAGGAATTGACCTGAATTAATAGCAATGGCACAAATTTAAAATCTTCTCAAGAACAGAATAAAATTTTTCCGGTAACTATTCCACAGAATTTGCCTATCCAGAGTTCTTCTCATGTGGTCACAGGAAGTATCTCCACAATTTCTCATGGAATTAAAAGTTAAGGATTCAAAGGATACTCCTTACATCATGAAGTCAAATCTTCTTTCAGGGTTATAATCCCAGAAATATATTTAGTAGAGTTTCTTGTAAAATCTAGCTGAAGCTTATGTTTCTGCTGCTTGCACTAAGAAGTGGTTCCACTGCACTGATGGTTAGAAAAACTATTCTAATTCTCACACTAGATGTGTTCAGCTCAAGTTTATAACCATTCAAAACTGTGCCAGTGTTGCCTTTTAACTGTAATAGCTCTTTATCCTCCCCAGTAATAACAGTCCTGGTGTATTCATAGAAACATCCCTTCCTAGCCTTTCATTTCCTGGTTTCAAAAACTGAAAATCACAGAGTGCAGCACAGAATCTTTTCTAAAATGTTGTAGAATTGTATTAACCCATATTATGACTCCATCTGTTTAATAGTTCCCCTAGTGTCTCTCACCACCTGCACTTCTTCCTTTTACCTCACTCATTAAACACCTGACCTTCCCCCTTGCTCTTTTGCAATACTGAGAGGTTTGATTTTGCCTCACATGTGTTCTGAAAGAGCTGTGACAACTGAACCACTAACACAGCAGTTTTATTTCACCTTCCTTTTCTCTTTCTCTTGGAAACTTCAAGTTACTCAAGTTTTGGGTGGGTTTTTTTCCCCCTTGTCAGCTGCAAATAAAATAGATCTACGTGATAGATGAACAATAGAACAAAAGTGAGATGATCAAATGTGTTTCTATTGTTCCTATGATGTAGGTGATAACTGTGAATCTTCTTGTCAGAGCTGCCATGAATTATTTGAGTGAAATTCTCAGGAACATTTCTTGTACTGGAACTTGAGATAGAGAAGCAAGTTCTTCCCCATAAAGTTATTGATCCAAATTTTAAAGCAGTTTTTAATGTTTTCAACACTGTGAGCCATTTCTGTTAGTAAAAAAAGCGGAAAGGGTCGATATGCAAGTGAGAGTCACAGCATCACTAGAATAAATTTCAAAATATGGTGCAAAATCTATGAAAAGGTTGTGTAGAGATGTTCAGCATGGGTTACAGAAAATTAATGATGTCTCCACAGCATGGATGCATGAAGAAATCCAGCCATCAAAAGCTATGAAACTGAAGAGAATGTCAGAAAAGGACTAAGATATTCCTTACTAATTATTCAATATTAATCTTTCAAATTAGTTGAAAAACTGTTCTGTATGAAAAACTGAAAACAGATCGATTTCTAGGAAAACAGAGTTTGGATTAAGATACAGAAAGTGTAATTCTCCTGCTGCTTTCTGCTTTTTCTTCGCAATGCTGAAAGGATGTGTACTTTTCCATTCCACATAACACTAAAGAAAAAGATATGTATAACGAGGGTAAGACAGCAGCAAGCTTGATGGAAGAATACCATCATTACCGTATAACTGAATTTTATGAATACATTTTCAAGTGATTTATCTACCTCTTAATTTCAATATTTCTACTGGTATCAGTAATAGGCATATAAAGCAAGTTTCACTTTAAATGGCGGCAGAGTTATGTCTTAATATTAATAGACATCTGATGAAGTACCAGTACTAAGTGTAAAGGAGTAGTTCTTTAAAATGTGGCTTTTAGTCTTAAAAAATTAATTTGGGGGATGGGGGGGATGTGATTTTTTGTGTATTTTTTATGAAGTTTGGGGTTTCAGTTTTAGAAATGGATTTTATCTCTTTCTACTAAGCATTACCAGGTAATTCAAGGACACATTAATTAATCTCATCCTACAGTGTGTAGTCATGCCTGTTAGCAGGAGAAAAAGGGGTTGTGGGTGGTTTTTAATATGCAAATCCCATGACTCCTCTGAAATTCATTTGTAAATGAGCATTTTTCATTCAGACAAAATGCTTAAGGCTAAATTAGATAACATCAAGGACAAGGGAGATCCTTACCTCATAAAGATGTGCACTTACTTAGAAATATAAATAGATCCAAATAGTCACCTTGGATCTAGACGTAAATCTACATCATGTTTTTCTGCTCATATATTGCATCAATCTTGATGCACTTGCAGCAAGACAATGCTGGCTGGGTGTGAAAAACAGAAGCAACATTTCATTTGAAAAGGAAACTGTAGCTGTTCTGACCAGTTGAAGTACTGGACATTTAAACATATATTTACATTTTCAAAGTCCTGCATGGGGTTTTACTTACAAATCTTCTCATCCTCCCATAAAAACAGAAGCTGGTGCTACATGTTTACAGAAGAAAGTATCTAACCCCAAGAGGAGCACACCTCTCAAGCTGATGACATGGTTAAAAGCAGAAGCAATACATAGCCTTTAGGATTATGTATTTTTACATGAAGAAAACACATGCAACTAATATATGATACCTGAGACATGGAGATTTACTATTCTGAAGCCCACGGTATACATACCTTTAAAAAAAAAAAAGGTTCTGCTTTTGCTATCATTTTGACATGAACATTAGGAGAGGCAAGACTAGGATTTGTACAAGGTGCAACAAAAAACCTGCCCAAGCTCATATACTCCTACCGCAAACCAGCTTGTTTGTCCCCAAAGCTAGGTGCCAAAATAAAACCCTGCTAAGTTTCAGACTTGAGAGGTAAGAGACATCTTTCCTCTGCCCCATCATGTTTTCACTTTAAGCTTCCTTCCTGCTATTGAATCACACCTGCTTGTAGCAAGAAAACACATGGACTGCTCAACAGCTTACCAATGTAAACTAATGAATAGACAAGCACAGAAAATGCAACCAACTCAAACTACTGGAGGTACAAGTAATGACTTTCAATTGAGCTAACAAGATCCATAGCTTCCTTTTCCCAGGTACTTGATTTAATCTCCAAATGGTAGCTCTTACATAAATAATAGTCCAGCTGACACTGATTCTAGCCCTAAAGTAGTGAAAATAAAAGGTGTGAACCTAAACCCATAACTGCTTAGGTTCTTCCTTTGCATTTTCACTGTACCACTTCAACTGTAATATCACTATATTTTTATTTCTGAATGTGAATATAAACACAACGCTTCTCATCTCAAAAGGCATATTTTTAAGACCAAAAATTATATACAGAATTATTAGCATTGTAAAAATAAGACCTCCACTTTTGAAATATAGATTTCCTTATTTTTAGAAATATCCTTGCAACCTTTCTGCTCTACCTGTTAATATCCTACAGAAAAGCAACATGTGCCCTCTGGCTGAATATATTTGTTGTCAGGCTACAGAGACATTATGGTTTTACCTGTTTTCCCTTTCTCTGTTCCTGTGAATTTTGAACCATCCTGTTTTTCCAGGAAAGCACAGTTTTAAGAGAAGCCAGTCACTTACCTGAAGGGCACCTGATCTGAGCCATGGGTTTAGGCATTTTCTGGTTGATACAGCTCTTTTCCTCTGCAGGTAATCATCCAATTCATTATGTCTTAGTGTTGGAAGACAGGCAGCTGCCTTCATATGGATTTTAAAAGAAAACATATTTACTCTCTTCGTCAAAAGAACGGTTCAAGATTACAGCTTTACCATAAAACTGTAGGCTGGGAGGGTCCCAAAAAGGTAGAAGAACATCCTGATAATTCTGGATCAGACATCCCAGCTCCACAGAGATGGGATTTCAAAACAGAACCTTTCTTCCATGTTTCTTGTTCTTCAGCATAGGACCCACTCCTGCTGAATAGCTTCTTTCTGAAGTGCTTGATTTTCTTGGGCCCTGAGATGCATCACAAGGTTGAAGCAGTGAAAAACTGAAAAAAGGTGGGCTTATTTTTTAAAATCTCTCTAGGTTACCGCAACAATCTGTTACCTGTACTCCCAAGCCTGTACTCAAGGGCTTGGAGTAACAGTGGATGCATCAAAACCTCTGTGTGATGAGAACGGAGGTGGAGCACTAAAGGTTGATGGAGGTGAAAAACTCTTCTGTGTTTATTAGGATGAGTACACTACTTGAAAATGCAATTAATACTGGATTAGTCAGCTCATACTCTTAAACTAGTTTTGTGTTGCTTTACATTATGTTATCCATGAAATTTTCATCATTCCTGAGGAGTTGTAAGTAGCATTTCTCTTCAGTTCCAATGTAAAGGCTGATCCTGAAAAATCTAAATCAATTTTCATATTAGCATATATTTATAATAAAAATAATTTAAATAATATTTTTTGCACAAATTCCTAATTTTATCTTAAAACATTATTGTCCCTTTTTTCCTAAACTTCTGTCACAGACTTAAATTTCCCATATGATCAGCCTATTTCAATCTTGTACCCTTTATAATATACAGCAGTAGTCCTTGAGAGAAAATTTCTAGGCAAGAATGTATCAGATGATTCAAGTTCAAATGACAACTAATACCCTGATACTCTGATAGTTTAAGCAGAATTTTTTTTTAAGACCTCTTTTATAAAGGAAGAACATCATTCACTGATCATCATAGTATGTCTGGAGAAAAGGACATTGCAATTCATCATAAGAGTGCCAAAAGCAGAAAGTGTATTTTAGACAGTAAAACAGCTGCACTTCTGTCTAGAGAGGGACAGATAAGAAAGGCTTTTCACAGAAGTGATTTATAGAGATTGTGTAAGCTAAATGTTCAGGTCTGATCAAAATTAGTCTTGCACTTTCTGCTGGATGTAATATTGTGTTCTGTCTACTGTGATTTTTCCACAGGTGCTCCATATATTCCTGATGGATAAAATACAGTACTGGTCAGTGGCAGTAAGAGAGGCAGTCCAGGGTTCTGAGGCAACAGTGGGAGACT
>VYXC01011437.1:84107-131884 GCA_013397175.1 Platysteira castanea
GCTTTACATTATGTTATCCATGAAATTTTCATCATTCCTGAGGAGTTGTAAGTAGCATTTCTCTTCAGTTCCAATGTAAAGGCTGATCCTGAAAAATCTAAATCAATTTTCATATTAGCATATATTTATAATAAAAATAATNTCTGGAGAAAAGGACATTGCAATTCATCATAAGAGTGCCAAAAGCAGAAAGTGTATTTTAGACAGTAAAACAGCTGCACTTCTGTCTAGAGAGGGACAGATAAGAAAGGCTTTTCACAGAAGTGATTTATAGAGATTGTGTAAGCTAAATGTTCAGGTCTGATCAAAATTAGTCTTGCACTTTCTGCTGGATGTAATATTGTGTTCTGTCTACTGTGATTTTTCCACAGGTGCTCCATATATTCCTGATGGATAAAATACAGTACTGGTCAGTGGCAGTAAGAGAGGCAGTCCAGGGTTCTGAGGCAACAGTGGGAGACTGTGGCTCAGGCTAGCATGCTTTATTGTTTTTCTTAGGAGAATATGTTCTGAATAGGTAAAGCCAAGAAATTTCAGGGTAAAATGTGTAGCCCATAGAAAGACAGCCTTACCATACTGAAACTGATAAAGCAATGGTAATCTAAGTTGTTCACTATTTAGTTAAAAGTTGTTCCAGGCCAGCTAAAATATGCAGTTTTTGGTGTGTGTGGGGGGTGTGTTTGTTGACCATAAATAACATAAATATTTTGTATTTGTGGCTCACAGCAATATAAGTGGGTTGTAACTCAAAGACATTATATTAATTTTTCAGCTTTCTGTGTCCAGCCAACTGAGAAAATGATGCTCTGGAGCCCTTCAGTTCCTGTCTAGTCTGAAAATACTACATACAGGGAAGAAGAAATTAATTCCACTCCAGAAAACCCCCAATCTGACTGTTTTCTATTTCTGCTGCTAGAACCAATATTTAAAGAAAAACAAACAACGCCCTTAAGTAAATGAAAGGCACACATACAATAGTAATAACTTAGATATCCAGCAAAAATACTGAATTAAAATGTACTGGATGTGTGCATATAAATACTTCTCTTAAATAGAGGATATAATTCTGCTACTCTTACGTAAGTTATGTATTAATAATGGTAATGAAAAGATGGAAGTAAAGGAAAGTGTATTGGAAGAAAGTCTAATATACACACACAGCTTTTCTTGGCAGACTTACAAAGGGTTGTACTGACTTTGCAATAGTTATATGCATAAACTCTTCAGGGACCTTGATCCTGAATTGCTCCACACTGACATAAATATTATTACAGACACGAACTGTCACAGTGGGGCTCTCTACAAGAAAAGTCAAATAGGGATGCACAAGTTATTTCTCAGCTTTCTTGAAACTTGCAGTGTCTATAAGCAGCAAAGGTAGACTAGGTATTCATTATTACAGGGAAGTACAGAACAACTGATCATAAAAGATAAAATGATCTAAGAGTAAAATACACTTTGTAGTAGCTTTATTCATGTTTTCTTTTTCTAGAACTAAAGAGCAGCTGTTCCAGTTAATGTGATTTTGTTTTTTCCTTTTTATTGTTTGCTTTTGAATTTTTCTGGAAACACAGCCATACATATTATATGAAGTGTAATCAACAGCAAAGTTGAATTGAGGTTAGAAAACACTGCAAATATTTCAGTTTTGTGAGAAAAAGAATAGTGATTGCATGGCCATAAATGCCATGAATTCCACTGCTACTGAATGAAACCAACACCATTATGCACTTTTTTATACACTGAGTGACCTTGAGTCTACAAAATGAGACATCCCTCTTTCCCCACTTTTTAAATCAGTAAAAACTGGTCTCCTACACCTTCCAGGAAGACTTCCAGGAGTTTAGCTTCCAGACTGAGGAAAAAAGGTGTAAAATAAAACATTTGGTCTACTTAAAGAAAAGAAAAATCTATCTCTGTATATAGAAAATAAATGACTAGAGTTACGGATTCTGAAACTAACAGGATCATTAGAAATGTTAGCCTGGCTTTCTGTATGCCACAGATAATTTTTTATTATTATTTATAATTATTTATTCTTTACTGTATTTTTTGTTGTTGTTGAAAAATTGTCCTTTTTTTTACTGGTTGTTTTAACATTTATTCATTTGCTCTCTTGAAAGTATCTGTCTTATTTTCTCTTTGAATTTGCTTGTACCAGGTTTAGCTTACTTGAGACCTGCTGTTATGTGAGGCTAAAGAGGTTACTTTATCCTCTTGATGGTAATTGCCTTTTGTAACACAGAATTTCCAAGGCAGAATTAAATCAATTTTAGTGGCATATTTTTTGCTGAATTATGACAAAACTAGTTTATAGTAGAGACTTTCAATCTCTGACAAATTCTTTTAGAACATTTCACTTTGATTCTTGTTTTTATTAACAATTTCTTTCTGAGATCTGTAAGTTACTTGTTTTTTTCATTAAATTGCAAAATTTTTTGTTGTGCTACTATCTTGTCACGTATAAAGTCTCCAGTACATTGTATCTACATAGTTGGCTTTATTAACTTGTTTTTCTGTCTCTTTGTAAAAAATATGACCTTAATTGACATTAATCACACCCTTCACCTTTAATTCTTTATTAAATGAATCCTCTACCATCTTTTCTGTTTATTTTGTCTGTGACAAATTTCACTTGACCAACCAATAGGGTCATCCTGTTGCCCTATGGTAAACCAAGCATTGCTCCAATATTGGCATTTCCACTACTAAAAAGAAAGAAAGAAAAAAAGGTGTGCGGATTTAGTAATTCTGCAGGTTTATTCCTATTAATGTGGTTTATCATACTCCCTAATTGCTAATCACAGAACGGCTTCAGAAGGTACTTCTTCAGGGAACACCTTAAATTTCATTAGTATTTCCAAGGAAAAGTATCTACAGTTAATTCATTTTTAAACCACCAATTCATTAACAAATAATAAATTGACAAATCAGTGAAAGCCTCTTACAACAACACTGAAATTGCCTATTTGTTTAATATTCCTGGCAATACAGGCAGTATAATCCCAGTTGTTTGGAGCATGAAAAGGTTTGATCTTTGCAAGCTCCCCTATTAGGAGTCTGAGAGTTGTGAGTGTGGAGAGGTGACATTTATAACTCTGTGTACCTGGCTATTGATTATTCCTGCATTTATGAGTTCATACAGGAACAGATGTTAGTTGACATTTTTTGTTTAATCTTACAAACATGCTGAAATTGCCCTTGGAGATCTGAGTGAATATGGAGAGGCATGTTATTACCAAAAACTGAAACCACGTGGAAAAAAGCCAAGAAGATTTTTGCTTTCGGAGAAGCATAGAAGAATCTGTGGCAATTTCTTATCACCGTGGGGGTGTTTGGTGGAGAAGCTGCTGCGTTACTCCTGAAGTGCTCTCCAGCAAGGAATGCTCTGGCAGTGCTGTCTGGCACACTCGCACCCAGCTCTCCCACCCGTGCCATGGGAACACGCAGCTCACGCTCACTCTGAGCTGGCCAGCTCCGGCGGCACCGGAGGCAAAGACTCAGGAGGCCTCTTCATATTGATATAAATAAAAGGTGTAAAATTCGTGCATATGGGAAAAAATATAATAAAACCTTAATCAAATAATTCTCAGGGAATATAGGGACATGACTCTGTATCAAACTAAGTCTTGCCAAGTGTTATGTACAATATCAACTTCTTCTGTTCATCTAAGTTGTGTTCACATGAAAAGTTCTTAAATATTTGTTTCTGTGTGAGTGTCTAAATTTCAAGCATTGAGAGACATTGTAACTTCCTTGCAAAGAATTTGTTGTTTCTATATGTATGTGTTTTTGTTTCAAACATGGTAGCTGCTTCTGAGCGCTGTTACATTTGTGTTACTAGTTAGAAAAAAATCCAAAGGTTGCACAGTAAAAAGAAGGATATAAAAGGTAAAATAAAAAGCACTGCAGTTCTAAAATCCTTTTCCCCGAAACCAAGGAGAGGAGGGGGTCCCGCAAATGACACAAAAGAAGAGGCATCCTTTTCAAAACCAACATTAACATATACAAAGATAGATTCCAACGTAATCAGAAAATCTGGGTGTCCACCCGNCTCAGGAGGCCTCTTCATATGGAGTTCCGAAGGGTTTACTCCTAAACCACAAGGAAGGACTCCAGGGACAAAGAGACCGGCCTGTCCGACCGGGACACACTTACACAGGGGTGCAGACGGGCGGCGGGGTAACACAACAACAACCAGTGGGGAGCAGGAGCGGGCGGAGTGGGGGCTGGATGACGGCCCTGTAAGGGATACAGGGGGCCTACGGCAGCTGGCCAAGCAGGCAGGCCGGATCTACATAGAATCACGAGGCTGATGGGAGAAGCCCTTCTCATCCTGACTTTGGGGGTTTTCTTAGACTTCGCAGTTGGCCCACCAGCAGGCCTCTTCTGTACCTGAGCCTTTTGGCCCCCCCGGCCACCACAGCTGCTGGTTCAGCCGCTGCAACAATTTCTGATCAATCTGAGCTCATCTCTATAAGAACTTTTAGGAATTTTGTTCTATTGTGCAAAGCCAGGGGCTTACCTCACTTGGGATTTAATTGCAGGTCTAGTTCATTCTAGCTCATGAAATAAAAGGTAAAAAAAAAAAAACACTCTGTTTTTCACACAAATATACTGCTATTTTTTCACATATACTCTGAGAAAGACAGTTCTCCAACTAGAATTTTGCTCCTATATGGCTTTCAACGTGCTTCCCATAGCTTGCCATTAGCATGAGGACTCAAAACCCATGTACTTTCAGAATGGATTTGAGATTTTTAAAAAATCATTATTCTAAATACTGCATTTTTATATGTCAGTGACTACACCTGGCCTTTTGTAGTTACTGAATGATTCATGATACAAATATTTATAATTCTACATGTCTTGTTAAGCAAGGTTGTTGTCATCCTTTAATCAAGAAATTTAAATGGCTTGTGCTGACTTTTGAGTTTTACTGGTGATTTAAGGTACAATCAAGGCTTGAGTGGGATTTAAGACGGAGGCTGTGATCATGCAGTTGCAAAATGGAGCTCTGTTGTCCTTTGGTGACAGCCTCTGTGTGTGTAGTAGCTAATTGCAAGCTCTACTCACGGAATTGCAGGGGTCAATTGCGGTAGTGTTTGACCTGTGGTGGTGGAGGAAGAGGAATATGGTTTCTGAGACCAGAATCTGAAGAGTTACCTTTTTTCCTGACCATGTTTGAAGATGGAGGAAAGTTTAGGTCTCAAACAGTCCAGTTGAGTGTCTTGTAATAAGTTTCTGGGTGGCTGCTCATGCAAGTACTGTCATTAAAGTCTACAGCATCACTAGGCACCCTGATGCTTCAAAACCAGTGCTATTTACCACCCGACTGCACAGTTTTGGAGCAACGTGGCCTTCATGTCTGCTTAATGACCACTCTGAGTTTTTAGGAAATGCTTTCAACATTGTTCCTCAACATGGATAATAAACTTACATACATATTCTCAGCATCTTACAGTTCTTGATGTTTGCAAAGCAATTCATCCGCACGTGATTTGCAGCTGCATGAAGCTGTGAGACACTGACAGGTTTTTATAAAGAAACACAGGTTCTCACCACAGATCGCCTGAGAGAAAAAAATTAGCAGGAAGCAGCACACACATAGCCCACAATTTACTGACCAAGTTCTAGGTTCACTGGGCAAATTCCATCTTTACATCAAGGCAATTACCAGACAAGTCCAGCTAAGCAGATCTACAAGACGGGTGAGGTTGCAAAGAAAATCTCTCAGGATTCCTGGATTTTTGAAGAGGTGGAGGGAGGAAAATGCACCATCTTTCTGCTTGCGTGTTTACCTCTTGCTGTTTGTATGTTTACCTGTGCTCCAAATGACCTCATATTCATACCTTTTGCTAGCTTTTAAAAAATTTATTTAAAAAAACATTCACACGCTGTGCATAAGGTCTCTGGACATGAATATTCAGACTGCTGTCTTTTTTGGGGTACAACATTGTGTAAGCTAACATACAAGCAGAGTCTTCTGGCATGATGATACTAATATCTCTGTGTCTTACTTACAAAAAAACAAAAGTAGAAGAAAATTTAAAAAGAAATATTAATACTAAATATCAGTTGGTAAACTCTTAAGGGGCTTGTGGGTAAAGCAAAGGAACATTTCACTGCAGCAAATCTCTGGCTTCTTACAAAATAGAGCTGATGGACTGAAAGGCAGTATTTTGCAGATCTGACCCTCCTACTCTGCTTGTAATGCTAAAGATTTCATTCTGTGAAGCTCTGGGTTTGGGCAAGTCATAGCTGTATTTCTTAAGGGAAACACACTTTTCCTAATTCCACACTGTAAGATTTATATTTTCCTTAAGTTGGAAGGAAAGCTATTCAAGATAAAATCCATTTTTATTTCCTCCTTAAAGGAGAAAAGCAGTATTTAAACCCCAATTCTTCTGTATCTGGTGCTTTACTCTGTTTTTCCTTTGGTTAATTCATAGGCAATTATTTCTCCAAGACCACAGGGTTTTTAGAGCCAAACATAGAGCAACTTCAACTAGAAGTTTAACTTAAATGTTTAAAATCTTATTAGACTTGACAGGTGTGCCAGAACAAGCCACAACCAACAGGAACAAATCTAGTAGGATTTAAAATGATTTATATCCTTTATATCTGAGTGAAAGGCAAAATTTTGTTAGTATGCAGTACTTAGAAATACAGCCAATCAGCTAAGGGCATTTTTTCAGATTTGCTTGCAACATAGCAAGGGGTTTCTTACTAATAAGAAAGCAAGACCCAAAACCTGTATCTGTTTTGATCTGTGGAGGATTTCCAGGACTCCTTCCTCCTTCGTGTTCTCCAAGAAGATTACATGTTTATCACAGTAATAATAATTTATTTTGCCAGGTACAAAGCTAATTTTCATTGCACAAGTGGAGATTCTTATGTTAACCACAGCCTGTTCCTGGGCAAGCAACCTCAGTAATGCTGGCATGTATTCAGCCTTCTGGAAATAATATTTTGAGTCCTGGCTGATGTTAAACTAAGTAAGATGGACAGACAAAGCTTCATCTCACTTAATGTCCTTGTCTTAAATATGCCTATGTTATCCAGATTTAAATGATATGAAATTTGGACTTGGAAAATGTCAATGCCTTATGACTAAACAGAAGTAGTTTTATCTGAATTAGAAAAGGGAAAAGGAATAAAAGAGGAGACTAGCTGAGACTTTCACTTTAATTAGATGGAGAAAGCCCATCTACCCACCTTTTTTCAGGAAATACTCATGGACTACTAGAAAGGAGAAAGTAAAATAAGGGAGTCTTCCTGACAACCTGATACAAAGCTTTAAGAAATGTGGGCTGGGTCACAAGGATTGTTTGTGGAGTGTGAAGTCTGTCTTCACCACTTGTACGGAAGTATCATTAAGAATAACATGACAAATTCAGGTCTTCGATATATTTTATAGAGTTTGATCATCTCCTAGTTGAGACAGAGACAGCAATGAGAAGCCACTGATGTGTGTGTGCTCCCTCACTGTCCCAAAGAATAAACATCTATCACTATGCTCTCAGACTACATTTGCTCTCACTTGGATCCCTGGCTTCAAAGTTTCCCTGTTAACTCTGCATGATACCTCATATACCAACAGAAGAGATTGCTATCTGTTTGCCACTCAATTTAATGCTCTTGACATCAGCCTACCAAAAAAGAAATTCCTTAAACAGTAATACTGATTTATTTAATCACATTGAAAATAACAAATACAAATGTCTGCTAGTGGGTCCTTTAGTCCTATGAAAAAAAAAACTGTTGTGGAAAAGAGGGCTACATTTCCATAGCACTGACAGTGAAATCTGGTCTGACTCAGAGTTGTACAGTTTTTAAATGCAAAATTTGCTGCAGGGCCATTGAAAAACGTGTCATTAGATCCATAGTAGAATCAGAGAGGGTGTGTAAGTGGGTCTTTTTCTTTCTTTTTTAATTGTAGTGGTTTTAATTGTAGTGGTTGTATTTGGAAACATTAAGAGTAACATTAATTGCTAGTAAGAGGCTGACATTAATTGCAATAGCTGTGCTGAAGACGCTGGACTTTGGCTGATGTGCACCAGGCAGGATCTAACTTTCAGAAGCTTTCCACTCAGCAAGGATCCTTTTACTTCTGTAGTACAGTTTTGTGCATTTCACAACACCACATCCAGGAGGATCTATCCTTTCAGGAGGTGTCAGCACTTTCTGAATGCTTGCTGGTTATTCTTTCAAAAGTTGCAAGGGAGAGGAAGAAAAATAAAGCAAGCAGATTTATAGGCTTATTTTTCCCCTGGATTACATCTCTATCTCTGTATCTATGCACCCTATATCAGAGTACTATCAGTTTTCTAACATATTTTGGAAAGGTCAAAATTATGCATTAAAGATCCCATTTTGTATTTTACAGATTAATCACACAACATATTCTGTTTCTGTTGTAACTAATCTAACAGACCACGGCAAATTTGGTGCTAGAAAAGTGGTAACTTTAAAGATTTAGGTTCCTATTTCTTTTGGACACAAGGTACTCTTCATGTGCCCTGTCTGTATTTACAAAGCATTTCCAGACAGGGGGAGAAGGTTCCTGAACCAGGACAGGGAGCAAAAGAAGCGTAAAGTGGACTTTGCCTGAAATCTGTTCTAAAAAACCTGTGCTTTGAACGTTCAACAGTGTTACGGCTATTAATTAGTACATCTACTGCAGTGTACTAAAATGGCTTGGTTTGAAAACATCACAGTTTTTAGATACATCACCTAATAAAAAGAAGTTCTTAATGCCTCACTGTGCATGTGCCTGCTAAGATTAACATTTAGCTGATACAGTTTTTCCATTGTGACCAATGAAGCTCATGGAAAGCTGTTTTTGCAGGTACCTGATGAAGTATTCTTGCTTCATTATTTACAAAGTACTATCAGCTGTGATCAAATTCAGATAATTTTCTTGACATAGAAAGATCCAGAAGAGGCATTTAAAATATGAAATGTTTTACGATATATCAATGGAGTATTTTTATGAAATCTTTTAAATTTTCTCACTCCGTAATTTCATCTGCCTCTTATTTAATTAGGATTGAAATGCTATAAGTAGGTTTAATGGGTTATAATATATGTCCCTGAAGTTTGCCAATCCTTCTGGGCTCCTACAACGCATATCCACACAATGTCTTTGCATATCTATGGCAATTTACAGCAGTATAGTCAGATACTGTCGTTTTAAGGGTACCATGGATAGCTTTCACTGTACCTCCCTGAGAGACACAGTTATCCATTGTCCATGGTCACAAGGCCAAGCTCTCACTTGCAGTTTTGCTAGGATTCATCTGCATGCTCACAAAGTTCAGCCTAAATTCTGAAGAAGTAAATGAATATACTTAAATTAAATTTTAAACCAAAATTTCTCATTCTCTTCTTGGGTTGTACCTTATTACTTCTGTTTATGGCATACAGAATTTTTAAAGACTACAAAACTTGTCTTCTCTTACTACTCTACCACTGCTTCAACAGCAGGTATTAGCCCTCACAATATAACTTCAATACATCAGGATTTAATTTAAATACAAGTAGTCAAATGAAACCTGGCAATGAGGTGATGACCCACAGTGCTAAAAAAGATAATTAGAATTACCATTTTTGTGGTATGAGAAGAGCCATGCAGTGACATATATCAGATACTTGGGAATATGTCTAGGCATTTCCATTAATTTTGCCTTAATTTTCACTTTGAATTCAGACAAACTCAGCTATGAGTGTTACTGTAGAAACTAAATGCCTGTGCTACCTAGCCTGTCATATTTGATTCCTATATAGAGTACAGTTATACTCTGTATTTCTATCAGTGAGCACTGGAAAATGAAGTGTAAGCACAGATCAGAAATGCTCCTTGCCAATACTCTAAATACTATTTCTTGAACAACTCCTTGGTAGCAGTACAGGTTTTAATTGGTTCACCTTCCCACTGTTTCTCTGAACTCTTTTCCACCTCTGTGTGATGCTTACATTTGCATTTGTGCTATTATGGTGTGAACTGGACTGAAGAGCTGATCCAGATCCAAAGTAAACATGAACATGCATCATCTAGCTTGTGAATTATTAAATATTGAACCACACTCTCACATAAGTCATAGATTGGGAGTATGTGATCAAAGCATGTTATGTTATAGGCAAAAATTCCAGGAAGAGAGAAACCTAGGCATATGCTTTGCCTGCCCATATATCCTCCACATCACCCAGTTAATTGTACCTGAAAGCCCAGTGAAAGTTCAGGCTGACATAGCTCATGCAGCAGGAGTAATGTCCTAGGTAAGAGAGGCAGATATTCCCTTTAATTTTCCCTCTGGTTGTGATTTTTAGTAACTTTTACTTCTGAATGAATGGGTAGTCCCAGCTCTTTCCAGGGTCTGGTTTATTTCCAGTTGAGCATTTTATGTGGGGTATGAAATTTAAGGGCTAAGTCTTGGCAACAGCTAATAGTTTGGATTTCAGCACCTTAAGGAAAGGATGTGGCTTCAAAAATAGCTCTGGGAGCAAGTATTTTTCCTTCTGAGAACAGCCCACAGTATTTACTGGGGCCCAGTGCCTAAATTCTCTCACATTTTCAGCATCTGGCGTTAATCAGCTCATTGAAGACTTGATCCAAAGACATCAAGATTTGTGGTTCCAGGGGCATAATGACTTAAATCCTTATTATGAACAAGAGCACAATCTGTCTTTCATTAAAGTCTTTGTAATGAGGATGGGCAAGTTGGTGGACCTAAGCAGGCAGTTCCTCTTTCACAAATAAGACACTCTGTGAGACTGCCCTTGTGCTGCTTTGTTTGGTAGCTCAGAAGAGCACAACACAAAGAGGGGCATCCTCAGCCATCCTGCAAGCCTTTGGAGCATCTTTGGAGCCATTCACATTCCTGTTGCATCAGGAACAACTGCTTCCTCACAGCATGTCTCCTATATCTAAATATGACACCTGGTTCTGCCAGTACCCATCCCAAAGCAGGGTTTCTGGAGGATGGAAAGCCCCCATATTTCACTAAACTTGCCTCATGACATTATTAGAAGAAAAACTATAGAACTAGGAAAAGCTAATACAGATATTTTGTGTAAGGTGCTGTCTTAGCATGCTCATGCTAATTGGAAGCTAGGAAGAGAGGGCCAAGGTACAGCTGTTCCTAGCTACGCAGAACATCACAGATTTCTTGTCAGAAAAGTCTTGTGATTTTTCTGACTTCAGTGTCAGGAAACCTTCAAATAGTATGCATATAATTAATAGCAAACTTAGATAGTAAGATTATCATTCAGCTTCCTGAAGTGCCATAAGTGTTATCCAGGGGAATATTTTCAATGGAGTAAAACCAAATGGTGAAACCTATCCACAAAATAAACTTGACTATTTTCCTTTCAACAGGAAAACTTAACTACTTCTTATGATGATAATTTTCTGATGTATACTTAAAGCACAGAGAAGATTGTTTTTCCCTTAAGCATGCTTCTCTTTTTTTTTTTTTCCCCCTAATCTGCTACTGGAACCTTTGCAGTGTATCTTTATTTAATTAATACACAACATTAATTTTTCAAATTTTTTTTCAAGCTTATTGTCAAAATGTTCTTTTACTTTTAAATTGCTTTCATCATTCAATTTCGTAGATTAAAACATTGCAAAGACTTCACTATAATATTTTTTCTGGTTTTATGGAACTTTCCTATGCAATTATCTATTTCCTTAATAAATGAGGTTTTTGTTCCATAGCATATTTGTATCTCAGCCAGGTCTCACTTCTCGCATTTTGCTTCAAACTAAGGATGCTTGAAATAAAGAATAAAAATCCCTCTGCCCTTCCCACAAAGAAAAAGCCAAAGAATGCTGGGACACAGCTCACTTCCTACATCCAAAAGAGATATTGCCTGACTAGAGGACTAAAAATTTAGGATGAATACAACAGAGAGCCATCATGATTTTAAATCAAGCAAGTAACCTGACATTAGTGTTCCTTATGTACTACCGTAGTATCCATGCAGCTCTGGGCAGCAAGAAATGTGCTGTTAGGGATCACTCACATCCCAGGAGGTCACTCTCCACTCAACCTGCCTATTCCCTCACAGACTCCTGCCAGCCAGGAGCTGCTGTGCTGTAGGTGCACCCTAAAGGCTCCTATGAGATCACAACTAAGTTAAACATTAGTTTAGAGCAGCCCTGCTGTTTCGCCTTTTCCACTGAGGCAAATGTAGCGGTTTAGGACCAAGGAATGGGATCTGCCTAGCTGTCACTTATTTAGCTGTACCCAGTACAGGCTGGACTCTCCAGGCAAGTGCTGAAGTACACAAGGTAATCTTCTGAGCAAAAATCAAACAAGCCTCTCTAAATTCTTTTCATTATAATTTGCTCTCTACTACCAGTGCTAGTAGCAATTTCCAGTCTTGCTGTAAAGCTGTCTTAGGAGAGCAAAGGACTGACCAGAGGGGAAGAGGAAAGCAAATTGTTTAGAACACAGAGATAAAATCTTAGGATTTTCTCCTTCACACTGCCAAGTGCAGAGACAAGTAATCATTTGCTATCTATGCAACAAAATAAGAGGAAAAAAAAATGCTTCCAAAGTGGACCAGATTTGGTTTGTAAGCTATAATAGGCCTACATATTTTGCTGGCCAAGATACTCCTGTTACGCCAACCAGCTGAAATAAGCTTCAGAATAATGCTAAAACAGAATTCAGGTGCAATTATTCTATTAACTTTAAACATAACTGGCTTAACTGAAAAAAACAAATAGCTGCACCATATGTAGTCACCCTGAGACTGTAGGAATTTTAATAAAATGCTTCCATTGGCAGGAAATACTAAAAATTAAATTACCCCTTCTCACTGTGTTTGTTACAGATATCCTATATAGATTTATGCATATATACCACTGGACTGGTGTGTACCTAGATCTACATATTTATATCATCTATATCTCTGTATCAGTATCCCTACCAATATCTCTATCTATATATATCTATATAATCTAATCTATATCATCTATATATATACACCTATCTCCTGTATTTCTGTAGTATAAAGAAGTGCTAAATATTTGTGTTAGAACTTACTCATTATTAGCTTTGACACATTTTGACACATTGCATATGTGGGATACATGAACTCAGTTTATAAACAATATGATCAGAAAATGGATAATACATTAAACTTGAGGTTTCTGTAGAATTTGTGTGACTTCTGTATGGCTTAAACACTTACCAGTGTGGATTTTCTTAGCCCCCATCCACAGGATGGTTGACTTAAGTGACTGGAAGCAAAAAGTATAGAAGTGCACTCTCTGACCTTAGCAGCACAATGTGGAGACTAAAATAAATGTTGAAAGCTTTCCCTTTTCAAATGTCTTTTAGCTTTATCAAAAGTGTAATGGCAATTAGGAAAAGAAAAGGGAACTATAATTACTGGAAATACTAATTTGAATTAATTTTAACTATGAATGAATGGCAAAATGACTTTCTCTTTCCTCTTTTGTAGGTCATAAAATGAAGGGGAGACTATGGCAATTTCAAGTGAGTTAAAATAGTGGTGCTAATTTTAACCTTGATAGATGACAATGATCCCACTATAAGAAAACTACAGCATTATTCTAGTTCTAGTTTCCCCATGGGCCTGGGTATCTCACCCAGCTGTCACATGGAAGAGTGGTTGAAGGAGGATGTGTGATGGGAGCAAGCAAGGGAAGGGAGCCTGAGTTACCACCACCCATGGCAAGGCATGAGCCATAAAAGAGTGTAACAGAGCTGAGACCAGGCCATGCTAGCAGGGAACCACATAACATCCCCACTGAGGACCCCTTAGGCCATATATGGATGGAGTTGAGCTTGTGTTAATAGCAACCTCAAAATTTTTTTTTGTCCTGGTAACTCTGTTTGTATAAAGGCTTCTTTTACACTGTAATTTACACTTGCATGGACTCCAGAAAAGATAGGTAAGGTGAAAATAACCAAATATTTTGAAGCATCCCACAGGGTTTATGGTGTTTCTGTATGCATTAACAGTCATAGGAGCATGAAATAGCAAGCACATCAAGCATTTCAAATAAGACGTTCTTGCCACTGCATGAAAAAAGCACACAAACTCATCTAGAGACTTCGTCATCTGAAAAAATTCAGCTGATTGCCAAGAGAGCAATGACTCAGATATCTCCCTAATATTGCTAGATGACCTGTCAAGGTTTACTGAAATTCCAATTACCAGAAGTCATTCAAGCACTCTCTAGTAATAATTATATCCTCTGCTACCTAGTAGATGGTACTGAGCAGGAAATTGGAGAGAAAATATAAATCTACATTACATTCTTAATGACTTAAAATTTAGTGAACAATCCAAGGAAAAAATGACTATTTCCAGATGACTGCCCCTGAACTTCATGAATAAAGATAAATATTAAGTATCTTCAGTGATGCACAAGAAATGAAAACACAGCTGAAAAACAATCACCTATTCTATGTCTTAATAACCACGTGGGTTCTGGTATTTCTCATTACCATGGTTTGAGAAGATATAGGGTTTTGCTTCCTCCTCAGTCATTATGGTCTCATTCCAACATTTTAATGTTTAAATGAATCTTTATCTTTCTGTCCAAGAGATTCAGCTAGTTAATGGCTGAACAGCAATTCTAATAAATGTGTTGAACAAAGTAGATGATGATCATCATAATTTAAAATAATTCCATAAATGCTTTATCACCATTGTGTAATATTGTAGCTGTAGAGTGTGTTTTGGCGAAGCTTGCACTTCCATTGTTACCCTGGCCTCAAAACAAGAAGCTCATTAGGAAAATTGCTTAAATATTTTATCTGGCAGTTAACATATGCAATCTAAGAATGGTCATCATTGACTCATTACAGTAACAAATAAGATAGCATAAATCTGATGAGACAGGGAGATTTATGGGGTCAATACATGTGGATAAAAGAGCATGGGATGAGTCCAAATTCATTAGTTACTATGGGTCTGTGGGAAGAAGGAAGATCCTGGATGGCAAGTGTTGCAATCAGGCAGCAGCCAGCACCAACGTCCATCTGGAGAGCTACAGAGATTTTCAGAATGATAAGTCGAACTTTCAGCAGTGATCTTGTGGTTGTGTACTCCTGGGGATAGTAGATACGAGACAGTTAAACCCATCCGATAACGTGACCAGCCCAAGACAGTGTGTCCTAGAACACCTTCTGCTATACAGAACATCCTCACCTGCACTGACTAATGAGAACAGTCTCTGACCTGTTCCCTCATCCAGACTATGAAGCAAAATGGAGAACTGGAGGCCAGAGCTTGAATCCTTGACCAGGCTCCATTTGGTCTGCAGACTACTGCATCCTATCTAATTATCTCACAAGTGCATCTATGCTGACACAAGTTGTTTCAGCACACCCTTAGGGAATTTACATCAACAGCTCTGAGTGGTGTTTATATTTCCACAATGTCATTTAGAGAGGTGATATGAAAGATATATGATACAGCCAATATATACAAGAATCAGAATGACTTTTAAAAATGAGAGATGTTTATTCTGTGCTGTTCATGAGCTCAGTGTCAAATAGCTCATACCAGAATTTCCAAAATATGCAATTTCCTTTATCAGATTTTCTCAGTTTAGAGAAAAACATAACTAGTCAAGTACAAAATTTAAAATTTGGTACCCATTAATAACTTCTTGAGTACGAGAAATGGGAGTACTTATTAAGTGCCCACTCTGTCTCACAGCAAGGCACTGCATGGCAGGCAGCTACTCAGGAGCACTTGGGCCACCAACTCTGGTGATGGCATTTCCTGAGGCTCAGCTGTTTCAAGGTACTGGAGCTGCTTCTAGCTTTTACCTTGGGAGTCAAAACAGACAACTCAGGCCTCTCTCTGTTCTTCTGTTATTACTGCTCCTTTTGCTATCTAACGTTGTTAGATGTCGTCCCCTTTTCTATTTGTCTCTCTTCTCTACGTGGAAAGAAAGACTTTTGCTTTCATTGTCACCAGGGCCTGTGACATTTTTGCCCATCACAATCTCTTAAGACAGCTTTGTCATATTTAGGTAATAAATAAGATTTCTCAGTTTTCTTTTATATCGGCAAGTATTCAGTGGAAGTCCTATTAGGTGGTAGTGGTGCTGTCAAGTCTTATTATAAATTTTTGACAGAAAAGAGAAAAAGGGAAAGTTGGGACATAGGGTCACATGCTCATTCGCAATAGCAGTTTGGGCAGTCACAATCATCTTTCCCCATACTAATGGGAAGGCAGGTTTTGTTTTTTCTTTTTTAAACCAATTGGCATGTTGTGCTGGGACACTGTGCAGACAGAGCTGCCTGCATAATTTTCTCTAAGAGAATACGCCTCCAGACTTCTCAAGACTTTTGAATCAATAATCTAGAGATTTTTCACAAGTCAGTCTAGAATAACTAACTTCTTAAACAGAAAAAATAAACCAACTAGGGTTAAATAGATGAAAATGACAGGTTTGGTGCAGAGAAAATTCCCTTCCTTTAGAGGCACTGGTATTTCAGAAAAGTCTGTGCACCCCTTGAGATCTCTCCTCTGCATCTTGTCTGGCACTTGACAGTGCAACTGCTCTGTGTTTTGCTGGGAATTCTTCCCGGCCTGTGACTGAATGTCTGAGCAGTGGCTCAGGGGATCTCTTGCTCTCTGCCTACCCTACCCAGCAGCCAGAGAAAACACTGAGAGCAAACGTGAGCTTTTCCCCACTACACAAGCAATCCTTTGGCTTTATATCACTTTGTATTTGCCTGAGGCTCCAGAAAATGTATTAAAAAATAAAACAAATCCTACCCAGCTTTGTATCTGATCTGTAAATCATGTACTTGCATCTGAAAACAAGCAAGAATCAAACTCCTTGGCAGATTTTCTTTCTTGGTTAAACCTCTCTTAGCTATAAGGATAAATGTTTCTTACTTAGCTAATATTGCTTACTTAGCTAATATTGACCTCCTTTTAAAGGCATGAAATTTATTAATGTCAGTACCCAAGGACCAAAGTCTAGCTCTCCATTTGAATAAACCGTTTTAGCAAGTACAGTAGATAAATAATTTTATATTGTAGTGCTTCTGGGCATCATTTTATCTTGCATTTTATGCTACAGCATGAACAACTACTGGTACTGATTTTGTTGATTCTGAGTTTGAGCAGTACACAGCTTTCTCCCCCAGGTCTCTTTTCCTTCTCATTTTACATTCTCTTTCATGTCCAAACTGCAGAGCCACTATCTGTCCCTATAAACATCAGACCGGATGAAGCAAATTCCCCTGCTTGCCGGATTTAATTACTTTGTCAAAGGCAAATTCTGGACCTTTCTGAATGTTCTGCCTCAAATCCTGTAATAATGTGTTCCCTTAGTCAGGAACTCCCCTCAAATATTCTTTTGGTACTCTCTCAATATCAGTAAGAATACATCTGAAAATTTTGTTTGGCTTTTTTTTGTTCTTTTCCCCAAGTGAAAAATAAATGCCACACTTGACTCATACAGTTTTGTCAAAGTTCCCTATCACATAACAGCTCAATGGCCTATAAATTATCCTCATTTTTAAGGGGTGTTTTAGACTGATGACTAAAATCAAAGTTATCAGATTGCTAGACTATAGGAAAATTGCTTCATGAAAATTTTCTTTTAATATCTTAGTCTGCTGTTATGTAATAATTTCTGTCTTCCCTTAAGATGAATCAAGTTATAAAGAGCCTTTTTGCTGGACAAAAGTTATAGTCAATTTTAACTCCCTTAATTTATGATTGCCTCTTGGTTAAAGATTTCTGGGTACAAGGTTCAGAATTCATTAAAGAAGTTATAAATGCTGACCTTGATCTACCCTTGCCTCTGGTGGTTCTCATATCTGCTTTCCTGCCCAGGGGCAAGGATACTAATGTTGAAAATGTATTAAAATATGCTTCCACAAAGATTCCTGCTAATTGGCCAGATTTTTCCAAGATCAATAGCAAACACACTGGGCTGAACTCTTGAGTGCTTGACCCATGAATGATAAAAAATTCCAGCAACCTAAACTGACAGGTTATTAAGATGCGGTCCCAGGATCCCAGAATATTTTCCCTAACTGCTAGTTTATCCTGCCCAGAACTTGAAGCCATGAGCTTCATGTCTCCTACTGTTACCTGTGGCATCATATTATAACCTCTGGCATTATCTCATATTTTGTTCAAAGTTGGTTTTATTTGGTTGTCTGTCTTGTTTTGATGTGTCCTCCAATTTGTGGAAGCCTCATACAAAAAAATGAATCAAGGCAAGCTAGAGAGGAAATGCATGAATTTAGAATCTCTGCCTATGTTTTCCGTCCTTTGTTTCCCATGGTACATTTTCCTACTTTCTTCCTATCTGAAAAAAAATGATTATGTATATAAAAAAATAATAATTTTGTTTTGAGCTTTTTTTTCCTTTGTGTTTGCACTGTAAATGGCAGCTCTGCTCTGGTCTTTCATTGTTCTACTTCAGCCACCAGTAAGTGAAGGACAATAACATTCCACCCAGAAAAGTCAAACCTGAAGCTGTATCTTTGTTTGGAGGGAACATCCAGAATAGGATTGTTCTCAACTAACATAAAATGTCTAAAGATGTCTAGACCTATGTAACTGCTTTAAGCTCCCTCAACAGAAAAAACACTCCAAGCAGTGAGTCATCCTATCTATTTTAGGCATCTTAGTGAGACTCTGGAGATGCTTATTTTTCTTACTTTAGAGAGATTTCTTAGTTCTTTTAGATAAAAGTCTATGAAGGCCATCAGGAGCTATGTTTTCATTTGGCATGGATTAGATTACATAAAGTAAGATAAAATTATATGAAATTCTATCAGGTTATTAAAGGTATTTCCTTGGATAACATGAATGGATGACCACTTGATCTGGTAAGAATAGGACACAAAAATTTCCAATGCTGAGATTATCTTCTGATATTTATCTCCATACTTGATGCACTTTTTAGTATGAAACCTGTAACCTTTCCAACACTTTATCATAATTGTGTCACAGGAAAGGACAATTCCTATGACAAACAAATGATACTTTAAAAATACTTTTGCAAAATGAATTTATATTTTTCTTTAAACTAGAAGTGTTTTGTTGAATTGGAAAGCAGACACTGCACGCACTTCCTGATTCATCTTTAAGGAGAACCTGTATTGTTCTTTAAGGAGCAGCATCTTTCTCACCTTCTGTTCTGAAATATGAGGACATAGATAAGTGGGAATATAAGTGAAAATGCCTGGGGGAAAAAAATGTTGCCTATTCAGCTGCTCCTGAGGGCTGCATGTTAGGAGAAGCACAAAACCCAGGGGGAAGTGGTTTGGTGCTGGGAAGAGCTGAGACTGCTCTGAGTCAGCCTGAGCTGCAGGAGTTCATGAACCTGCAAGCTTATGAGAGGAGAGGAACAAAAAAACCCACAACACAAAATAAAACGCAAGCACACCATATCCCACCTGTCCCTAGTGACTCAGAGAGGAATGAGCAGTTTCAGGAAGAGAAGTCATGGAACTTCAGAGAAGTCATGGAACAGCACTGGGCTAGCATTAACGGAAAAGGACAGAGAGCAGAGAGAGATTTGTTTTGAAATCTTTGTTGTAAGCCTTTTCAGTAGGAAGACACAGTTCTCCCCATTTCAAAAGTGATATCTTATTCTAGTATAAATACACTCGAAAATTCTTCAGTCAAGAAAGTGAAAACAATTGCTGGTTTCAAAGTGTTCAGTTAAAGGGAAAACGGCAGTCTAGTAAGTTAGGGACTCATCAAAATGAGGAAAACATTCTTTAAAATCCTCAGCTATAGTCATATTAACTTAATATTTTTCTAGTAACAAGATACCTGGTCCTTATAGGTCCTTATCTACAACTGCTTTGTAAATGGTAGCTCAAGGTATTTTCAAGATATTAGTTGGAGGGATCAGAGCATTTGTGTCTTCTCCGGGAAGAAACTTACTGAATGTTTCTGAGTATTGTCATGGTATGCATAAAACAAGCAATAGGCTTCTCTTAGTTTAAAAGGTCCTTCACAGTATCCCTGTCAAATACTTAATGCACATTTTTTCAGTTCTGAAATCCTTACCAAGGGGTAGTTTTCTTTCTTGTTCTGTGTTATTTTATAAAGACCAAGGTTTGAGGAAAAGACAATGAAGTCTCCTTAAATTACACATTACTTTGATCTCAGATAACCCTAAAGCTGGTGTGCACACAGCAACTCAAGTTTTCATACATAAAAATGAACTCTCTTTGATGTGTTGAAGGTAGCAGTAATTTTTACTTCAGGTTGTTTGCTTTCTGTTTTAATATTAAGACTGCTCTGAGCTAGACTTCAGTTTGCTTTAATTGCTCTCTTTCTTCTAATTTTATTTTAATTTTTAATATTGAAGAGATTCAGCAGAGTAAAGTAGAAACAAAGGAAACACTCCCCTTGTCTTGCAATGTTTTGCAAAGAAATAATAGGCAGAAACTGGCTTCAACCTTATTTCATGAGGGCTGTAAGACACCTTGGAAAAAGTTGCCTGTGCCAAAAAAATCACAGGTGAAGTTTTCAGTTGAAAACTGCTGCAAAAAAATATCCTGACACTCCAGATTACCCATATAGAAAAACCCAAACAAATGAACAATGGCATTTTAGTTTAGTTTAGGAAGAAGAATTCATACTGAAGAATAAAGTCGCTGACTTTTCAACTGTATTTTCAGTGACCAGTTATAAAATCACAGAAAAAAAGATGAAAAAATGGACTGAGAAGGTCACCTATTTTACCTTCAGGTTACATCACCTATACCTAACCAGTCCTGACAGATGTTTCTCTAACTTGTCCTTAAAATCTTCCAGTGATAGAAAGGCTACAGGCTTCCAAAGCAGTCTTATACATACCAATTTACTGTGATAGATAACTAAACAGTTTAATCAGAGATTACATTTAATGCTCTAAAGAAAAACATGCATATAGTTTTGAAACTGCCTGAATATCATCCAGGCTGGCTTGAGAGAACCACAAGAAGATGTATAATTACAGTTCACTCCAGGTCAAGGCCAGAACTCAAGGAAGTACATCCGTTTGCTCAAAAGGTTGATGGATCAATTGCTGAATGCAACTGCAATACAGAATTACAAATTACTGGCAAGCGTACAGCATTAAATCCATGCAGCACCTGGTAAGTACACATGCACAAGTAGCCTCACCAACTGCCAGGTACCCTAGTTCTCATTTATTGAGTGGGAGGAGACAAAGAGAAGAGACTGAACACAACCCAGTATGTGGAACAGCTGATTAAAAACTCTCACCCTTGTTTACTTAATAAATTTTCATGCATCTAAACACACAGAATGGATAAGATAGTGCAATATATTATAATCTTGATTGTGCTAAAGGTTTTGAGAAAAATATAGAGGGTTTTTTTTTCTTGGTCATTTTTGGTTTTATTTTTATTTTATCAGGGGTTCTCAGAGTCAACCCACTGACAATGACATGGGAGTCTTACACTGAGAGTCAGATGAAAAAAAATCTGGAACTTTTATAAAAATTTAGAAAACAACCAAAGGATTAGGTGATATCCAAATTTCTCTGAACTAGATAATGGGTCGGCTATTGTATAACTGCACTGTAAAATCAATACCTTACCGATATTTTTCAGTTCCTCCAGCTCTCCCAGTATAAGTAGAAATTTGTCTGACTTGTGCATTGACTTGCATTGGAGATAAGAAGGTCTTTGAGTCATGAAAGTGTACTCAGTCTCTTGTATCACATATTTTGCATCTGTTGTGAATGATACCAAATTCACCGAAGACCACGCCCTTTAGAAAATGTTTGCTGAGGGAAAATGTTGGCTCAAGGACACAGAGAACAGCAATAGTTGGTCCTTCAGATATATTAGGAGTAAATCTTGATGTGGACATCAGCTAGTAACACAAAAGGGTCTGTTTACACTGACTAGACACTGCCTGCCCAGGGACCATAATTCTACAAAAAAAGAGTAAAAGGTTTTACAGATGACCTGTAAGACAAGATAGAAGATGCAGGAGTAATTTGGGAGGAAAAGAGATGATTAAACAAGGGTAAAAATGAAACTAAGGGACATATGGGCATTTCCTGCCAATAGGACAATAGTTTAATTGACAATAGGACAATTAATCAAGGGAAGTTTAGGTTGCAAAGCACAAAAGGGCAGAGGAAGTTAGGTAGCACTGGAAAATGGCCTCTTGGCAGACAGAGGTTGGGGAAACCTTGTCTCCAGATGGTTTTTTTAAGATCATGTTAAAATAAACCTCTGTAAATGCTGCTTTAGGAATAGCTGATCTTGGCTTGGAGCAGGAGACCAGATCAAAACTCCTGCAGCTCTGTATTAAAGAGAGTAGATTTTAAGGATTCAAAACATTGGCTTGCTCTAGTACAAGTGACACAATGTAGAATTTGTCAGTAAAGACAAATGAAATTTAAGAAGAGAGTTTCCTCAGTTGCGGAGCTAACAGGCTCTTTCATTGCTGCTTGGTTGCAGATGCATTATCAGTTTGTAAACTTGCTTGTAGGTTTGCCTCAAATGCAGAATCACAGTGAAACTGTACCAATGAAGCCCTAGTCAAGTAGCAGAGAATGAAATCAGGAACAAGGCACTACAGACAAAGCAGAGACTTTTGAACAATTGTGAGAGGAATGTCTCTGGGTTTAGTCTGTTACAAAGGCTGTATAGTTGTGTTAAATACACTCAATGTAAAATACTTCCGAACAATGTTATTTTGTGAAATGCATGAGATAAACTATTTTCCAGTCTGAACATAACCTGGGATGAGCCACTACAATGTTCTATGGAAAACCAAGTCTGTGGGGCTGACATGGTTCATTCAATTCAATATGTCCAATTGAGTCCTTCTGCCTCTTCACAAGGACAAGGACAAGCTGAGTTCCACTGTAGCTGATTTCTTGTTTGCTTTTGTAAAATTTTCAGTGGGGAAGTAAACCAAATAAATGTAGTAATCCATCTACAGCTCAAGTATTGCACAATCAGGTAGGCTAGTAAGTCTCAGACCAAGTCGAGCAGGCCACTGTTGAAATACCCACCACATGCTGAATATCCCAAGCACTTTGAAACACAACTGACTAATCCTCCATGACAATCTGCAGAACTGATCACAGATTATGGATAGAGGAATTATTTATTTTTGTAAACCTCATAGTAATACAGGGTCTCACTTTAAGCTAGGAATTTTTTATGTGTAAGATTTGAGTGCTTAGGTGACTTTTCTTGTATACTATATGCTTTTAGCAGCTTACTGAAAACATTTCTGGAAATGGGGAGAGGGTCAGGCATGCAGATTCTCTCCTTGGAGGGCAGAATAGTCCCACTGTAGCTACCAGAGAATATGGAAGGCACAAATGGACAATTATTCTCATAGTCCTCTGAAGTGACTGCAGGATCAAACTTGGTGCTGTTACCGCAGCTCTATCCTGACGGCTACACTGAGCAGTCTCCAAAAAAAGAAAAAAAGGATTGTGTATCTGGTCGTGTCTTGTCTCTGAGGGGGATTTACTTCCGAGCACAATGCTGCACCTGCCAGGGGACTGGTGCTCCCTGCATGGAAATTTGGGGAAGTTAAAACCTACCCGTCTTAACTCCTGCTTAGTTTGGACAGTCACAAAGCAGGAGGGCATGGTGCATCATGACCTTCTAAAATTGAAGGTAATCAGTAATCTGTATGCTTTTCTCAGTCTATGAACATATCTGTGTTACCATGTGTTTAAGCAGCATGAATCTTTCCCTACATCTGTGCATTTAATTTCAATTAATTAGAAAAAGTGCTAATCCTAGATGGATTATGCATGGATTAAATACATAGTACAACCTCTAGTAAGAAGGTTGATGTTTTTCAATGCCATGTTTCACCACCTAATAACTGAGCATTCCCTCTGGGTTGTATGTGTCACCAGGAAAGGGTCACACTTACAAGGTCAAAGCACACAGTAAGATTTAAGAATGATTAAGAATGATTTAATTTTAGAAGCTGAAAAAAAAAAGCACCATGTTTTGATTTTACCCCTAACAAGAGCAATTATCAATTCAGAGACAAAGCAAAAAAACCCCAACCAATTCCCAGAAATGTTACTAAAAGCTTAATGAATGTACCTGAAAAAATATAATAAACTAAGGAATAAGTGCTCAGTGAGCAAAAAAGTAATGTTTCTCTACCTGTGTAACTATTTTAGGAGAAATTTGCCGCTTAATGATCTTAGCCTATTTCTATTTCTAGTTTTGCAAGTAATGCTTTTTGGGAGTCTAGCAGCATTTGATACTTTGCAGTGGTGTGTGCTGTCCCAAATGTGTCGTTCTACATGCTAAAATATATTTGCAGTGTTGCAGGTTTTATTCTGCTGACTCTTACTACAGTATCAAAGGCAGGTGCATGCAGGATTTGGATAAAAAATTGTTAACTACCCTATAGCCTTTTTATCTTTAAATTTTTTTTTTTTTTTTGTAAATATACAGACAATTTCAATACTTTATAGGCTGCAGGGATGAAAAATGTGAAAGCTCAATACTGAAGTTGTTTTTGTAAAATTCCAGGGAGTCACTTGTTCAAATAAATTTTACTATTTTGTTAATCTTACAGATGAACCAGATGCTCAGGAAAAGACTATTTGGGTGGCAGATTTGAGGGCTGGATTGTATTGTGAAAGCTGCCACGTGTCTCTGGAGTTTTTTTATTAATGCACATCACTGTAGGGGATGGGGAGGATACATGACTTGTAAATTCTTAGAGGAAGATAGAAGTAATTACCAAGCCAGACCTAGTCCTCAATACTGTTACTATTTTAGCTCATCTTTCTTGAGCCAGATCATCTGATATGTAAAAAAATGTGGGTTTAGCCTGAATCTCTTTAAGCACTCGCACTAGAATTGTTCCCGTTTCTGAGTGCTTTTGGATAAGAACCACTAGTTTTTAAATTATTAATTTTTTGTTCTATTTAAGCAGAAAAACCTAAGTGTGGCTAAATCAAAGGTATAGGAATGTCTTCAGAGAAGCTTAAGATCAGCTGAGCGGTTCATGTCTTTACCCCAGACAGTTTGTATGACTTTTAAAAAAGTATCTAGCAATGACAAAATATAAAGACACAGAACAGGTTTTTGTTGTAGGTATTTAGACATCATTCTTCTACAAAGTCCCTGGACATTAAAAAATTTCACCTCTGTAATAATGACATCAAATGGAAGAAATTTTTACTGGTTATATCAACCTTTGTAGTAACTTTCCATTTCCCTCCTCTCCACTCCCCCCTGACACATGCTTGGCTCTGATTCATCCTAATTCTCTTATATGATAAATTCCTAAAGCTTCTCAAAGCTGTTGGCAGGGAGAGATGTAATAAAAACAACAGGTGGGAGAGGTCATTAGTACTTCTAACAACACTGTCACCAGATGACTTCCACCAGAGCTGTAAACATGTTCCCAAGGAGGGATTCACCAGGCTGCTTCCGCCTGCACACAGTTTAGCTCCAAAATGGGACACAGACTGAGAGCAAACAGGGGGAAACAAACACAAATCTAGTAAACAGAGCAGACAGACAGGGAAAAAGCCATGGCCCCATTACCCTGCCCCTATGTTGATTTATCTAGCGAGCAAGGTTTGTGGGCACCCATTGGTCTCACCTTCATGTGAAATCCCTCCTGTACCGAGGAGCCCAAGAGTTGCCAGGTTCTGATGTGTTTTCTTTGAGACGTGTGTGCCTGGAGGCAGCAGGTCCCAGGCGCTGGCTTGCAGCACCCAGCCCGCAGTGCTGGACTCTCCAGTTTCAGGCTGCCTCACCCAGCATTACAGAGTGCCTGTGTACACTGAACAACAAAGCAAACACGGATTCCACTGCAACAAAGCAGTTTGCCCAGTTCTGTGCTATTCAGTGAAGGGATATGCACAAACACTAGCAATTATTTTGCCTGAATAAGTACAAGGGTATTTTACACTCAAAGAAGTGAATAGAATTTGCAGCCCTCCAAAAAAACCCCAAAAATCCCCAAACCAAAAAACCCCAAACACAACCAACTGAACAAAACCAAAAAACAAGACTGAAAGATAAATCTTTGGAAATAGAGAACCTGGAAAGACTTAGAAATAAAGAGACACATGAAATGCGATAGAAACAAAATATTTTATAATTAAAGTATAAAAATGCGTTTTTTCAATGCTTATAAGTTTTGATATCTTTTAACTGCATTTAGCACTAGGTAAACAGATGTAGATAAAATATTACTTGTATCAGTAAAATCATCAAATCATTAAAAGCAAATTAGATTTTTAGATTGTACTTGGAAAGGAGCTTTTGGTTTATGATGTATATTCCTAAACAGGAGTGGACATTTCAATAGGCAGGACAATCCTTAGAATGAATGCAACCTTTCTATTTTCATGACTGCTTTGTACGTGATTTTATTGTAGTTTAGCTGACAGACAAGGACATGAAAAAAGGAAAAACTATTTCACACACTGAAGGAAATGTATCTTCTCTAATTTCTGTCAGAGTGATAGATTGCATTGTCCTATATATGTTGTATGTAAAGAATACACACAAGAAAAGTGCAGAGCCTGCAAAACACATAGTTTATGTTCAGTAAAAAAACACTCCTGAGAAGAAAAACACTATTAATGGCGAAGACTCCAAAAAAGATTGTGGAAGCACAGTTTCCCCATTTCCTGGTCTTTTTTTCACTTCTCTCAGAAGAAGAGTAAGCTAACTATAAATAATACTGGACAATATCTATATCATAATTCTTCATTAATTCAGGTAAGGAAAGGACTTATCAGATAGTTTTCAGACATTTTACTTCTGATGCTGAAATTATGTTTTAACTTCACTTAGACCCTACTTCAGGTTCAATTTTATCTTGAACCTCTTCCTGGGTGAGACAGAGATGCAATTTTTACTGAGATAACATATTCACTTAATAACTAAGATTCTGGTGAATAGTTTGAAATAAATTTAGTGGTATTTTCTGAACTTGGATTTTTTCTGAAAACTACTAATCCTATGGGGTTTTTAGGGCTGTATATGAACTGTCACATGTTCAGAGATGGCCCTGTAAAGTTAGGTGTTTTTTTCCTGTTGAAAAAACATCCAAATTACATTCTTACTCTTAATCTGACTCCAAAGAACTTTAACTTGGTTCTATAAATGTTGAAGCCACTGTTAAAAGTTTAATGTTATAAACCATTGTGGAAAATGTTTGTGTGTCTTGAGGGGTTCACCCTGTGTCAGCGCTCTGGGATTCCAGGGAAGCAGTAGCTATTGCTCTCACCGAGTCACTCATTTCAATGTAGGTTATTGGGTTGGTCAAGCATGATGTCCCCTTTGTGATTCCTTGTTAATTACTCTTGAAAACTTTATTGTCCTACATGTGCCTGTCAGTCATTTCCAGGGTTAGCTGCTCCATCACCATCCCTAGGTATGAAGGTGACACTCGGCACCTGAAGTTCCTAGGATCCTCCTTCCTACTCCTTTTAAGGTGGGAGTAACATTTGCTAGTCCTCCCTTCACTATTCCAACTAATCTTGTTGTCATTAGACGTAAACAGTTTCCTGATATGACATGTTACTGTATAAGAAAATATGGATTATGACATTTTTTAACATTCCCAGGACAAGTGTCTCCATTAGAATTATATGGATGCTGTCCTGCTCAAGGCAGATAATTCTCACTCAATTCAAAATGATATAAACAGAACAGTTATATTCCTTAGATTGCATCTGAGGAAAAAATACATTAAGCTTAGCTCTTCAGCTTCTCATGTGGTCATTACTTCCTCAGTTAACTTGAAAGCTGTGTTAGAGCCTGCAGGGTTCCTTTTAATTTAACATGGACTGAAAACAGACACCAACTGTCAGAAAGTTAAAGCTATGTTAGATGGCCTTGATCACATCAGTTCTACTGGTAGTAAATCAGTAAAAATTCTGGAAAGAGAAACAGGGAAAACTCAAGGAAATTCAAAAGGAACTTCATAATAAAAAAAAAGAGAAAAAATATCGCTTTGTTGGCTATTTTCGTTTTCTAGTAAATACTTGCTATCTAACTTAGTTATGCTTTTTTTTTTCTCTGATATGATGATGGAAGATTATATAAGCAAGATGAGGAAAGAGAGACTTCAAAAAAACTTGCAAAGTCTTAAACGTGCATATTAAAAAGTGCAAGTGCCAATTTTCTATGGGTTCGTAATGAACAGAAATTTCTATAGAATTCATATTTTTGTAGAATAGATGTTTTTATAAAACATCAGGAAGAATTGAATAAAATGAGTCGTAAATACTGTCAGTAGGAACATTGTGTTTATATATCACAATATATTCTTTACTGAACAAGTTGCTCTATCAAGATGGTGGAAAAAAACTTGAAGAAAAATAGCTTCAGATATGTGAGAGACAAAAGCTGATATATGTTTATACGGGAATGATAAGACAAAAATCAAGGCTGTAGAAAATAGATGGGGACTAGAACACATTTTTTAAGAATCAATATCATGAAGCATGGTATAAGTGCTAATTTTTCCTCAAAACTTAGAAAATGCTCCTGGAAGATAAATAGCTACTGTTCACAGGCATAAGGGAGCAAGAAACACAGAGCCTGTCAGATCACTATTTCCTTTTCCAAAGAACTTGTCCCTAAAGAATTTAGAGCCTCATTACCGACACAGCACCCCAGGTTATGGTCCCCAAAAACTTTGGGAAGTGGAGACTGATGAATTGAGCACTGCAAACTCCTGAGATAGCCATACACCTGCTAGTCACTTAGTGAAAAGAAACAAGCAAACCAGTCAAGGACAGAAATGAAAGGTATCTTCTTTCTTCTCCCCTGCAGTTTGCTTTATTTTGACGCCCAGCTAAATGAGGGCTATTGAAAGAAACGCCTTCACTCAGAGGCACTCAGCAACATAGCAACTGAAGAGAAATTTGCTATTTTTCTGTACCTGAATTTGAAATAGATACATCTTAAAGAAGATGTTGGGATTTAGAGTTTCAGGGTCTTAAATGTAAATAATGTGATAACACACAGCAATCAAATTTTAACACTGCATATTTAGAGGTATTAAAACCTTCTATGGAAAACCTGTTCATGCAGAACACACAGCATCTGACCAAAAAAAAAGGACGGGTGATGCAGAAGTCCATCAAAGCATAAATTATTAGGAAATTACCAAGGATTAGTCATAAAAAGATGAAAAATAAAATAAAAAAACCAAAAAGGCAACAAAACAAACAAACACTGAGGATATACCTTATTCATCATTGAAGTCTTTAAATTGTCATGAATAAAAAGTGACCAGCATTAGTTGGCTCAGGTCTGTGATAATAAAACACAGAGTGCAGGCCTTGATCACAGAGTATTGTCTCACTGTCAAGGAGGGTAACATCTTGGGATGCCTGATGAAGTAATTATTTTCCATTAATATGCTTAATTGAAGTTTCTGAATCAGAAAAAATATCTTATTTTTGACAACGGTCCATTTGAATCTAGTATTTCCAGCATCATTGTAATAAAATGTATTCTTGACACAGAAAATGGGATGTGCAAAATGGAAAACTAAAAAACAATCTCAGTACTGAAGAGTCTGGCATCCACTAAGAGATGCTGCAGCACACATTGATGGCAATGATTGATCAGAGACCATACAAAAAAAGTGCAGGGATAACATGTAATCAAGTGGCAATGATTTAAGCAGAAGAAAAAGAATGTGTTAAAATTAATTTTGACTTCTGAGCTGTGACTGAAGAAGATGGACTTAGGTGCCCTAGGGGATTATAGGAGGTGTGCAGGTCCTGCACAGAATTGGATGGTATTTCCAGCAGCCCTGCTATTAAACCATGTGGCCATCAGCTATTAAACAGGTACCCAGTAGACTCTTCTCCTTCACCTACATCATGAATGAAGGAATTCCTGGTGATCAGAAAACCCATATCTAATATGAACTGTGACTGAACAGCTGGGCTGTGTGTCTAACTCAGTCTAAAGCCCTGGAAGGTCTGCAGCATGGTTGCACACCTGGGACATGTGAAGATTCTGTGCTTCCTTTGCACTGAAATTTTAATCCAGGCTGTGCTTAATTCCACCTACTTGGAAAATGTCTCGTCCAGCAGACTGTGAGAAAAACACACCGGAGCACTGGGGGTGTTAAGAAAAATCTCCCTATGCAATATCCTGGTGACAGAGGTGCTCAGGACATCTGTGTCACATCACTGCGCAGTTAAAGTGGGTATTTGAGGTTCAGTCCTTTAAATCCCAGATGATTATTTATTCATTTATCTGGCAAAAATCCCTAGCTCCCAGCCAGAAATGAAGGCCTGGCTTTGTTTAGGCACCAGATGAGGTTCTCAGCTCTGGAGCCCCAGTGGAGGAAAATGCTTCTCTCTGACCTAGAAAGAGGTATGTGGCTCAGCATCACTTCCTCCAAGGACAGCTTTGGCTCTCTTGGCTCTCATTTCTCCTTGAAATGTTGTTTCTGAGTCAGGCCTTCCCCTGCTTAGTCACATGCCTTTTTGTGGGCACATGTGTTGTACCAAGGAGCCTCGTCAAGGTGAATACTGTGAAGGACAGCCTAAAAATTTGATAGTGTGCAGTGTGTCCTAGAGTGCTTGCTTATTTCTCCGCTAATGAGCAGCATTTTTCAAGAGATACTGCCAAAACATGCCATTTAAAGTGATTTACATTGCTAATGAAATGAATGCCAATGAATATCTCATTTTCCCAGCCTATCCAAGGCATGGTTTCCAAGTGTGTATAAGGATAACACATATAAAAAAAAAAGTGCTTGAAATATTTCTAATAGATAGACACAGAGTCTGAATGTGATCACATCAACTCCTGTAAATAACCTTTCATTGTCTAGACTTCTATTTATCTGGGATTTTAAATTTAACTTCTAGATTTGAGGGGGAAGGTCATTCTTAACCAACTAGAATCTCTTAAGTAGGCAACTACTTGGAGATCAGAAATGCCTACAGAGTTGTAGCTGTATAACAATCACATCTGATAGAAATCAAACATTTGTTTCAAACCCTGTAATTCTAACTGACATACAGAATGTTAATGACTGAGTAAGGAACAAAGGCAATGGAAGCTTCAACAAATCCTCATGCAAAATTAATAGGCAACTTTGAATGAACATTTGAAATTAATACAGAAAATTTTTACTTGTACCTGTGTTTTTGCATCTGTTTGTGACAAAGCTTTTCAATCTGTCTTCCTTGTTCAAGGAAATGTGAGTGAAATGGGGGTGGGAAAAAGCAAAAAAACCCTGCCTTGATGCTGGGAATCAGCTTTTTTATTCTCACTCTGACACTCAGAACTTTAAGCGTTATCACTGTCCCAAAAAAAACCCCTGAAAAATAAATTCAAATTTCTTACAAACTATTTTTTTCCCCACACTCTTCTTTGTTGGGCTGAAACTATATTATATTAGGGGCAAGGCTCACACAATCTGACTATGTGCCTATATAGAGATGACTATGTATTACCACACATGCACAAAGGCTTCACAATTTATTTACAGTTGGATGGCACTGAAATTAGATGTCAGTTGCCCAAGCATTCTCATAATCAGAATGACAGCTGGAGTAAAGGAATTTCTGGTGCTGTTTAATTGTTTAACACAAGAGGCTTTTAATAAAAAGAAATGAGGATCATGTGCTCTTGGCAGTGTAAAAGGTATTACAAGATTCTCTGAGATTTACCTTTTCCAATATTTTGTTAATTGTTGTTCTACTTGTGACTTAGCTGGTTGCATCTAATTTCATGGTTGAATTCCTAATATAATTCCTGAGCTTTAGTAGTAGTGATCTGGTTATTAAGAGACATATGGTGAATTAAAAAACCCAATAGCTTGTTAAAAGGAGACCGGATGTGCAGTTTATTGAAATCAGTGGAAATTTCCCTTTGACTATGGATCAAACTCAAGGGAAGCAGCATCTCAGCCACCAGGAATGCTGATAACTTACTACCTTCCCTCTGCCTCCCTCCAGCAGACTCCCGAAAGCAGTCCTGTCTGCTGTCTGCTGTAGTTTAGCAAGCTCACTATTAAAGAAGGCCATTCTATTTTGTTGGTTTATTTATGATTTCAACAATTTTAAAGCAGCCGCATTTTATTTTACAATATTCATTAACAATTCATTTTTGCCCAGAAAACTTCTAAGTGGATTCCAAAGGTCTATCTATTGCCAACACTTAGAATAATTTCTTGACCTATAATCAACTTTCCTCCATTAAATCAATATTTATATTCCTTTTCTCATAAAGCCCATTGATGTCAAAAGCCAGTGGTATCAAGCAGTCATTGTTACTGCAGTGAAAAATGAACCTCGACTGTAAAAACTGGGAACGTGTAATATATTATACGTCTAGTATGTCAGTCACAGAAGTCTTACTTAAGATCCCAGTGTGGGCATAGATCCTTCATTGTTCTAACTTAAACACATAAATTCACCAGAGTAGAATAAGATCCCAGAACCCTCTTTACAGTAAGAATCAGATTATAAGAGCATTCCTGGCTAGATTTTTAAAGAAATTTAATTCACCACCCAGGAAAGACCTTTTGTCTTTTATTTTTTATTTTTTTAAAAACTTTTTTGACTTCATTTTTCTTCAGTAATTCAGAGTTCAACATGCTGAGCTTTTTAGGAAATGCTGCTAAGTATGCAGCAGGTTTACAGTTCCCAAACTACTTATTAATAGGACAGTCATAAACAAATATTACATTTGAATCAATATTAATTCCATTACAGCAGCACCATATATGCATTTAGATATGAATTACAGAAACAGAGACACTGAAATGCCTGCCCCCAATTCCTTTTTATACCCTTTCCTGGGACTTCCAAAGCTACTGAGGCATGTTGATGGCAAAGACCTGGTTGAACTTGGCAGAGAGTATTGTCAAGCGACACTGTATGTAACTAAAATATTAGAAAGTGCTTCTTTGGTTAAAATGATACAGAATGCCCATATGAACATACAGAAATTGAGCAGATGATAGAAACAAGCAGGGCACTCGAGGCTGTGTGCCTGTGCAGTGCAAGCATCAGTATGGAAAATAGGCATACAAAAGTGGTGTGATGAGTGGACACAAGATGTGAAATGGCTCTGCCTCAGTGATGCCTTTTAGCACACTCCTGCTCTATGGGAACAAACAGTGCCCCATTTTTCAAAGAGGACACTCCTTTGACTTCACCAAAAGGTGAGATTAAATTAGCAGGGAGTTGCTGACACTGCAAGTTTGGGCCCTGAGCCCACTGCAGCGGCTTGTAGCTATGTCTGTGCTGCAGCAGTGTTAATAGTCCTACACCATGAGCTTGCATTGCTGTGTATGGCAGAGTCCAAGCACAGACTTGGTTAGACAGGCTGATTTGTGTCTATGGAGGCAACACACAGCTTACTGAACACTGAGCACTGCAGCCTTTACTGCAGATTTCCATCCACTGAACTGGTGGGAAAAGTGTTCTGCTTTTCAAAACTGCCCTCAGGGACAGCTTCCACCTGAGAGCTGAATGCTGCTAGCAAAATGAAGAGTATGGCCTGAGGCAAGATAACAGACTTAAGAGAAAGAGTGTGGTCTTGACATAGAATATTTCCTAAAATGTAGGTATTCCTGAGGAAAAAAATCATGCATCAACCATTTTAAAATCTAAAATGTCTGATATTAATGTAAATTAATTTCAGAAGTCCTCTGCCAAGCATAGTCACTCAGTGTCTCCAACTGCTAGTGAGGGGAGCATATAATGGCCTCTGGAAGCAACACTGGTGTAATATCAGGGAGCCTGAGATGGAATTAGATAGCTGGCTTTGAATGCAGTCTGCAGTGTGCCCACAGTCCACAGCCAGACAGCCCAAAACTCCCCCACCAGCACACAGAGAAGGGAGGAGGCCAATAACGCGGAAAAACAGAAGCTTTCAATGCAAGGACCTGCACGGGAATGGACTTTGCCCACTGCATGAGGTGCCCTTGCAGAACCACTTCACTGTTCTGCAGACTGAAGGCCCATCACATCAGAAGAGATGCTGGGGCAGGCAAGGCAGGTAAGGCAGCCTGGTCTGCTTGCTGTATACCCACCAGTAAAGCAGCCTGATCTGCCCACATAACACCCAGCGCAGCTTGGAAAAGGTGACAGGTGCTAGTAGTGGGGGACTCTCTTCTGAGAAGAGCAGAGGCAGCCATGCGCTGACCTGATGTACTCTGCAGAGAGGTGTGCTGTTTATTGGGGGATCATGTCAGGGATGTCACTGAGAGACTAAGCCCTGTACAGACCACTTATTACTCAGTGTTGTTGTTTCACATGGGTGGCAGTGATACAGCCAGGAGCAGTCTGAAGAGAATCAAGAAGGATTACAGAGCCCTGGGAATGAGCTCGTCAGTCCTTCTGGTCAAAGGGAAGGGGTTTGAAGGAGCCGTCTTCCTCATAGGAGCAGTGTGGCAGTCGACTAATAATCTTCCTAGCCGTTTCCTGGATCCTCTCCAGTAGTTCCCTGCCTTTCTTGAACTGGGGCTGGACACACTACTCCAGACATGACCTCACCAGGGTAAAGTAGAGGGGGTAGGATCACTTCTCATTACTGGCTGGTCACACTCTTTGTAATGCATTCCACTGGCCTTTTTGGTCACAAGGGCACACCAGGAACCACGGATTCTTTTCTGCAGAGCTGCTTTCCATCAGGTTAGGCCCCAGCCTGCACCAGTGCATGGGGTCGTCCTTCTCCATGTGCAGGACCCTACATTTGCCTNGGAGCCGTCTTCCTCATAGGAGCAGTGTGGCAGTCGACTAATAATCTTCCTAGCCGTTTCCTGGATCCTCTCCAGTAGTTCCCTGCCTTTCTTGAACTGGGGCTGGACACACTACTCCAGACATGACCTCACCAGGGTAAAGTAGAGGGGGTAGGATCACTTCTCATTACTGGCTGGTCACACTCTTTGTAATGCATTCCACTGGCCTTTTTGGTCACAAGGGCACACCAGGAACCACGGATTCTTTTCTGCAGAGCTGCTTTCCATCAGGTTAGGCCCCAGCCTGCACCAGTGCATGGGGTCGTCCTTCTCCATGTGCAGGACCCTACATTTGCCTTCATTCAACTTCATTAGGTTCCTCTTCACTTAACTGTCTAGCCTGTCCCGGTCTCACACTGTCTGTGGGTGTATCAACCACTCCTCTCAGTCCCGTGTCACCAGCAAACTCATTCCTTCATCCAGGTCACTGATCAGTAAGTTGAACAAGACTGGACACAGAACTGACCCCTGTGGAGCACCACTGACTCCAGGCCTCCAGCTGCACTCTGCACTGCTGATCACAACCCTCTGAGCTCTGACAGTCAGTTCTCAATCCAGTTAGGTGCCACAATATAAAAAAAAGTTAAGCTATTAGAGAGCATCCAAATGAGGGCCACGAGGATTGTGAAGGGTCTGCAGAGGAAGCTGTGTGAGGAGCAGCTGAGGTCACTTGGTCTGTTCAGCCTGGAGAAGAGAAGACTGAGGGGAGACCTCATTGCAGTCTTCAGCTTCCTCATGGGGAAAAGTGGAGGGGCAGGCACTGATCTCTTCTTTCTGGTGACCAGTGACGGGACCGGGCTCCCTGAGGTGCTGGTCTGTCTTTCAAGGAACAGCAGGGCACTTTGCAGGCTCTCAGCTCGTCAGTGTAATCCTATAACTTATTTACTACACAGTGCTTTTAAAATCCATCAAGAAAAATCTATTATGCTTTAGAGAAAGGCCTCATACGGGTTTAAATGCTGCAGCAGCCTGTGCTCCTGTATTAAGGCAGTTATTTGCACTGTGACCAGCTGTTTTTCAAATGGCCACAGCCCACTCTGTCTCTGAAGGAACAGCATCTCTCATGTCTGCCTCCACCTTGTCATCTCCTGAAACTGAAGGTGGCTCTCACAGCACTACCCTTCAGCTCCTGAGAAATAGATGAGCAGAAAAACATTTGTAAGTCTCAAGAGATCACAGGGAGAATGTAAACACACAGAGAAGTAATCCAGAGGTAAAAAGGTTTCACAGCATGTAACTCAAAGGGGATGCTCTGAGTCAGAAAATGGCTGCTACCTGGACATTTTGAAATTAAAAGGTGATGAAAAATTTCAATTTATTGTAAGTTAGGTACAAGCAGAGATGTATTTTCTTTCATAGTTGCCATAGCAGAGCAGCTTGTGAAAGGGAAGATAGATATAGAATGTCTGCTCCTGATGAAGTACTCATTAAAGTATTAGCCCGGGTGAGCATAAGAGGATGTCATCTCAGCCCCACAGCTAGGAGAGGAAGCCTGAAGTACCTTTTCCACACCACAATTACAGACTCACAGAATACCTGAGAGTGAATGGCACCTCTGGAGAGGAACTTTTCCAATCGCTTTGCTTAGAGCAGGATCACCTACGGCAGATTGCTCAAAGCCATGTCCAGTAATGTTTTCAATATCCCAAAGCCTGCAAAGTCAGCACTCCTCTGTGGGCAATCATCCAGTGTTTGATCACCATCACATAAATAAAAACTTCCTTCATAATTCCAACTGGAAGTGTAATTTGTGCTTATTTCTTCTTGTCCTGTCTCTGGGTACCACTGAGAAGAGTATGACTTCATCTTCTTTATTTTCTTCCATCATTAGGCAGATACAGATTGATTAGATTTCCCCTGAGCTTTCCCTTCTCCAGGATAAACCCTCTCAGCTCTCTCAGCCTCTCATGGTATCCCTGAATGCTTTAAGCCAAGTTTCAGTCATCTTAGTGACCCATTGTTAGACTCTATCTAGTATGTCCACACTTTTATCGTACTAGGAAGTAACTCCAGCTGAGTCTTACTAGTGCTGAGTAAAGGGGTTGGATACCTTGCACAACCTGCTGCCAGCAGTCATAATGCAGGATGTTTTTAGCCTTCTTTGAAAAAAAGGCCTATTCCTGGCTAATGGCCATCTCATCATTTACCAGGACCCCCAGATTTTTTTCTGCAAAGCTGCTTTCTATGTCAGCTTTTACTGATGCCGGAGGTGATTCCTTCCAAGGTGTAGGATTTTGCATTTGCTCTTGCTTAACTCAACGGGTTTCCTGTTGACCCATATATTCTGAACAGGAGCAGAAACAACTGGTGGCAGAAACAACTGATGTATCAGATACTCTTTCCAACCTTGTATCATCTGAAAACTTGCTGAAAGCTCTGGCTCATCACTCAGGTCATTAATGAAGATGTTAAATGGGATTTGTCCCTGTATTGGAGGGAGGAGGTGACTCATGTTCAAGGGTGGGCAAAGTATGAAATGAATAAGGGAAAGTGGCAAAAATCTAGCCTTTGATCAGGTCTTCTACTACATAATTCATCTTTATACACATTCACTAATGCAGCTGGTTTGTGACAACAAAGTCTTTCAATGTAAGTTTTGATTTCTGTGGTCTGATGTTCTGACTGTGACTTACTCTTGCAAACTTTTGTACTTTTAGATTGTATCCTAAACATGCACTGATAGTCTAGAACTGTCTAAACGCTACGACCAAAGAACAGGAGTACTTATCCCAGTATGCCCAAATGTAATACATCCCATGACAAAAGACAGAAGGCAAAAGAGGCCACCCAATCCTTTCCCCACACAACACTTTGGAGGGCCAACCAACAAGAAATTTGCTATGGTATCAACAAATCAGTACGTTGAAACAGCTGGTGCAGAGGCCAAAAGGTTGCAAACTAAAAGGCTGCAAAGGTAACTGAGTCCTTCTGCAACCAGAACCAACCTGGGGAATGATCAGGTAAATTGCTTGAAAACCACAACTGCTCTGAAAGAAAATACTAATGTAGGCACAGGCGAAAACACAGACAGCAGAGACAGAATTTTCTCTATCTCCAAGAAGATGCAGTACCAAAGTCTGAAACATGTGAGGGAACAAAACTCTTTTTCTTTAACATCTTTACCTCATTTGTCCCTAGGAATAAGGAAGTAGTTTCTGAGGGGAAGAAGTATAAGAGTCTAGAGAAACTGACAAGTGGTAGCTACATGTATACAAATATATATAAATATATATGTGCACACATATGTGTGTGTGTAAGTCCAAATGCATAATTTTAGTCTTTCTTCAAAGCTCATAAAACACAGGTCATGTAAGTTCTTGTTCTTTCTGTATTGTAAAGAAACATATCTGGCTTTTTTAGACTAATTTGAGAATTCTCTGAATTAGTGGAGAGGTAGCCTTGTCAGTTCAGTAAACACCTGATGAGAGCCATATATTACAACAAAGTATAACATTTAGAGGCCTAGCCTACCTTGCATGAAAAGCTGAGAACACAGCCATCAATAAGTATTTAATATTGCCTTGTAAGTCATTGATTTTTTTCTTAAAGAATCAAGGAAACAATGTGAAAATAATAAGTCATGTTTACAAACTCTAATAGTTTCATAATGTATACAAATGTGTGTATAACAGCTCTGAAAATTAGGTTTCTATTAAAATCGCTAGCAGTAATAAAGATCAAATTTACCTCATTTAAAACCAAATACAAATCGAATTAATGTACTGAATATCCTTAAAAGCCATTTTTACTTTTCACAAGTATTTCCTTAGGCTGTTAAAATTATTTCAATGGGAGTTATTTCAAATTATTTCAAGTTTAAAATAGGATACTTATCTCCTTATCACCTTAAGATTTGTTATAGTAAGCAATTAAGGAGTTTTGTGTCATCCATCAATAATGTTGAATTTTCTCTCACTGTAACAATTCACATTTAATAAAATTAGTGCAAAAGTAGCAATTGGTTGAATATTGAGCCCAAGAGAGTGTAAAAATTTGACCTACCTTTTGTTCCCCATGACCAGAATATAATTAGTCAAATTAATCAGTACTAGCACTCTGCAGTACTGCAAAATAGCGCACTGCAATAATTCTTAGGATGCACCATGTTAGGGACAGGCTGATGCCCCCAGTGACGAAATGAGATGGCAAAGTGAAAACCAAAATGCTTTTTGTCCCTCCACCCATGCTTGCATTGGTTGCAGTGCCACTAGGGAATGAGTGGGTGTCAGTCTGTCAGCTTTCCTTTTAGTGCATTCAAAGAAGACTGACAGTGACAAACTTAAGCTTTCAAAAATCATGCATTAGAGCTAAATAATTGTCAAAGTCTGCTCCTTTTCTTGTTTTCCTTACATCCTGAATGTATTTTCAGCTTGGCTAGATTTATTTTTCTTTTAGTGAAGCTGACATGCTGATATGTTCATTATTCTAGTTTTAGGGCTGCTATGAAAACTATGCAATAGCAGAAGAGTCACAGTAAATTAGTGAGGATTGGTATCACTGTACCATAATGACTATAACAAACACCACTGGGCATTGCTGTTTGCATAAAAATTTTATAAGAACTTCCATTAACTATGTGCTTCATGTTCTCTTGGATTGTTTGAATCAAAAAGGGATCCATTTAGATATAAAATCAAGGCATATTCAGTTGGCACTAATTCTGTAGGAAGATAGGAAAAGGTTTTGACTCAGAATAAAAGTTTATTTGTTATTGGAGGGTTTTTAAAGTAATTACTTAACCACTCTCTGAGCAACTATTTACTCTTTTGACGGACTACCCCCTTTTACCTTACTCTTTACCAAAAAGCCTTGCAGAGTGTGTCCTAAAATAGGAACTGTAAAACCAAGACATGGAAGTGAAGCAACATATGCCTGCATGCTGCTGATTTTTCTGGTGTACTGGTTTAAACCGGTGAGGGGTTCTTTCGTCTGCACTCTCAGTAGGTAGCCTAACACCATGGCAGAAGCACACAGCTGACAAGTGACACAGCAGAGCACTGGTGTGAAGTGACACAAGCAGCTGAAAAGCAAGGAGACTATTATCTATGCCTTGCTCATGTGCTTTCCTTTCATGTGGCGAGATCTTAATTTAAAGGTTGATAAATTATCTGGTTAACAAGGAATCTCTGAAAATGGATCTTGGTCTTCAAGCAGAAGACAAGCTAATGCCAAAGAAAAGAAAATACTACCTCTTAGTTCTGTACTTCTTTTTTCTTTTGAGCTGATTTTTACTGGAGTCCAGTGTCTAAATTTTGAGTGTGCCTGAGGAGGCTTGTTTTACTATTTCAAGTAGGCCCGCATATTCTGCGAGAACATTAAAAGATATTCCTTCCACAGAGCATTGCACCATGGGTTGGGAGGAAAGGGTTAAAACCAGAAGATTTAGTGAGGCGTGAATAATTTCTAAGTCACCTTGCAGCTGGGAATACTATGAATGTAAGTGTGGGAAAATGCAACTTACTATGCCTAGCATTTATCTTCTGCCTATTCTGAGGAGAATTCCTGTGTAGAGACACTCTCACAGACATGCTTGAGCTTCCTGCTGGGGGAGAGAGAACGTGAAAGCACAGCCTCGCAATAAAGTGCACGTGGCAAAGCCCTTTCTTATATGGGGGCAGGCAGTGGGGCCCCTCGCTGTCTGGAGGATGAACTGAGCCTGACAGAGTCTGTGTCCCTCTGTGTTTCTACCCACTAGGATAACCTGACCCTGACAGAGCCCATGTTCCTGTGTCTCTTTCCCACTAGGATGACCTGAGCTGGGTGGAGCCTGTGCCCCATGTGTCTCTACTCACTAGGATGAGCTGAGTCTACCAGAGCCTGTATCCACATATGTCTCTGCTGCCTGGTGTTGTTAGCAAGGTGATGATATAAATCTACTCTGCATTCTGGCTGTGGTTTTGTGGTCTCCCTGGCTACCTGTATCTGTCAATTCACACACCATGAAATACAGGGCATGGGTTACACCCAACCGATATAAAACTCTGAGTTTTCTTATATAACCTGTCCAGTTACCTGAACCTCAGTTTAATAGGTGTGTACAGCCACATCCATAAAGACAATTCTTTCTGCTTTTAAGCAGACATGTTACAACAGCCACTGGAAGCTATTTGCACCCGCAGTGAGTTATTTTTCCTTGTTCTGTTATATTGGAGCCTGGTGATTTCAAGTGGCTTACAAAGCTGTTACACTACTTCAACAGACAGAACAATATTCAGGACTCACGTGACTTGGACTTACTCTCTTTTGAAGAACAGCCTGAGTCTAGAGGACATGTGTGACATGGGTTAGAGAGACTGACACTATAAGCCACATGTACTGTCTGAGGCAGAGTGAAATTTGGGCCTTCTTAAAAGCAAAGCTTGTTTGATTCTTGACTCTGGCAATGATTTCTAGTCCTGTTTCGCTGTTCCTTGCCTGTAAATTCAGGATAATGACATTTCCTTATTTCCCAGGTTATTCCAACAACTGTTCAGAAATTGCTAATATCTTTGTTACACTGACTAGACAGGAAAATGTGTTGACTAGCCAGGAATATTGTTACCCATAAGATAAAAGAGGATGTTAGCAAAATACAAACTAAATAGGAAGAACAATGGTATGAATTTTAGATGGAGTTGATTTTTTTAATCATCAGATATGTGATGTTCTACAATGTCCTTACAATAGGATGAGTTAAGGATGAAATTTTCTAAGCAGTAAAGAGATTCAGGAGAAAATAAATCCAATGGGTAGGGAAGATGACTTTCAACTCCTTCTTAGTGTTTAAAAAATGTAAGTATCTCCACAGCACTCTTTAATTTCTAGGGCTGTGTAACATATGCCCTATACTTTACCACACATTTTAAAGAAAACATATTTCGAGAAAGCTGATTCTACATAGCTGAAAATAATCTTGATTAATTTTAGGATAATTAACTAGTAAAATATTTTCTCAACATAAGGAAATGTTTGGCAGAAATCACAGTGCATGGTCCTGGCACTATTGTAAACTCTCTGAAGCAGTTACATGTGCTGTGAAAAATGAGTGGCTCTGATATGAATAAAAGAAAATTCGTTCCACTTCCTTGAGTTTTCCTGGGTAAGGCAAATTGGAAATTATATCAGAAGATATGTGTTCTATTCATACAGAGATCTTAATCAACCTTGTGCTTATGTTACTATTTTGAGGAGAAAAAAAATTATTAAGAACTGAAAATAAGTTTAAGCATCTCATTTAAGCTCAGATCTTTCCAGTTTCAGAAATCCCAAATCTAAATGGTGTCTGTCATATCACTAAAACTCATGCCCATACTTGCTCCTCTAATAAGACTTAAATGAAGCCACAAAAAAAAATGAAGATACAATCCATCTGTAATTCACAGAGAGTGCAATTAATAGAAAGGGCAGCAATCTCTTCTGAGCTAATCACACCCAACTTCTCAGTTTCCACTGCACTAACAGGTCTTTGCTGATGCCGCCTTTTCAACACAGAACCATTCTGTCACCGATATGAACTGTGCCTGATACGTAATTAACGTGGCTTGACTTCTATTTCACCTAGAATGTACACAACCACTATCACAAACACTGTAAGATGGATTTACATAATTATTCTCCTTTCTTAACAAAGCAGTATATGATTCTTAAAACAAAGATTTCCAGGCCCAAGAAAAATAAAGCTTGACTTGTTTTGGAAACAGACTATCTGTTTCCACACAGATAACAGAAAGCATATCTTCAGATCACAGATTAGACCAGGAAAAGTCTGTTCAAATGGTTGACTCTCTGAATTCTAATGAAGTCACTGAAGTTTCCTATAACACTTGTTTCTTGAGCTTGCACTCCAGTGTTCTGCTGACAAAGCTGCAACAAAGATACACAGAGTCCCTGAGCTGCAGGATCCCTCTTGGACAAAAACATTGATCAGCAAAACTCTACTGTTAGCAGAGTTTCTCATTTCATTCATTGGATGAACATTTTGCAGACTGTATAGATTGAGACTGTACCTTTCCCATTTAGAGCACTTATCTGGGAAATCACATTTACATTTCAGTCAACAGTCTCAGCCCCTACTTCAGTATGTTCCATAGGATTTTCTTTCATCCCATTGCACATGATAGAAACTAGAGAAGCAAAAGCTGCAAGACAGCTCTCACATCACAGGAAAAATTGCTTCCTGTACATCATCAGTTAATAAAATTAGATTTTCTTCTGGAATTTGGGTATAGACACTGCTCATCTGCACACAGGCCAGCAGAGCTATTAAGACGTTTCTGTTTCAGCATCAGTCATTTGGCAGCGTACTTAAGGCTAAGTAGCATCAGTAAACCTTATGGCAATAAACAAAATTGCCAGACTGACTTTACACTTTAATTAATTAGAAGGGCTTGCAAATAATCTTTATATCTTTTAGATGTAAGACTAACATTAAGTAAAGTAAATCACCCTTAACTGTTAAGAGAAGTTGATAACAAAAAGCACAGATTTGCAAAAAATAAAGTAATTAAAATTAATAAAAGAATACATTTTTATAATGGAAACAGAAATGAATGCAAGGATGAGAGGCCAAGGAATCATGGAAAAAGAAATTTTAAATAAGAGTGGCAGTGGTAGATGCATATATTGCTATTTGAACTTTCAGACTTCCTTAAATTTTTCATTGCAAGGAATAAAGGAAGCTGACCACTGTGTATTCTACAAAATAAGGAATATCTGTGTAGGGCAACAGAGTGTAAAGCAGCAACTTTGCAGTTTTTTATGCTGTATGACAAATACAGGTTCCACACAACCCAATACGTAACAAACTGGGAACAAACATCATTCATGCAAATGTGACCATAAAAACTCAGCTGTTTAAGTCTCTGCATCTTATGTGTCTTAAAGGCTGTAAATCACATTTGTTCAAAGCACAACTTGTTTTTTTCTCTTCCAGAAACATGGCCAGAAGGCTTCCCTTGGGATAAGAATATTCTACTGTGTTCCTTTTGGCTTATGCAACATCTTCAGGAAGATGATTCATTTGAATACATATTTCTGAACATGGTAGGCAAGCCAAAAAGGAAGTAGAAGTTTCTTGTAATACTGACTACTTGCAGAAACCTTTACTTATAACATAATGATGCAGAGCTGACTCTGAATGGCAGTGGAGCACTTCACCTGGCTACTTAGATTAACTGATGAGCAGAGTTAAAATGGTTACCATGGTTATTTATCTGCTCAGTAACTAACTGAGCACAAAGGCTTGAATTTTGCAGCATGTACCTGAAAATGACTAGAACTTCAAGTTTGACATACACAGAGAGCCTACCACCAACTTTGAGATAAATAATAATAATTAACTTGCAGCAATATGCAGTATACCACTGCTTCAGGCTAACATTTAAAATCCAGATTAAATAAGATAGTTTTAAGAGCAGTCTTCAACTACATTGAACAGCAACTCCTCTCTGGGGCTCTTCTTAGCTTGCTTCTGGATGCAAGGTCTGAGAACTGGAAGGAAATGTTTCAAAATGCCTTGAGCCTGTTACCCAAAATAATAAAACAATCTCAGTAACTTAAGGCAGCTTTGGTTTGTAGAAACCTTTAGAATGTGACTCAGCCAACAAAGCCAGAGAGGCCCCTCTACTACTCAGATTTCAACCAGAAAGCACCTTTTAACCTCAAAAATGAAACAAAGCTGATAACCATCTTTTTGAAGCCTAATTGAAAACACTTCTTGAATGACAGCAATGGCTGTCATACAATCCAGGCATGCCTAGGAGAAGCACACACATGGCTGTTTCCTCACATACCAGGATTTATAAGTACTAGTTCTCCTTCCTACTTTTAATTTTTTCAGTATTATTGGTCCGTAAAAATCACTGCACACACAAAATCAATTGGACTTGTAGTTGAATAAAATATTTCATTTCCTTCAATACAGAGTGAACATGCAAGACCATGTTCAGCTTGTGTGCAGAGACAATACATACAAAGAGGATATACCCTGCCCTCTGTATTACAAATGAGTATGCTGGGCTATAATGCACAGAGAAGCATACGCAAGATGCTTCTATGAGGTTTAGTATCACCTGTTGCACTGCTGCCACAAATGAAGACTGAGTTTTGGCTGTGTAAGTACGAGTTTGCTGACAGTTTTTGTTCTGGTTTATAGCAGGAGACAGAAGGGAATGCAGCCCAGCCTGCTGGCACCATAGTGTTAAGTGTGAGAGATAGTAAAGATACTTGTCAGCTGAGCGAACAGAAGAGGCTTGAGTGCATGCAGAAATAACACTGCCTGAGGAAAAATTGGCAGTTTTACTTAAGAATTTTCCAGCAGGAAGGACACTGTATTACCTGAGACATTTCACTGCTTTTCCCCCACTCCTCTCTGTTCTTCTCTTTCTCTCCTGCTTTTAACTCACAAAGCAATTCGAGGGAACTCCACTTCTCCTAAAGCATCTTGTACGAGGACTGCTCTACAATGTCCCAGCCAGAAAAGGTCTCCATATTAACAACAAATCAGCAGTGGCTTTGACTTCGTGACATAAGGGCATCAGATGGCAAGCTTGTTCAGACAAACTGGTTGGTGCTGAGAGGGCAGGCCTGGTGGGCACAGATGGTGACATTACAACCACAGAATCACAGAAAAATTTAAGTTGGAAGTGATCTCTGGGGTCTATCCAGTACAATACACTGCTCAAAACAGGTCTAACTAGATCGGGTTCCTCGGGGCAGTGCTCAGCTTAGTCTTGTACACCTCCAAGGATGGAGATGCAACAGCTTCACTCAGCTTGTTTTCCAGTATTTCCAGTGTGCCCTATCAGCAAAAACCAGTTTTCCTTTCTATCTATTTGGAACTTCATATGTTCCAACTTATGTTCATCATCTCTCAACCTACTACTTGCATCAGCAAGAAGTGTCTGGCTCCATCACATCTGTATCCTCTGATCAGGTATTCATAGATAGGAATAAGGTCTCCCCAAGGCCCTCCCACTTCATCTTTAGTCTAAATAAGCTCAGCTTGTTCAACCTCTCCTTATCCATCCCCCTGGATACCTTTTGTATCCTTTGCTGGACTTGCTCCGTTGTTCCATGGTTTTCCTGCACTGGGGAGACCAAAACTGGACACAATACGCCTGGCTTAGTCCCACACTTTCTGCATTGAGGAAAAAGATCCCTTCCCTCAGCCTGCTGGCTGCTGCCTTGCTAATACAGCTGAGCATGTCAAGTGCTGCTTTTGCTGCCAGGGCACAACCTCGGCTCAAGCTGATCTTGTAATCCACGGGATCCTCATGTCCCCAGCTCTTCTACAATATTGTCTTCTACACAGCCATCCCTCAGACTGTAATGCTGAATAGGGTTATTCCATACCAGTTGCAAGACTTTGCACTTGCTTTGATGATCTTCATGAGATGTCAGCCCATTTCTCCAGCCTGTTGAGGGCCCATTGAACAGCCTTGCCTCGTCCTCTGTCACATTAATTGCTTCCCATCCCTGTCCCCTGTCAACTGTGTAGTGCTGGAAAATTTGCAGAGAGTGCACTTTGTCCCACCATCAGAGTTAGAAAGACATGAAACTATATTGGCCTGAACAGTGATACCAGAGGGATGCTGCTCATTACCGACTGTCAGCTGGACTGTGCACCCATCCCACAACCCATGCAAATGGCTGTATGCATCATTTGAACTGCATTAAAAGACAGGGAATTGCAGTAAACGGCCTGTGTTTGCCCTGAAAAAAAGAGTGAAAATTCAAGCTGGACCAGGGAGGACTAGAAAAAAGGCTAGCGAACAAACTGCTAAATGAATAATCCTGAGCAGAACAGATGCATCAAAGCTAAAGGGCTGGTATTGCCATGAGATTTGGGGAACAGAGCTGACGAATTTGTTCACAGTGCTTTGTAGAGTGTGAGATTTCTTTACTCCAGCCCTTAAAGAAATTCCTCTGTTGAGTTCTATTGCATTAGGGTTTTTTTTGTTGTACTCCAACGCCATTCTCTAATGTCACCATGGAATATAAGAAATTAAAGTAATAATCAAAACTTATCCCTACTGATGGAACCTTAATCTTAGTATATGGCATAAACCTAATATATGATGCAAATGAGAGTTCTACTCGCTGAAAAAAAATCTAAAATGAAATGTCTGAAGTATATTTAATATTTTTATGACTGGTTAAGAGTTTAAGATTAGGAAATTTCGGCTGAATTATTTCCCTGTACCTAAAGTTTAAAAGGAATAGTTTTGAGTACAACATTCTTCTGTTGGCCAAAAAACCATCCCATCAGTCACTGAGGGTACTGCATGCACTTAGCAATGGCTGGAGACTACAGATGCCTGTAAACAACATAATGTCCCATATGCAGTCTTTGGATTCAAGGTATAGGACGCTGGGCTATACTGCTATCTGCATAAAAGCCCATGCATGAGATTTAGATATATGTAGATAACTGTTTCAGTTTTGTTATATTCAATATAATTTATTTATATATTTATACATTACTGAATAGCTTTCCATCATTTTGCTGTAAGGGCATATATTCAAGCTGCTACTACTAACAAAATTTCAACTAATTTACATGAGGCCTATTGAGATAAGATGCTGCATCACAAAATGCAGTTTGTATGAGTATTCTTAGATGTTAATGGTTAAATGAGTGACATCTCTTTTCCTCCCAAAATTTATTTGTTGTAAGTGTAGTCACTAGGCAGTATATTTATTTTATAATAAATTTGCTGTTATTATCAGTGATGAGCTTGCTTTTCCCCAATTATAGTGTTAATGTATGAAGAGAGAGAATTCAATCACATTCTGGTTATTTCATTCTTAGTGGATTTCAAAATAATGCATAGCTCTCTTTAATATTTGCAGGACATACCATGAAGCAAACAAATAACCTTTCCTGATTATAGTCTCTGGCTGCCAAAGACAGTTTTATCACAGTTTTCTGGGCTACTGTCATGAATTGTTGACTTTCACCATCAGTACAGTGATGTTCTGGCGTCACTCCCAGAAGCCAACAAGTTACTTACAGGATGTGAAAATTAAAAAAAAAAAAA
>VYXC01011437.1:141630-187097 GCA_013397175.1 Platysteira castanea
CACAGCTGTATTTTAAAATCATTGTCAGTAATGATGATCAGAGTGCATTTCTCTTGACCAAAGAATGTATGTTTTGCCCCGTATTAGAGCGGTCCATAATACCGAACAGCAAGTTCACACCGCGTGTTTTGATAATCTGCCATACCCTTCTGCCTTTCACTTGCATATTGTTGGCCTGGTTTTCTGATTTCAGGCAGATCTGAGCAATGCCAGTGTGCAGCCATCAAGGCTAGCAGTGCCCATGTCGTGAGGAAAATGAGAGCCCTGCTGCACAGGATTAATTCACTTTAACAAACAAGGGGTTTGTGAGTGCTGAGAGGCTTCAGCTCTTCCCAGCATTATAGATGTCATCTGTAAGCAATTTATTTAGGAAAATGTCATCTATTGCTCGTGACACAGCATAAATCCTATCAAGTGCTGAAGGCAGCAAAAGAAATCTACAGGATTAATAAATAATACTAATGATAATTAAATTATGAAAAATAATTCTCAGAGGAGTACAAGAGCTTTCTTAAACTCGTTGGTTTTTATTATTTAGAAGTGAGATGGCAAAACTTCTTGTCTGCATACATGTGTTATTCATAAATCAAGAAAACATTTACTGCAGTATAACCGAAAAAACTTTTAAAGAGAGGTATTTTATCATGCAGCTCAAGGGAAAGAAAATGCGGAAAGGTTTTAAGAATTAATCATATGCAAAAAATAAATACCTATCCTGTCAAGTCTATCAATTGCCACGGTTTCGAAGGCCCTTCTCATCATGGGGTACTCTTCCAGGACCTCGTTGAAGTTGTCCACTGAGAGAGAGTACAAGCGACAGTACGTGTCTGCTCGTACACTGGCAGTTCGACGTCCCTTGGTCAAAAGGCAAATCTCTGGGGAGAGAAAAAGTCAGCACACAGTGAAAACAAAGAAGTTACTGAACCATGTGAAACTTTAAAGTTAGAAATTGACTCAGTGCTAACAAGTAATAATTTAGTACTCAGCAGCAATTTTTCTATTTCTGCTTACATAAGGTTGCAGGGACATTTCTGAAGGTATTTGATTCTATTTTTGGTGCTCTTGAAAAAATAATTCATGTCCTTTAAGAGCCCTGCCTATAGGTTTTCTGAGTCTGAACTCTGATTTTATCAAGCCTTTTTAAAATAGTGCTTCAAGTTCTAAGAAATGATCCGTCAGCTATCAAACACATCTTGATGACTTTGATTAACCAAAGTGCTGAATTAACCCAAGAGATTCTACTGATTGTCTTTTAAATATACAGCTGCCATAGAGGGCCAGTCCCTTTAATCATTCACAAGATTTACTAAACTAATGCAATACATGATATCATGATACAATGATATTTTAATATAAGAGCTGTTCTGAAAAAAATACTTGAAGCATGAACGTGCCTCCTGTTTCCTTGAGGTTTATGTCCTAGGTATTTTAGGAGAGAAAACTTAAAACTTTTGACTTTTTTTTCTCATTAGATGAAAAATGAAATTCATATGATTAGTCTAGTAGCCTTTCTCTGTGAATGGCCCCAACAGGAATTCCTTACTCTGGAACAGTGGAAACTGAAGCCATGTGCAGAGTCCCAAGAAACAGCCCCAAACTTTTGACTTCTAATTGCCAAACCCACAGTAACAGGGTGACTGCATAGAGGCCAAAGTCATTGTCTGAGGCTTGTAACAGCAAAAAATATGGGGTAGAATATTTATGCATTTAGATTAAAATACAGAAAATTAGAAAGCCATTTGCAAAAAGTATTGTTTGAATTGACCCCCTTTTCAAACTGTGGAGTAAGAACACACTTAGAAATATCAAGAATTTTTGAGCTCAGGCAGGGTGAAAGACAGTTTCCTTACTCAGTTCCAGCACTCATGAGGTGCAAGTTCATACTTCATACCTATATTTAAACATAGAAGTAGGAAACTGTCTCCTACCTTACATTTTTTTTGTCCTTCACTGGCTCAATTTCAATCAAACTATCATTTTGAAGTGTGGAAAACCAAAGAAATAATTCTGCACACTTCAATTCTACAAAGTACCAACATAGTGGGTTTTTTGTTTGGTTTGTTTGTTTGGTTTGTTTGTTGTTTTTATTTGGTTTTTGTTTTGTTTGGGTTTTTGTTTGTTTGGGGGTTTTTTGGTTCTGTTTTGGTTTTTTGGGGTTTGTTTTTATTTCTGTTTGGGTTTTTTTTTGCTGTTTGGTGTTTTTTTTACATGTCTTCAAGAACTGTATCTTTTATTAATCTAGAATATGAAGAGCCTTGATTTTTTTTTTGTCTCATACTTCTTGCTGAGGAATTTCCACATGCCACCTAACCCTGAAAGCTTAGGGGATAAGATGTTTAAATGACAGTGGATAAATCAATTACAGTGGACCTGTAGTAGCACAGAGTGTTCCTAAACCCCAACAGCTTTGGGGAGAATTTGTAGAGACTACTGGGAGAGTAGAGTAGAGAATTTATAGAGAACGCTGGTAAGAGTCTTGACCTAAAGTCCCTCACAAAATTTGATGCCCATGAAATAATGACAGTTTACTGTAAAGAACCAGCCAGGTATAACAGAAGTCCTTTCCTTTTCTCACTCCTAGCTTAGCCTGACCTCTTCTCCTTAGATTGAACCCACTGCATTTTAGTTACAAGAGAAGGACATTTTGCCCAAAGGGAGCAGTTAAATGCAGTCCATACCTGTTCCATTTCCTAAGATGTTCTTTAGGTTTCACAAAGAATGAAGTTTTACAATATGTGGTTGAATTTGGGGAAAGCTGTCTGGAAAGTCTGTGTGACTAATGATTACCTCTTGATTTTCAGCTCTCTTCTATTAAAATTGCTGCAAGCAATACAAGACACATAAAGAGGTGTCTTCTCCTACTCTCAACAAATACTTGAGTTTAAAAAGCATCAAATGCCCCAAACAAAACAAGCATCTCCTAAATCTCTATCATTTTGAAGAGTGCAGAAAAAATTAGAGAAAGTGCAGTTTTCATCATTAATAATTTTGACCACTGTATTGTAGATTGCTTAAACAAGAAGGATGGGAAGAAACCATAAGAGACAATGTTAGATTTCGTCACAGGACAATGAGATCATGGAATTTGTGGATATTACTGCAACAAATATAATTACTTTTTTTCCTTCTATCATCCTCTATTATTCTTGTAAAGTAAGATGAATGGAAAAAAAGTCAGTGAAAACTATGATCTGCAGACTCTGTCCACCCAGAACTTCTGGTTGAAGAATACATGTCGGGAAGGCTTTTAATATCCGTGGTGCTACTAGCTAGATAATATAATAAAGAATGGGTCAGAAAAGATACGACAAATGTCCCAGTGCTCAGAAACTAGTCAGGCAGTGAGTCTGTGGAGCCTCCCTGCTCAGGAAGCAATGAAAGCTTTGTGTTCTCAAATCCAGTTGAAGGGTCTCATTCAAACAATGAACTACAGTTTTCTTACAGAAAAAAACACTGTTTGATGAATACCCATGTACTACATTTCCAGCAATGTCTCTTGACTGATTAGAACTGTATTGTAGTCACTGACACATACATTATCTATATTGCCTTGTTACATGTATCAATAGCATCATTTGTAGTCTTTCCACAAGACTGAAGTGTATGTTAATTGTATGTGTTAATCTATCAGCTTTTTGTTTGGAACAGACCCTCAAGAGTAATAAGGCATATAATATATGAAATCTTCCTTACCTGAAACAAAGAGGAAGAACACAGAATATTGAAATATGTTCCCATCAAACATTTGTGTTCATTTAAATAAACCAAAGTGTTTGTTTTTCATGAAAAGAACAAAGTAATGAAAATATCCATGACACATTTAAAATGAGTCTTAGTGGCATCAAGTATACCAGGTGCCCTTAACAATTATGCTCTCCTTGTTGTTCAATTGATTTAAATAAGACTAGGAAATACAGTAATAGCATAGGAGTGTGTAGAGAAACACAAAAGGCATAGACTATTTTTAAACAGCTTGGACAAACAAGGTTCTCTATTAGCATAAAAATAAAGTGTCGGCAGCGTATTACTCACTAATATTCCCATCTGCATTTGGCATGGTGTATTGCCTTCAAGCTGACACTTTCAGTGTGTCAAATACTACTATCTTTACTTTTCAAACAGAAGAATGTCTTCAATTCCAATTAATAATTATGTATTAGGCTACAATGAACCTGTAATTCAATTCTGAATGCAAATTTTACTTTAATTATTTAATCTCTTTGGACAATTGTTCCCTAGAACATTATGAAACAAATGTCAATCACTACCCTAATGAAAAGTGACTGCTTGAAAGCACTGAATGATGCTAAAAACATTAATTTGTTCTTACAGTCCATATCTAATGCAAATGTAAATAATTCATCTGTGAAAATCATAATTCGTGGTCTGCTAGGATCAGGTCTTTCCCACAGAACAATACAGCCCTCAAAAGAATATGGAAATGGGATCAAATACCATGTACTTTCTTCTGTGAAGATACTAACTAAAAAGTGCAATGATAGAAGTTTAAAGCTAAGCTTGTTCCTGAAGTTATAATAATCAAAACTGATCACCAACATATTGTTTGCACACAAAGATGGGACTGGTTTAGTGATGGAGTTGGTAGTGCTGGGTTAAAGTCTGGGCTTAATGATCCTAAAGGTCTTTTCAGCCTAAGTGATTCTGTGATTCTATGGCAGGATTTCAGCAAGAGCATCAGGTTCAATTTTTGGAACACCATGGGTTTCTAAAGAAGCTTGCCCATATCAGTATCTTGTAAAAGAGGGAAAGCATAGGTTGTATTTTACTATCGCATTAATGTGAGAGAACACACTGGTTCATTGTTCTTATGGACTGTAGTGATAGTGTAGGTGATAATTTTTCCCCTCCCTGTTGCTTTGTGATGCCTAAACACTTTTTTCTTAGAGAAAGTAAGTGCTGTTTATGGATGTGGAAGAGATTGATCACTAGCATCATGTACGATGTTGATCTCTTCTTTAGTCTTTGTTGGATGGGTATGTATCGACTGGCCATCCTAGCAATATTTTCTGGTATCCATTTTATTTAGACTAGGAGAATTCCTTTTTTACTCTGAGGAGCAGTACAGTTTATCTGAGAAGGTATATTTCTCCATTCATCATCTGTTCATTTTACATGTAAATTCCTCAACCTCATATGTCACGTTAACATTTGACTAGAGATTAAAATCTGCAGAAATTCAAATACCAGTTTAAAGTTGCCTTGCAGACAAAATGTGTCCACCAACAGATAAACTGTGTTGATAAAGGTAAGTTATGAGTCCAGGAGTTAGTGACTTCATTGAAGGATACTGAACCAGTCTTGTCTGCATGGATCACATTTCTTAGCTTAGGATGTTACATTATATAAACAGAAAACTAATAAAATAAGTTACTATATGTGCATCTTTATCTTCCAAGGACACAAAGATCAGGACTGAAGCAGAAGTTCACTTTACTAGGTGCAGAAATTAAATTTTTGTAGTAATGAATAAATGAATTCAACAGTATTCTAGCTGTATAATGTTTATATTAAAAGAAATTAAAAACAACTAGCAGTTTTTATGCATTTCTGTCCCCTTCCAAAGCTGTGTGATAGGCCATCATCTGTCAGATTTAACATTACAGGGTCTAGTGAGATGTCCTTGCAGCTGAGGACAGCTGACTACTGCTCAATTCCTCAGCAGGAAACTTGTTTCTTCTTGTAGTGGGCATATAGGTTGCTGTGCAAATGGGCAAGGAGCTATTCAGGCTATCTGATTACTTCCGGCAGCAGAAGAAGGATGGAAAATGAAAGCCATTCAAAAGCTTGGGTCATTCAGTCTAACAGACTTGGGAATGTTTTCTGAGAACAGGACAGTGGATTAGAATATTGTTTATTTTATAGAGAGCAATGAGTTACTAAACTACCATAGACAAAACTTAAATGTACAGGTGCTCTTTCTATCCACTCATCTTGTAAGACTTCAGAGTAAGCTTCCCAGAACCACCATGTTTAGGCTATTCTTATTTTCTAACAGCTCTTAACAGCAACTCCTTGGCATATTACAAAAATCAATAGTTCTTTACTTCTTTCAAGCTGCTGAAGTTGTCCACTGAGCAGAAACAAGCTAATGGGCACTTTCTTGGTGTGCCAGTCACGGCAAGGCACATTCAGCACGTGGCACTCTGTTCCCAGCTTTACAACACATAGTATGAGTATAGTTGTTTTTTTTTCCCTCAGGAAAGGACTATATAGACTTCAATAAATTAGAAAAAAAAGAAATAGTAAACTTCTAGGCACTCCATTCTTTTAGAAATGTAGTGATTTTCCAGTTCCATGTTGACTTAAGAGTCTCAGGGAGAAGCTGTTTCATATGATAACATGTTACTTTAATACAAAAATCTGCATTTCTGTTTCCTTTTTCTTTATTAAACTCTGGAAAACATGAAATGCATTTATATTTTTTACTCCTTTTTAATGTGTTCTTTTTATCTTTCAGTATATTATCACTAGTGTACAGAATGGTAAACCCAGAGATATGCTGCTTTTTATTATAGTTACTAAAATAACTACCACCAGGTCTTACAATTACTCAGAATCTAGTTTGAGCCAATTAAATGAATTTCAGTAATCTGTGTTCTAATAAATTCAGTCCTACATTTAAGGAACCCTAAAAAATAGTCACTGCTCAAGAGGAACATTTCTGCAGCAAGGGGGGGAATTTAAGGAAGAAGGAAAATGGAGATAATTCCTGCCTTTTACAGCCAGATTTGTAATCTGGACAATCCAAAAGGAAGCCATGCAAAACCTGCAGTTTTTGCCACCATGTTTACACTAAATAAGAATTGCAGACAAGTCAGTTTGAGTTAGCAGATACTGCCTGCGTGACCACTTCATTTACAAAATGACAGGAGTAATGACAGTCTGTTGAGTTGCTTTCAGATATCTGGGTTCATTAGTTGGAGAGATGGTTCATAAAGCAGCCTGGATACATGACTGAGTGGTTACTATTTTGAAGAGGGACTGAAAATGGCTGATTAGAATTAAAAGCAACTTCTGAAATACCCCATCTTTAGTGTTTTGTCACTTTTTAAACTATTTACCTAAACCTAATTTAAATGTATCTATTTGTAATTTGTGATAGATGTTGCCCTTATTATGATGTCTGTCATCCTATTAAAAAACCCAAACAAACAAACAAATAACACAAAACCCCCCAAACCAACAAAACAAAAACCCCATAGGTTAGCTTAGCTTACATTTTTATTGCCTACTTGTACTAATTTGAAATTAGTCTCTGAAGACCGACACCTGAGCTCTCCGCGTGTTTATTATTTATTTTATCATATTTTATTTAATTTAATATAACAACAGCAAAAGAGATAGCAAAAACTTACTTGAGGAAGAATTATTCCTCTGAAAAGAACTGCCTACATTTAATTAAGCCAATCTTTTGATAGAATTTATAGACAAATACTTATTTTAAAAAAACATTTAATATTTATATAGGGTTTGCCAACAACCCTGAGAGTATTTTCCTTTCTTTACCTATGTCCAAATGTGTCTTTTATGCCACTCACTCAGGAGAAACCAGTTTCTTGTCTATAAAAAGTGGCAAGTTATCTGACCAGGGACTTTTTATTTTCCATCCTGACCTTTCTTTGCTTTTTTTCCATGTGCAGGTACTGAAAATAGCTGTGGCCAAGTTTTTGTGACTAGAGCAAACCAAAGCCAGTAACAAACACAGGATCACTGAGGCTGGAAAAGACCTCTGAGATAATCAAGTCCCACCTGTAACTGAACACCACCCTGTCAGGCAGACCCTGGCACTAAGTGCCACATCCAGTCTTATGAACATTTCTTACATCCTGCCCATTTTCCACTGTTCAGTCAAATTCTTCTGAGAAAGACAGAACAGAAGCTTAGGATAGTTTTATAAAATAGAAATTCAAGTGCATATTTTATCTTTAATGCTGTTTGTAACAGAGCATTCATACATTTTTCTTCTACTTTAATAAAATGTTCTTTGTACAAAGAGAGACTAAGATAGTCTATTATTTTGTGAAAGCTCACTAATTTACTGCTAATAATTTCATTTGCCTTAAAAAAATAATTAAGCTTAGATTCTAAAATAATATGCCTGAATACCTGAGTACAGATTTAGTTTTCATACTTGCTGTGTCAAAGGCCAAAAGTGAGTTTATGTAATTTACTTACTCCTACTTTTTTTTTTAGATGGATGCTTATTCCCTATTGAAAAAAGCCATTTAGTTCCTTATGTACTCAGTGGTATGCTCTTGTAATCTTGAGTTTGGCAAACAATAACAGTTACAAATTAAACTATTCAACTTGAATTAAAGTTGGCTATAAAAATATTGTACTTCTTTTTTTCATTAAATTATTAAAAAATTATCAGAGACTGTCAGTTCTGAATTAAATATTTAGATTAAATATTTAATCTAAACTCAAATATTTAGTTAAAATTCTACTGTGTGAAATTGAAGGTACTTGCAAAATCTTCTGGTTTATCTATGCTGACCACAACTGAGGTTTTCAAGGCATGCTTTGTGGTATTTTATTTGTGTCTAGTTATATAAAGTTTAATTTAAGAATATATACTGTTAATGTACTTGAAAAATTAGAATTATTATTTATTTATGCTTATAGATTGCAAGACTTATTACTTGTATTATTATTATGAATACTGTTAAATTTGTTTGCTAACTAATAAAACTCCTAAACCCAAATCAAATTCTACCTTTAAGCATAAAAAAGTAAGTTATTTTCATTCTATCTTCCTAGAAATTCTCTTAGACTTTAAAAAAGAATATTGGGTTTGAATAGCAAGAAGTCCTTCTGACTGATTATTATTTTAATATAAACTATGGTGTCGAAAGAACAACACAACAATTTCTTGTCAACAAGAAATTATGCAATATTATGAAGAATTGTAGCCTCAAAATGGCAGATTAGTCTGTGCCAAAAGCACATTTAATTTTTAGGCCCTCTTTCAGACAATATTTTTAGAAAAATGTTCTATACTGTTCACCTGAAAAATGTTTTACAAACTAGTTGGCATGGAGATGTGGAGATCCTGCTCCCTTAAAGCATTTAATTATGTCCCTGCCATTAAGAATACGAATAGTCACACCTCAGTGGGGCTGCTTATAATTAACTATCTGGATTATAGTATGAATATTGAAAGACTTAATCCACCACTACCTTGAATAAGGAGTAGCCATATGCAGTACTTTCGCAAAATGTAAAATTATATATCATATCATATCGTCCATATGTAAAGCACCTAGAAAGATGTTTTTCTATTTATAATCAGTATTATACTGCAAATCTTTTGAAGTATTCTATCAAAAGGAAGCACCTAGAGTGTAACCGGAAAAAAATAAGTGGCAAAATATAATCTAAAGTGACTCAACATTTCCCATGGTATTATTTTCCACTGCACTGGTCTAAAATATACTGACAGTTACTATTCCGAAAGGGGAAAAAGCTCCATAAATAATAGGTGGGTCAAAGAAGTTCTGTCTAATTGGCCTTCTACAAGCTGAAGCAAATGCAAGATGGAGTTTATTAGAATTTTAAGTGCAGAAGGGTAAATGTTAAAACTGTATTAAATAATTTAAACAATATAAAACATTTAAAATTGAAAGTATTCCATGAACTACATGTTACAAAAAATAAACCAAAAAAGAAAAGATGCTATAATATGTCTCTGGGACATTGTCTGGCAAGATGGCAATGAGAATCTGCTTTCTAGATAAATTTGCAAGATGAATGATGACATGAAGCACAGATAGTGATATCTGCCTTTGACTAAGTAAAATAAAACATGTATTTATCTCTTATTCCAGTGCATAAGATAGGCAAATACTATTGTATTGGCCTATATTCACACACAGTAACTCTCATCTATACACATCATAAAAAGTTTTTAAAAAATCACATCCATTTCTTCATGTTCAACATATCTGGAAGTTGATAGAAAAAAAAAATTAGCAGTATGAGTTTCAGTTAGTCTAAAAAGTGATTTATCTACTGACTCCAAGTGGCATGATACCACTGGGATTTTCAGTGCAGGAAAAAGCAATGGGGAGGGGGATCTGCAATGAATACATCAAAAATTGGGCAGCATGAATTGCTGCACTTACCTACTGGAATTAGGAAACTCCTTCAACTAACAAAACCTCCATGGGGCTCCCAGACCTAATTAATAAAAATACATCTGCACCTTCTAAACACTCAGTTTGGATTTCCCTAGTAATATCAGCATTCTTTCTGCTCTAACACAGGATCTGTTAAAAACAGAAAAAAAGGGGTTAAATTTCCTGGAACATATGTCTGGGCTGCTGCATGAAGGAAAGCCGGTGTAAACACAGGTGGGAAAACAGATGGAGAAAGGAAAAGATAGCAGGGAGACCAGTCTTATCTTGTGTCCTTAGTGGTTGAGAGGAATTTTGCCAGTGACTACAGAAAAGAGCTGGATGAGACCACAGTGAATAATCAGGCCTCTGTCCACCAGTGAGAAAGCAAATGAAGTAACAGCAGAGTCCTGAATGTGTTCCCAGAAATCCTCCTTTGAGTAAGCTGTGCTGAGCCTTACTGGTTGGGTAGTGTGGGATTTATTCCTTTCTGCTTCTCTCTGAAGGCATGTCAGCCCCACTCTAACACACCAGTTCAGCATGAAGGCAGCTCAGTGCGTGGTTATCCATACCAGGACCTCGTGAAACCACTCCTGCTCAACAAAGTCCTCTGCACTAGCTTTGGGACAGCTTAAAACTTTTATGTTCACAGGGGTAACAATCTCAGGCAAGTTATCAAATGGCTGAAAGCTGCTTTTCCCCTTTGTCCTCCAAGCAGGAGCCTGCTGTCTGTAGCAGAGTGCATGGGAACACCATCTGACTGAGACTGAGGTGAAGGGTATGCAGAGAAGTGGAGGGTCACAAGGTATAAGGGAGCAAAATGCCTTTCCAGAATGGAAAGAGAAATTGCAGGGCCCAATCTTACTGTGATGACTGAAGCAGCCCTAAGAGCCACACATGGAGCCATCTGAGTAAGAGGAAGGAGATCACTGGAAAGGATTTATTTTATTAAAGCAAACTTCTCTTTAGTTTATTACACTCCTGCAGGTTTGATGTGATTAATTATCGGAGATTTTGAATTGCCAACTCATATAATATTACTATGGACTTATTCTGAAACAATTTACCACAGCAAAAATCAGAATTGTCGCACAGCAGTGCTATTACATCAGTTTCTATCAATATGTATTGGTATAGGCAAATTAGATTAGTATTAGGCTCATTAGATACATTAATAATTCTGCTCTGTAAAGCCCCAGTAAGTGATTAACTAATCTTTTCTATAAGCAAAAGACTCATATTCTTGTGCTTCATCCCTAAAGATGTCAAAATCTTTGCATTTTGCCAATTTTATAGGTACAGTGAAGAATTAATCTGTTCAGTAATTCCTCCTGTCACAAGAAGAGCAATTTCTAATCCAATCACCTGGTACTGTGAGGAAAAGTTTCAACAATTGAAACCTGGCAATTTCCTTCCTGCCATTTATTATTGGGATCAGATCATAAATGAGTTTGAACTACCTAGATATTAAAGAGAAAGACAAATTTGTACTGAGACAGAGAAAGCAAAAATGGGGGAGCTGCTTATCATCCCCTGCTGTGTACTTAACTTTGTATTTTCAGTATTGTAAACTACAGATACTCAGGACCATGGACAAGAAGACAAAAAAATTAAACAACTTCATAATCACAACATCCTCAAAATACAATTCCTTACATTTTTCACCTGCTTCCTGATTCTTATTCTCCATTCCAGGAAGGCTGAGTTCAGGTGTGTTGATCTCAAGCTTTCAATTCAGCTTAACTGCAAACACATGTGCAGTCAGGTTTTCCTACTCACTATTCAAAAGGGATAGGTGAAAGCACCTTCCCACTCTTTTCCAGCTTCTGGAGGTTGTTCAGATGTGTGCTTGCCCCTTGCCTTGTCCTCCCTTTCCCATCAGTCTCATGCCCTTGATGTTCCCCTGCACTCTCAGCTCCTCTGTCTCCTATTTATTTGCACCACTCACAACCTGACTCCTGCCCACAGAGTCTTCTCTGTTGACATCTATCTCGCTCCCCACACTCTTCCCTGTGGTTTTGTCCTATGTGTTAACATAGTCCCCACCATCCATTCCTTCTTTCCTGACCTTCATTCATATGTTACTCACCCTACAGAGGCAGCTAGAAGGAGAAGATCATAATTCCTTGGATAAAGAATTGGTTGCATGGTCACATCCAGAGGGTAGTGGTCAATGGCTCCGAGTCCTGATGGACATCAGTGTCAAGTGAGGGAGGGGTCCATACTGGGACCAGTCTTGTGTACTGTCTTCATTAATGAAATAAATGAAGGAATTGAGTGCACTCTCAGCAAATTTGCTGATGAACCCAAACTGAGCAGTGCAGTTGACACTCCCGAAGGATGGGATGCCATCCAGAGGGACCTGGACAAGCTTGAAAAGTGACCCATGGGAATCTGATGAGGTTTAACAAGACCAAGTGCTGGTGCTGTTCCTGGGCAGGGACAACCCCCAGTACCAGCGCAGGCTGGGCATGAACAGACCGAGAGCAGCCCTGCCCAGAAGGACTTGGGGGTGCTGGGGGTGAGAGTCTGGACATGACCCAGCCATGAGCACTCACAGCCCAGAGAGCCAAACGTGTCCTGGGCTGCATCCAGAGCCCTGTGGGCAGCAGGGGAGGGAGGGGATTCTGCCCCTCTGCTCCGCTCTGCTGAGACCCACCTGGAGCCCGGCATCCAGCTCTGGGGTCTCCAAGATAGGAAAGCCATGGACCTGTTGGAACAAGTCCAGAGGAGGCCAAGATGATCAGAGGGCTGGAACACCTCTCCTCTAAGGCAAGGCTGAGAGAACTGGGTTTTTTTCAGCCTGGAAAAGAGAAGTCTTAGATGTGACCTAATTGTGATCCTCTGGTACCTGAAGGCAGTCTACAAGAAAGATGGAGAGAGACTTTTTACAAGAGCATGTAGTGACAGGACAAGGGGAAATGGCTTCAAACTGAAAGAGAGTAGATTTACATTAGATACTGGGAAAATATTCTTTACTGTGAGAGTGGTCAGACATTGGCACAGGTTGCCCAGAGAAGTTGTGGATGCTCCATCCCTGGAAGTGTTCAAAGATGAACACTTGGATGGGGCTCTTAGCAACCTGGTCTAGTGAAAGGTGTCCCTGACCGTAGTGGGGGGAGCAGAACTAGATGATTTTAAACATCCCTTTCAACCCAAGCCATTCTATTTTTCTACAATTCTAGGGCAATTTCTATTGAGGGGAACCTTATTTCCTCCCATATGAAAACTGAGTTGGTGTCAGTGGGAGAAGTTTCTCTTGTACTTGGAAAAGATGCCTCTACTGCTATGCTGATAGTGGCAGCAATCCCATTCCTAATAATGGGGATCTAGGAGCAAAATTTCTAATAATGGGGAACTATTAGCAAACAGAAGGTAAAAAATGAAGGAAGACATAAAAAAAATCCACCGATGTTTAAAAAAAATAAGATATAGTTCAATTAAAAATAAATAGAACAGCAATAGAGTATTAAAATCCCATGAATCTTCACTGGTAGCTGTGGCTTACATAATTTCACTGATGTAGAAATGACTATGTAACTGCATAGTATAGTGAAAATTAATTTCGTGTATTCTTCCTTGTCTAATTCCTGTCCCTTTTATAAAAATGCTCATGAACATATCATGTGAGGACAGGGATTCTAAGGCGAGGCAGTAAAAAGTTAATGTTTTCTACAAATGCCAGCAAAATGGTAGGGGGAATATGACCAATGAAAAAGACAGTACCAGAAACTGCTTTCAAATTCCTATTAGCACTTGGAGTAAATATGTAGGATGATAATGTCCTTCAACCAGCAGTCTGAGAAAAAAACACTTAGTTGGGATGAAAATTAGCATCCTACACACTGATGGGCTAAATAATGCTCCTGCACACAAAGTTCAAGAAGATTACATTTATGAACACACATCAAGGTCAAGGGACAGAATGCTCTTCCCACAAAAATACCAAGGACCAAACCACAAGATCTCTGTGGTTACAGTCTTGTATTTACTCCTTTCCTCCCAAAAAGAGAAACCAGTGAGTGCAGAGGAGGGAGGAGGCAGACAGTAGTCAAGCCCTGATCTTCCTACTGTCACCATTTTGCATGTCCCTCCAAAATAAACAGGAAAAGTACAGCAGAGGTGTAGTCTGATTCATCTGTTCCACTGGTGGTTATCCAGGCATGTTCTTTTTAAGAATTACCAAGCAATTGTAAGGTTTATCTAGTTTCCTATTGGACTAGATCTATAGGGAAACCTGTTTTTAATTAAAAACAAAATCAGGCAAGAGAATTTAAATGTTCAACATCAGTCTTCAAACCTAAGATATTGCCTCTTTTTTTACTGCAACTTTTGGTTTTCCAGGCTTTCATTCTCTCAACTGTCTCCATTCAAGTCACTCCCAAATACTGGTGACTCTGCTTTGCTTCCTCTGAAATCTTGGCTTTCACACTAATCTCCAGTTCTCCCACAGCTTAAGGGTTGTTGTTTTTTACTGGTAAGTTTTTTTACATAAATATTTTTACTGATAAGATGTTGTTAGCCCAGAAATATTTTACATTTTAAGAGTTTGAGGAATGTTTTCCAAATCCAAGGCAGCATGCTGGCGAAACCCTCCACTGAGCTCTGGAGGTGAGCCTACAAATCTCTCCAGAGTCAAGGCCCTCAGGTAACTCAGCTCTGGGACACACCTGACAGACAGAAGTTAGCATCTCTGAGCTGGGACAAGGAACTTTCAAATCATAAGACATTTAAAAGTTGAGAAAGCATCTGTTTAGGCATGGCACCCTGACACCTGTGTGCCCTTTACTTGCTTCTGGGAGCACAAATGTTGATATTGATGTATTGTGTCAGACCTGGGAGCTATACAGATCTGTTGTTATAAGTAGCATCATCTTAAACAGAGCATCAACATCAGATTTCTCATCTCTCCATTAAGCAAAAAAGTGGTTATTGGTGTTAGGATTTGAATGCAGCCTTGCTCTTCCAGCTTGTTATTTTATTACTGTGCAATATTTCTCGTGTCTGCTTTGGTCAAGAAGCTTTACTCAGATTCTGATATACACTTCAGGGAAAGTGGGCATTCTGCAGAGAGATAAGCATGTTAGAACTGTTTTTTATTTTCTGCTTTGACAATCCAAACTTCAATTCACAGATACCTAATTTGCAGATTTTTTTTCCTCTCTTTTCAGCTGGAGTCATAGAATTATAAAATCATAGAATGGTTTAAGTTTTAAGGGACCTTAAAGATCATCTAGTTCCAACTCCCTCACTCACTAGAACAGGTTGCCATTTACTAGAACAGGTTGCTCTGGGCCCAATCCAGCCTGGCCTTAAACACTTCCACGGATAGGGCATCCACAGCCTCTCTGAGCTAGGTAGGTCTTTCTTCTCCCGAGCTGGAAATACACTTCTGGAAATTCACAGTATGGTGTTTTACTACAACAGATCTGAACCACACCCCTTTGGATCTTAGGGCATTTCCTTGCTCAGGTTCTCTCTCCCTGTGCACTTGCCCTTCCTCATCTCTTTTCACCCCTCCACACTACAGCAGCAGCTATTACTTTCCATTTACCCCAGCAGTTGTCAGGCTTTGGATGCATTACCACCCATTTCTGCAACACCTGTCTCATCCCAGCTGCAGTTTGGATGGGCAAAAGTGCTTTGGTATGCAGTGTAGTAAGTTCCTGTAGCGTCTGGATATTGCAACTAGCTTACTTTTTTTGTCTGCATTCCTGTTAAGAAGGGTAGCAGATGAACAGGATGAGCTAAATAGTTGTTTGCACTGCAACAACACGCTGACAGTTATGTAAAATACTTTCATGAGGAGATTTCCTCTGATCCTCTGCTGGTTCAGAGCAGTATTATGGCCAGATTCAGCATGCAGGCTCTTGCAAACTCATTTTCATAAACTAGGGCTCTGCTGACCATAGAGGAGACCAAGACCAAGGTTGCTCTGTTTCTTCATCCTCAGCATTTACCTTTTTTTTTTTCTGCTTAATCTCCTGTCTTCAGCATCTACAGATTAATCCTGTGGGGTAAGCACAAGACCTCTTTACCAAAGTGCTTCTACAAATACTGGTGATACAAATCACCTTGCAGAGGCTACTTTGGAGTGACAAGGTCTCCGGGCCAGATAAGTAGGAGTTGCTTTAGCATATTATTCTAAAATGGGATTAGTTAAGTAACTCTATAGCCCAATTCAAACACTAAGCCCAATTCACTTTTCTTAGCCTCCCCCTTCTGTATACCAACTAAATGGCACTGATGAGGCTTTCAATTGAGCATTTTCTGAAAGGCATTCAGGTCAGCTGTGGGATCATTCACGGAATTAAACAGCAAATTAATACAATGACCAGATAACTGCATGTCTCGTGGGCAGCAGTGGTACACACACAGATTATTCAAGCAGCTTCCGAAAAAAACAGGCTTTCTGCTGCTTATGGAAGCAGACACCTATTCTATTGCACAAAGACAATTTACAGTAACAGGGAAAAAGTATTTTATGTCATCAATTATTATATGTAAGAAAAACAATTGCTTTCATTGAAATATAAATATTCAGATGCCTTAATCTAAGCAAAAAACTATTTTTCATCAGGATTACCAGATTAATTTAATTAGGATTAAAATTCATGCCTGGTTTTTATTAATATACATCTGTTAGAAAGCTACCTAGTCAGATAGGAAGTCCAATTTCCCAAAGTATCTACTGGAAGGATAAACATTGATATGTGCTAAAATTCAGTGAAAAAGCACTAATAACATCTTGAAATATTCATGAATTACAAAATATCCCATGTAAATAATGCTTTTCTATTCACTGGTAATTTTGCAATCCTTACTATGATTTTTACCCTTAGATTTATGACTCAAAAATTTTTATTCTCTTAAAAATACTAATTCTGTAATTACCTCTAAAAAGCTATAAGATTACTGTAATTATATTTTTATTTAAATGTTGTCTGTAAATAATAGTGCTCTCAATTCAACATAACTTCAAAATTCTGGAAGGTAATTCTGCATTTTTAATAGCTGTACTCACAACAGTAAACAGACTCTGAATGTTTTATTCAGAAATATTTTGCATACTCTTCACTGCAGTTTGAATTGTCTAGGCAAATGACCCTCAGCTGACTTACTCAGAAGTCTCTTTTTGTCTGTTATCTGAACATGTTTTGTTCTAGTGCATTCACTCTAGTGTTATCATTCATTTTTTCCTACTCACCTCCGAAGTAAGAACCATCTGTCAGCTTCAGCTCCTTGTTGGATTTGGTGATGACACCAGCAACACCGTGTTGGATGAAATACATCTTCTTACCGACAGCCCCTTCTCGGATAATATAATCTCCAGGTTGGAACACCTCAAATCTCAGTTTGCTTAGCATGGCAGTCACAAAATTTGGGTCTGCATTAGCAAAAAGAGGCATTGTAGCCACCAGCTTCCGACAGTTGAAGTTGACAATCTCCTAAATGGGAAGGAAATGTCATGATAATAATGGTCAATAAATATGCACAATATGATGGGCATTGATAAATAAATTTTCTGCTTTCTTCACAAAGAATTTCTTTATGCTCATATTGGATTTTTCTGTGTCTCTCTGCTTACTTTATAATGTATTTTAATCTGTTTCTAGTGAAGTGATTGAAACAAAAGTGCAGTGTGACTTGTATTTCTAAGGATAAAGGTTGTCTTCTTCTGGTGACTTTTCACACATTATTTATTATTATTCCCATGGGAGTTTAAGGGGGAAATATGACAGAAAGATAAAAATTAATATGAATTGCACTGCTTGACAACAAGATTGGCTGTTGCAATAAGTATATTAAATTATGAAGTTATGCAAGCCCTGTGTTTCCAAATATTGCACTGGTAACTTCTTTCTGTTCTGAACATATCTAGTGATAATATAAATATAATTACAGTTAGTTAGTTGAAATCAACAGGAAAATTTCCTTCTCAGTTTCTAATTCATTTTATAAACACAGAGACATACATTTCTGCCCTTCCAAGAGATGTGTATAAAGTAGACTCCTACATGCAGAAAGCACTACTATTTTTCTAGCACGTTAAGGGTTTCTCCTACCAAGGAGAAACTGTATTTATATTCACAGAGCACACGATGAGCACATCTAAATGAAAAGATTACTACCAAAAAAAGCTGTAAATGTCATACTTGCTTTAAATAAATAAAACCAAAACAAAACCCTGTGAACAATTTCCGAAATATTTTCAAGCCCATTCTTGCAGACCTTACATTGTCTTAGGAAATTAACACGGTCAGTTGCCATTACAGATTTAACACTGTATTGAAAAACTGAGACTAATTGCTATTACATAGGGAGAGGGGCTCAGGCAGGCAACATCTACTGAGGTAGTAAACCCAACATGACAGGAAGAGCAAATATAATCATCTGTATATAAATGTGAACAGAGCAAATAAAAGAAAAATACAGCCAGCAGTCACCTAACTGCTTTGCAAAAGTAAATATGCCTTTATTGTCAGTGGAATACCCCTAGCATTTCTTACACTAACCCAAGGCTTCAAGATTGATATAAAGGAGTCATTCCACCTACCAGTGCTCTCACTCCCTTGACTGCATTCCTCCTGGAAGTGGCTTTTTCAACTTCCCATGCATCTGCTGTCTCATGCTGACACCTCTCTGAGCATGAAGCTCTGATATGCTTATCCACACAGCAGACAAATGCTTTTGCTCTCCCAGTCCCACAATGTAATATCCTGCTTGTAGACAGGATGGGGAAGTTCGGGTAATTTCACGCCACAAGCAACAAAAGCATAGTGGGTTCTTCAAATCAGTTCCCTTGCATCTGGGAAAGAAGGGGAATCCCCCTCTGAAGGGAAGCCATTTGCTACTGAAGCCATTAACAAGCAAGTGCTTAAAGAGTGAAGAGAATGAAGAAACAATCACCTTCCCCTGAGCAATCACATCCTTTCCAAATAAATCTAGTGGGACTTAGAAAAGTAAATTGGAACGAAATGTCTCACCCAGCACCCCACCAAGTAGTCTCCCTTGTAAAAACACATAGTAAATTTGATGCAAGGTATCTTCTGTTTGCCTGAATCCAAAAATTATCTCCAGTAACAGCACTGCAAGTTGTGAACTGCCAGACAGGTGACATTCAAACCTGTGAATACTGCTGAGTCAGTAAATCAAGAGGGGTAATCCCAAGATACCCTCTATGTATATTCTTTATGAGGCAATAAATATCATAATGAGATCCCAAGTGGCTGTCTTTCTAAAGCATGAGGAGAAACTTGTTTTCCTTCTTGTTTAAACTACATTTCTTAGTAAAGCTCCAGCCATCACCTCCCTCCCAAAGGCAAGTTATTTGCTTCCCCAACTGCTAGCAGTATGTTGGCATCCCATGAGGAGCCCCAGACTACATCCTCTGCTCCCTGTGAGACTGCCTTGCTGCCGTCTCCACTGATGCTGGCAATAACTATCACTTCTCTTGTCTTGCTCAGGGACTTTTCAGTAGGCTTGCCGCTTGTTTTCTGCTTCTGAAAGTGAATAGCTTGTCTTGCATGCCCAGGAGGCAGAGAAAGGAAATTACTAAAGAAAGCAAAAATTGACTGGAAATTATAGAGAAGCTGGTGGGGAAGCACAGAAAAGGCTAGGAGAGTAGAAAGTTCAACTCCAGTCAAGATTAGGAAGAAAGAGTAAAATAGACTTAGATGGAGTAGTATTATGAAAGAGAGAATGAGAGGAAAACAAAAAGAAGGAACACAAAGACCTAGAAGAAAAACAAACAGAAAAAAATATGCCATATATGAACCACCCAATCCAGTTTTCTAAATAACAGTAGAAAAATGGCAAATGAAAAGANGAAGCTTGACTTTAAAAACAGACTGAGAAATGGAAACTGCTGAAAAGTGAGAACACAGGAACACAAAACCTGGAGAATAGGTGTCTGGAGTGAAAGCTGAGAAGTAGGGCGGGAGAGGTAAACAAAAGGGAAATTGGAAAAAAGTACAAAGTTATCCATAACATATCTTTAACAATATGATAGGAGACACCGTGATAGATAGCGAAGAGAGAATTCAGACAGGGATCACTCCTTTACGCAGACCCAGTCCTGCCCACCCAGAAAGGAATTCATCTTATCTGGGGAATCCCAACAAAACACACCCTTGAAAGAGGATTTTCACCCTTACTATTTCATGTCCTCTCATGGATCAATCTACTGCTCACCTTTCTCTCACATTATGTAATCTGTATCTGGATATAACCATGTATACACACACATCATCCTGCTCAGCCTGAGTTGCCTAATGAGGGTACCAACATAGCTACAAAACCACCCTGCTGTGGTAATTTCAGCTGTTATTCCTAGTAATGCATTCATTTTGTTGATTAGTTTTCTGTGGAAGTTTGTGCTAAAGTACAAACTTCCCTTTTTTAAGATGTTAGAAGGTGGAAAATTACTGAGGGAGAAAGAAATGTGTCATTTTTAAGTGCTTTGTTTTTCTTTAAAGTGTTCTTTTATTTAAATATGAGATCATTCAGAGCAAGTAAAATACATTTCCCTAAGTCTTAATCACAGGCAGTTCTGCAATTTCAGGTTCTTGTGTATTACTTTAAATATCATCCTGGTGAGAAAGAAACAGTAAAGATTATGAAAGTGTTTTTATATAACTCAGAAAGTACTAGGAGAAAAAGTTCTGTGTTTTAAAAGAGAGGTAACAAAGAACAAACTGACAAATTAAGAGCTGGCGTTTTGTACAGAGAAAAATCTTTCACTCTATTTGTCTTTTACTTCTTTGGAGCTAGACTGGAACCAGACTATGCTGCCCAATATGATATATTAATTGAATGAGATTTTGTCTCACCTCTACTTGAAGAAAATACCAAATGAAACCCAGAGAAAAGGATCAGGGAAGAAAATACCAAATGAAGCTTGAGGAAGGGATTAGGAGTGCATTATATAGCTGATATGGTTAAAGAGCAAGAATGATTCAGACCTACATGGAACAAGTGTTGATCTATTCCAGCTGCTGGTCTCTTACGTAAGAATTAACTCAGAGGTGCAATGGTATGCTTTATATGAGATTGGTTAGGTAATTACACTGGCTTCTGCTCCTTTGTACTATACTGGATTTATTACTCCTCTTGACCTTTCTGGATATTTTTTCAAACTGATGTTAAAGTGTCAGATATTATCATTTTGTGTGGGTTCAGTATTTCCTGATGGCTGCTCTGAAGCATCTCAAGATGTTATAGAAGCAGTCACAAGGCTGTCTCAGCTGTGACTGGGATTCTCTGATGGCATCTCTAAAAGTTCATAGGACCTCTTTTCCAGAATATTTTTAGATGTATGTAGTGCTTTCAGTTAGACTGAATGTAAAATCCTGTTGCTATAAAGAAGGAAAAGTTCTTGAAAGATCTGTATGCCTGAAAAGTTATTTTACTTTTCCTCAGTAATCCAGGTCACTTCTACATACTATTGCAAAAAGCTAGTGTGTAACTGCAACAATGCACTTATTTTTCTGACTGTTCTTCCTTTACATTTTACTTTCAGAGGATGCAAAACTAAATCAGTCTAAATATCCTGACAGTTGAAAGGAAGAAATCATTTTACTGAGAAAACTATTTTTTCTCTTAGAAATAACCCACAAATGAAAAATTACTGAACTGCCATTAAAAGATAACAATAGGAAAAGGCATTATATTTGGGGATTTTGGGCTGTTTGAGCAGGTTAGATGTATTTAAACCCAGTTTTAAGGAGCTATATTCTGTATGTGTTAATGATTTCCTGCCATTTTTTAACCCATTGGTCAATTATAGTCAAGTTTGGCAGAAAGGAGGCATCTCACTGATACTAAGTTCTCACAGGTTTTATGACAGCAGGCAGTCAGGAGGACTAGGATTAGTACCCCACTGAGGGAATGACTACATCATTATCTAACAACTTATTAAATGCCAGAAAATCTACATGTGGCAATGGGATGCAATATTCTTCATTTCTGGTGCACCTGAAATCGTTCAAATTGCTTTGACACATTCTGTTTAATCCTCTCTACAGAGCGTGACTTAAAAATAAATTTTGCTCAGAGGCCTCTCATGTAAGTAACAACAACTATGTACATTTTTCCTCTTTGAAGGGAATTCCCACAATTTTCCATTTTTCAATTACATTAATCAGTTTCAACATAGAGATTCTGTTTAAATTTTACTTAAAATATGGTAACTCTTGCATCGTATGTCTAGAGCTTTGTCAAGAAACACTATTCTTTTTTCTTCAGGACTTGATGTTTTGTCATTCTGTTAATATTGCTGGGTACTGCTTGTGTCTGTTTTAGAAAAGCTCCCTGTCTAGCCCCTTTGGTTATATATTTTAAAGCCCAAGAATGCTCTGGTCTGAGGTAGCCAACATATCTGACTTACAGACAAAGCACAAAGGCTGAAAAAAACCTTCTGATCTCTAAGGCAAAGAGAGTCCATGAGATCTTAATTGCTTGAAAACCAGTGACCAGCCTGTCTATTTACATTTTCAAAGCCCTGCCGTTCCCAAAACCCCCAAGTATTCCTGGATACAGCTTAGCTACATGCAGAAAATTTGCCAGCCAGCTATGAGAAAAACTTAAGCAAAATGAAGGAAAGAATACATAGGCTTTGCAGCAAAACAATGAATGAAATTCCAGTTCTACTAGGACTGACAGGACTGAGTGAAAGCAGGGAGTTTTTTTCTGTCTAGCTCTGTTCAACTCAAGAGTAAGACAAGTCAACCCTAAACAGAGCATATGATAGCTGGTATTGCTGTATCCTAAGAGAAAGGAATCTTTTTTATGCATTTGCAATCAGAAGGGATAAAGATTTGACCACTTATATTTTCTTGGCTTTGTTGATTAAATGTTGGCCTTCTGCATACTTTTCTGTCATTCCCATCTTGATTAGAATTTTCTATTCAACTCCTTCTATGCATTTTTTATGCTTCAGTATTATTATTGCATTAAATTCAAATGCAGACAGAATAATCCTTTTGAGGCAATATGGTTAAACCAAACCTCCAATAAAGTCATTCCGATGAAAGATATCCATCTTTTTCCCAGCTTTTTAATTGATTTAATGGAGCTTAAGAGAAAGCAGTTCTGTGCATCTCAAGCTTCTCTTTGGATTGTTCATTATATTTAGAAGATTAAAAAGGAGAAAGAGAAAGAAAAAAGTCACTATCTATCCACTCTTTCATTCATCCAACTGCTTATCATTCTTTAACTATTTTAAAAAGGCATTTAGCTTTCATATTCTTCAATGTTCTGAAATGTTCAGCACTGCTTAAGTTTGTTTTCCAGCTGGGAAAAGGATGAGAGGCTTTAAAATGGGAGCATTCATATAGCCAATGTTTTAAGGCAGTCTGTAAAAGAGAGATAGCCAGTCTAATTTCAAAACCCTGAGAAGTCCTGATAATTCAGATAAGTATCTAAAGTTTGTGCCAGCTGACCAGTCTCTGCTTCTTTAAGGTTTTACCCTTTGAACTTCTGCTGAATGAATTTTCTCTATGCATGCTTTTTGCAAAAAACACCCATAGTTTATTACACAAGGTAATATGGAATTAGTGCTATACCATAGCAGCAGTTGCTGTAGAAACTGTTCTCTCTTACTAACTGAATAAATAAACTGCAAAATGCAAAAGTTTTTAACAATCACTTAGTTACTCTGTCCCTGAGTAACTAAGTATCTTCGTTCCCATTTGTGTGTGTGTACACTGTAGTGTTATATTTGCTAATCCCATACAGTATTTAAAAAATCATATCTAGGGCAGGGGACAATTAAGGCTGAAATCTTTGTTTAGCAGGCGTTTCAAATATAGAAGTTGCCCATTATGCCAATGAGAATACAGATGTAAACACATCTTGAAAACTGTAGCAGAAAATGAATCCTATGAGTTGTGAAGTTGAAAAAATCTTATCAGCTCTGATATCCTATAGGTATCCATATGATTATCCATATTTTCTGTTAGTCCACGGAAGACTTGGCACGAATTGGACATTATGTTTACTTGACAATGAAACACACTTCATGTTTTTCTAAACATCATTTTCAGTGATTAAGAGGAGAAAGTTTTGCTAATAATCACAAAACTTTGTCCAGTCTGCTTGCTCACAGGTTAGTATCTGCTGCAGCACTGCTTTTCCACTGTCTTTGAAGCCTCCAGTCACCTCCTCCAGCTGGTGATCTGCTGGTTCTGGAAACCATTTTCACTACTACGCATTTGCACTGAAACTCCACCTGCCATCACCAATCAATATGCAGTTGACCTTGTATGTCATTGGTGTGGTAGCTACTATGCTTTAATACTACCTCCTCCAAAAAAACCAGTTCAGTTGCTACTTACAGCTTTGCTCAATGAAGACTACCTCTTATATCCACCAAAGTCAGTGAGATTTCACCTGATCGCCACAAGAAAAAGGGTTTTGTTTTAGTATAGTGCTGGAAGGAGTGCTGCTGTTCTCAGGGCAGTGCTTGATTCACCTGATAGCAAGGGATAGTAATTGTGCTCGAGAGAAGGAAAAAGAGGAGAGAGTGGAGTTTCACAAAGGCAGCCTAAGCTACATTTGTGTGAATTATTAGGTAAAATATATTGATTGGTGTGCTTTATTGTGTAAAAGACGTCAGTTAGAGTGCAGGACAGCCTGAAGAGTTCCTTTCACTTGAGAAAGGGAAGGCCATGAATAGAATAACTTGTGAATGAAAGCAGGGAAGAAGAGATCTGTGTTTGAAGCTATGGGGGATAACTGGAGGCTAAAACAAAGTATGAAGCAAAGAACTAGGTGGTGGAAAAATAAACATGCCTTAGAAGAAATGGAAAGCTATTGTTTGGATACAAATATTTGTGTTATTTCTGATTTGCACTTGTTTGATCGTGATCAGAAACTGAAGCTGTGAATGCTTCCATGAAGAGTTTATTGTGTGCTCTGAAACAGGCAAGGCATTCCTTCTGCCATTCCACCTCTCCCTCTTTGTCCTCTCCTCCCTTCTTCTGTCCCCCATTTACTGCAACCCAAATGGCCAAAATTGAGCAAGAACAAAGTTCTCAAGAGAATGTCCTTTATCTACACCCTATGTGTATGGTTTAGTTGACACAGTAGGAATAACAACCAGGAAAACAGTTATTTAAAAATCAGTGGTGATTTGTTCAGTGAGTTATTCTACAGCTCTTGAGCAGCTTTGCATGAGAAATACTGTTATCTTGTTAATTGCTAGGTTAACACTTACTCTTCTTATTATGAATTAAAAGCCCTTTGGTTCAAAGGCTCTCTCTATAAATTTATTAAGTGGCTTAAATTAAATCTTACTGTTTATACTGGATAAATCCCAGTTAGCTGAGCTTGAAATAGCCACACTGAAATTATGTTTAGTTTCTAAATTTAGTTTCTAAGTACATTTCAGTTTGCATCGAATTTGATTTGTAACTAATGAAGGCCTACTTTATAGTGTATGGGGGAAACATCACACTCTTAACTCTACCTAAGACAGAAAATTTAGACATTGTTGCATGATGTGTATTCCACATTTTAAAGTGGTAAAAAACAGCTTTTATAATGAATGAGAATTATTTAGACTTCTCAGGCAAATGTGTGACAGGACCCTGAATGCCTGTGTGTGCATGCACTAGAATATTTACAATGCCAGCTATAGATGTACACATCTATATATAACAGAAGGATATAAAAAGAAGGATAAGGAGGATGCACAATCCCTTTCTAATTCTGACCTGGCCTCCGTCACTGCTTTGCAATGTGAACTGGGACAAGCTAATTGTAATACCATTTGAATTTACCTTCTAAAGGAAACTACTGACAAGGATGCTGGAGTGGGATCAAGTGCAAGGGCTCAGTGATCTTATGTTGTGAGTAGCAACTTACACTACAGGTGTAAGAAGCCCATGACTCCCATTCAGGCCACTGCTCCTGAGCCCAAGCATGCAGAAGTAGAAAAATACTGAAAGTGCTGGTTTTAGTGCCCTGGTTCACAGTGAAACATGAGGATGATGCTCAGTTGTAAGGGTGAGACATGGAGAGCTGGCTCCAGAAAAGTTATCAGCAGGTCAGGAAAATGAAGTTTCTGGGAATAATTTAGTAGAATGTCAGCCAGACAGCCCTCAAGACAGAATTTGCTTGAAAGTACTGCTTTGGCTAATATTGGTAGCTACAGGGCAAAGAGATGAATAAATAGCAAGGAAGTTGTAAAGAGTGGAAAAAATTCTGAGGAGTGCAAATGGTGACAGAAAAACAGCCTCAATAGCAGATCATGTGGAGCTAAGAGAAGGAAATCTGGCAGGCGTAGACTAGTCAATGTGTATTAGTAATAACAGCTAGAGTAAAAGTAATGCATCAGACTTTAAACATCCAGTAAGCATACACACTAAATAATGGCATGGCATCAGAGTTACAAAGAGTCACTTTACAACTAGGACCCAAATCACAGCCAAGACTTGACAGATCAAGGATGCACCAGGACATCCTCGGTATTTGTACATCCTGAAAAGTCATTCTATAGAACGTGGAGAAGAAGCAGCTATGTACATAATAAACAAGAAACCAGGGGAGATACCTACAGCCTTCTGCTGTCTACATTTAGTACTGCTGCTCTGTTTGCTCTCTGAATGCCATCACCGAGGCCTTAAATACTTGTGCTGTGCTTCCCCTCTAGGGCTGGACATGCACTAAAAACAAAGGGGCCTGATGCCAGCAGGGCACTCAGGAACCACTATTAGCCTCCGTGCATGAGCCCAGGCAGCCATGGGATGCAGTTCTTTATATCAGTTTAATATTCTTTTTCAAAACAACTTCAGTTCATCTGCTTGCCCAAAGTTCAAAATTTATTTAACTATTAACAGCATTTAATTAAATTACATACATATAAATCCCTCCCTTAGTGAATTAAACATAGGCTGAGGTTTATTTCTATAAGAAGTATTTTCCTATAATTTATTCAGAAAGTTCTTCAAATAATCTTTAGACTGTATCTTAATCTCTACCTTTATGAATAAATTTATCTATATTGATTTTATATCATCGGAGGACCCCTAAACCCCTTGTAACTACAGTTCATTTTAAGGTAATATATTATAAATATAGTCTGGTGGCATAGGAGATATATGCTGAGATATATGGCAACAGTAGAAACAGAGAGGCCATATCAGAGTACCTGATGCAATATATGCACTTAGTACTATGCAAAGATATCAACAGAGTTTTATACAGCGTTCTTCTCACACAGACCTCTTGGACACGTGTTTGCATGTATGTGCCAGATTATAGGTATATATGTGTGCATATGTATGTATCTATATATGTACATACATATATGTAGACATATGCATATATATGCTCTCCCACACATGTATTTATACGTGCACATGGACATACCTGTATGTCTACAGATGTACATATTTGTACATTAAATGAAATAAAAAATCAAAGTGTAACTAATTAATGTGTTCCATTAGAACTGTATTTCAAATTAGATTTAGCTATCTTATTTAGAGGTTGATACACTCACGTAAGAGTGTGTGCTTGTATAACTCAAGTTATAATCTCCAAGCAAAGAGGTGAGAGGAAAGAAGATTCTGCTCTGAGTCCCAATTATGTTCTTTGGAAATGAAATGTCCTGATGTTCTATATTTTGCAAGGACACATGATCTGTATCTATTTTCAGCGAACATCTCCTCACATGGTGGCCTAAAAATAGACCAGCCATGAACTTTAAATAATGGCTCAGGAAGGGTATTAACCTCTTTCTCACATTCTAAGTTTGTCCCATTGCTGTAAGTATCAATATCATGAAGAACATATCTGGTGTTAGACAATGACAAAACAAGCAACCTACGCCTCCATTTCTGCTTCTCTACAGATGTCTTTGCCTCTTAATTTCCTTCAAGGTCTGTTATATATATTAAGCTGTCCATACACAATACTGAGAGCATTTCTCTTCCTGTAAGTAGTGAATCCGTTTTCTGCTAGGTGTTAAAAAGCATGAACTATTTCATGTCCAACCCTGCAGGGTGGGAGACTTTCTACTCTTTATGAAATATGGGTGATTGTGAAAACTCATATTTTCATAAATACATAAGTGTTTATTCAATATGTGGCAATGATTGGTACATCGAGTTGCTGGATTTTTGTTTTGGGGTCTGCGGATGTCTGTATTAGCTGTATTTCCCAAATCATCTATTACAACTCCCATAGCATAATGCAAATTTTTCAAATGTTTCTCAGTAATTCTGCTCTTTTCTTACTTTTTGAATAGACACAGATACATAATTGCTTCCTGATTTTCAATTTAGTAAAAGAAAAAATCCTCACTATGAAGTAAACTTAATTTTTTAATACATGTAAAGGATATTGATGAGGTTAAAAAAATAATATTTTTCAGTTGCACAGTTACCTAATGACAGCCATACAGACTAAAATGAAAACAGCTAATTACAAAGAATGTGGCTTTTCTTTAAATTGATATATTTATCGCACAGATATTTATTTTATTCACAAAATATTTTAGTCTTCCAGCAAGGTATCATCCTTTGCTTCAAATGTTCTACAGTGAGTGCACAAACATGCAATGATCAGGTCATAAACTTGCAACTGTTCATATTTTAGGGCACGTCATCAACATCCTTTCACCCAACTACAGAATTTTTTTTTTCTTTTTGCAAGTGAGGGAAAAGAAAAATGGATTTATTGAGAAGAAAATTAACATCGACTCCACCAAACAAGCTAGGAGATTAAAATTCTTTTCAGGGAACTCCTTGCCCATAAGTGCTCTACTCCTACCACGGCTGGCTTAGGATCCAGTGCTGCCACTGAGGAAGGACTGTGCAAAGGTATAATGAAAGAGGCGGTGGGGACAGATAAAAATATTGCCTTGAACTCAGTCCAGGAGCTACCAGGAAGTCTGTACCTGTACTCACAGTGTCAGACTCCACATTTTGCACCAGCTTTTAATTTCACTCATCTCTGAGACTCTCATTAATCACTAGAAGTATCACATATTAAGTTCTTCCGGTGTGAGACACTTTAAATGAAACAAGTGTAATTCAACACCTTGTGCATCCATATCTATGCTATATTTCATTATCTGTCAGTTTATAATAATTTCAGAATTTTTAATTCAACTTCCATTTACATTAAACCCTTACATAAAAATTCTTCATCCAAACAGACTGAACTTTCAAAAGATTATTCTGGACCTGTAGAGGAGACTCCCAATTTTTCAGGTACCAAAAAAATTTCAGTATTTCAAATTTAACTTACCTGCAAGACAATTTCTGGACAAAAGATTTTAAAGTACTTGTTTATTGCATTTTCTAGATAACAGCAACAAAACAAAAGTACAGATTAGAAAGAGTTTTTTTCAGGTTTCAAAGTAATGCAGAACTTTTTTTTTGGTCAATTAGCACTAGCATGAAAGTAAAACAATGATTTAGCATTACCTTGAAGTGCAGAATTTAACTTTCATTATCTCCCAGAGCTTTAACTAGATTCACCTTCCTAAATCATTGATCTATCAATTGGAAATTAAGTTCATAAATGTGCATTCAGAACAGATTTTGTGCTTTGTTTTTTTTTTTTGCTCTTCTTGTCTTTGCCTTTGAGATCACATGCTTTTAAAAGGCAACTCCAGATTTATGCATGGGAAGTGCTGTGTACCCTTCTGTATGCTGTTACTACCATAATGTGCAACTGAGTGCATAAAAATAGGCACATGCATTTGCTTCTGCATCAAACAGTCCATGGCATATTTATCTCCTCTTGCTGGCGGTGAGTAACAACTCTAATCTTTATTTGTGGTGACTTTCATGGACAGTGGCACATTTAAAGGGTGCCCCCTCAACACAGAAACTTTTGTATTACATGCCCCCCCCCCAGCATTTTTCTGGTTCCAAACAAATATGCTTCAAATGCCTTTAGCCTGCTTTCTGAATTTGAATTCCACAGTGAAAACTCAAGGAAAAGATGTTCACTCCCACCCATCTCCATTAATGAGATTTACAGGAACAGGATGTGGGCATGTCTATGCTGTGCATCCCTGTCTTGTCTGAAATATGTTTTCTACTGGAGTCCCGGTTGCATCCTGCCCTCTGCTTTCCCCCTTCCCCTTCCCATGCTCTCATTATGGAACTGCCGTGATTTTTTTTTGGAGAAGTCTATGAAGAAGAAATGGAGAATCCTGGTAGGTACCACAGTGCCAGATCCTGCATCTCCTAATCTTGAGACAATGTAATTTCCAACTCTGCATCAAGAATTTTCATTTCCTTATTTTTCATTTATTTTCAATTATTCTCTAAAGGGTTCAGAGGAATGTATGTTAAATTCTGCTGTTTTATTGCAATGGATTCATAGTCACAATTCAGGGATTAGGGCCAAAGATCATTCGGTTTTAGCTAAATAAACGAAAGATTTCCACATCCTGCCAAAAAGGACAAGCTAAAGCAAGCATGATATTAAAAGAAAGTGTTTACTTAAGAAGAACTAACTCAGGAGTTATCTGAAGTATGTCACTATTATTATTTTGAACCTCCTAAAAATCAGCAATGCTAACTCTAATTGCAATACCATATTCAGATCTGATAGAAATTAACATGTTGTGATAGGCACTAATTGCAGCAATGTCTCTTGGCTTTCACCAGAAACTGCATTGAGGTTAAAAAAATGTGTGTGACTCTTTCCACCCACTGCCCCAAGCACCATCTGGGTATCAAGTAGCTGAGAAATTCTTTGGTCTGTTAAAAACTGAGACATGACAGACACTTGGAAGCATGATCTTGGGCGGAATAAAGCAATGGGTGAATTTTGCCTCTGCAGGAGAACTGCTGTTCCCTCATTGCACTGGACCTGGTGCCCACAAAAACATTTCTAATTCTGCTCTTCAGATGCCTGAATAGCAGTTCAGACAGGAGCAGACACAGACTGGATCTTCCTTTCTGTAACAGGATTTGACTTCTCTCACAGCATGCAGCTTGCATCTAAATAATTTGGAACTTTTCTCAAACTACTTACCCTTCTTTATAAAAAAGAAAACCACTGCACTGAGAATTGGGCATTTATTTGTATTAGTATATTTGAAGAGCTCATGAAAGAACTGTCATGTCTGAAATATTTATTAAACAATTACAACAAAGGAATCTTGTAGGTGCTGTAACATGACTATTCAAAATTGTAACTACTGAGAAGTGCTGGTGTATTATTACCTGTACTACTGGAAGCAGTTAGATCTGGAACTTGTCAAAGCATGTCTCAGTTTAGGATGGATTTGCTAATAAAACACGTCAAACACAGAAAGGACTGTGATCAAAGTTGCTTGAACATATGAACAGCAATGGAAGTTGTTGACAATTCAGCCGCAGCATGTACCCTGTGAATGTGCTTACATCAAAGGCAAACACACTCCCCAGAGCTCAGAAAACCAAACCACATTGTCTTAGGTCCCTGGGAAACAGCCTTGAGTGTGCACACTGTTTGTTACCATGTCACACCTGCTGGGGAAATTCCTCCTAAAATAATCCAATCACCTGGTGATTGTCTGCCCATTTCCACATTAAAATGGCCATTTGTTACTATTTGAGTTTTAAAAACTTCATTACAGCTCCTTCTAAAAACTTTTCTTTCAGCTTTGTATACTTAGACTGTAATTTAGGCATAATTTGCACAGATATTTGAAAAACACCAATTTTTTTTTTCAGCATTAGTCAAATAAATAATGCCGTGGTATTTCAGCAAGACTGACATGCTGCATAATTCACTCACGATTCAGTACTCCAGAATATGAACTACAGTTATACTTTATCAGTGCCTCTGAGAAAAACAAAAAACAAACAAACAAACAAAAAATCCCTTTAATTCACTAGTTAAAGATAAGGAGATATTTAAATGACTTCCAATGTGAGTACATCTATAATACTGATGCACTTTTCTTAGTTCCTCTCTTTAAGCTTCATACTAAGGATCACTGCATATTAAAATGCAGAAAAGTGCAGTGGATTGCAATGAACTAGTTACCTTTCTGCCTTTTATGAGATAAATTTACGGACGTAAGTTGTTACAGAACCAAAATCTCCAAATTTAAATATTTCCCTGATACTTTATTGTGTTTTAATAAAATAATTTGATTTTCCACCATTATTTTAATGTTTGAAAGTCCATAATGCAAAATCATAATGACTACACTATTAAAAAAGGCTCAAAGCATTCCGTGGTCTAATCACACCCCTTTTTGGCCTTATACTATTACTCTGGAGATGTTTTGTCTTTCATGCATTATGGTATAGTCTAAATAAGAATATATTGCTTTGTGATTTCTAAAGATAATACTAAATAAAAAGAAAGATATTTAAAAAGGAGGGAAGTTTTAATGGGGAAAAGGAGAAGGTCAACAACTAGGAAAGAACACCAAGGTTACCAAATTGATAATTTTAAAATTGGCTTTAAAAACACAAAAAAAAATCTAATTTTTCTACATGTACCACACCATCTGGGTTGTCTCCAGTTTTCACTTATGATACAATATAAATTATAAATCCAGTAATGGAAGCTTTCCTTTACTTTCTTGTGAGAGTACTTTCCTTACAATAACTGTCATAAAATGCCACTTTTGATGCAACACTAAGTACTGTGAAAGATGTTTCTTGGAACCTTACACCTGACTCATTAGGCTGTAACAGGCACCGCAATGTACCTACATTCACTATCCCAATGGGAACAACAAAGGTCAAGGACTCCACACAGGTCTGCTCAGTTCCAGAAAAAGCACCATGCAAAAGTGGAGAAGCTTGTTACAAAGAAACTACAGGAAGCTTCTTACGGTCTGGCTATTAAGTGATATTAAGAGCAATATTAAATGATGACACCTAAATAAATACATAAAATAACATATTTGTTACCTCTTAGAGTTAGCTTTTATTGTTGCAATTTAAATCAAAAAGTAAATTCAATGGCTGGCAGGGATTAAAAAGCAAATTAATGTTAGGAATTATTTGTATTATTATAACATCAGTATACTTGCTGCAGACCTGGTGTTCTCAGCTCTAAAACACTATAGAAAACCCAGGGAAAAAAAAATTAAAACGGCAATAAGAATGATCTAGCTTCCATGCAAGAAAGAATTAAGTAGAATATGTCTCTTTACCATCAAAACCACACAGTTTTAGGGTGTTATTATATAACTCTATAAAATCATAACTGGCATGCAAAAGATCAGTAAAAATTCACTGTACTATATCACTTTTGCTACAAGAATTAATGGCCGTCAAAACCAAACAACATTTGGAGCTGTGTTCAATCCCAAAAGAAAGTGGTGATTTCTCATGCAGGAGGGGTTAGGTCTGTGCTTTTTGACAAAGGATAATGTAGTTGCAGAGAGTACAGAATGCAAATAACTAATTGGAAGAGATGTGTATTAAGGATTAGCCAGTAGTGAAATCACATCAGTTTCAGAGCATCCCTTGACCTGAAAATACTGTAAGTCTAGGAGAGTCATAAGGGACACACCATACTCACCCTGTTCTTACTCTTCCATGGGTACCCACCCAGAGCCACTGCTGTTGAGGCTGGTGGCTAAGACAAAGGCCGGAGCTGAGTCACTTGGACTTATACTCAGTTACAAGATGGAACTAGCAAAGTATATGTATTTAAACTTCTATAATTCATGTGTCCTTCTGGAATACGTTTCTCTTAGATGTGTGGGAGTTTGTTGTGTTTGGTTTTTTTGAACTTCTTGTCTGTAGCATCTCCATTTCATGTCATGACAGTTACAAAGACCACTTTTGGGATTAAGGCCTTCTGAGGCCAAAGGATGTTCAAGCCTTGTAGGTGGTAAGAATTACAAGTTTAAAAATGTGAAGTTTAGTACCTGTCTCTGCTGAAGTACTAGAGATGATATTTATATAAAGGAAACATACTAATTGTTACCAATTTCTAATCCCTACCTCAAAAAATGAGGGAGAGAGACAGTTAATTGCAAATGCTATTGAAGACAGAATTTATTTCACATGTCAACTGCTGTTGGAAGATGCAGCCTTTTTTCTAAGCTAGTCAGCTAGGTTTTCATTACCGTGAGAGCATGTGTGTGTGGGTGGTGTGTGCAGAGCGAGCCTGATGATTATCTTAGACTTGCTGCAGAATATGGAGCTACAGATAGGTTTGATGAATCCAACCCTGCATGGCCTCTAAGAAAAAATTTAAAATCTTTCATCTCTGCTAAAACTGTAACTGCCAGGAGTATCTTGATTATCCTGTTCTTGAGAAGACACTTAATATCAGATAAGTCTAACTGTGAAAAAGGGAATATGCTTTCAGTTCAAGCGAAATTTCTGAATTTAACGAAAAGAAACCCTTATCCTTCACTTTTGTCAGAGAGCATGTGTCCTTACAAGCATGTATGCACATAACATGTTGCAATTTATGGTTAATTCAGTTTGAGTGGGTACTCAGCTAAGAGTATCCAATTAACTACATTACCAATGGACTAATACACCCAAATTGTGCAATTAATTAAATGGGGGAGAATATAGAGTTTTTCAGTCTCATAAATGTCTGCCTTAGTTCCCAGTCATCAAACTCAATCTCTTTGTTAATACTAGATTATCCTTGAAGGATATAGGTCAGCCACTAGTTGCTTTACTCAGCTTTGAAGCACTTAGACAGAGCCTTGTACAATTTAAAAATGTTCAGGATTCCTTTTTCCCTTTTTTTATGAAGCCTTAGTTAATTCCCCACAATAAACATGACTCTTTCTATTATCCAATGCTAGGCACTCACATACATGCATCAAATATTTTTACAGATTTTTATTATTTTAATCATCCAATCTGCTATGAATGTTCCATACATAATGCTCAGAAGCTCATTAAAAATGAACATCCATCCTCTTTTACAAAGAAAGTCTTAACCCCTGCTATCAAGAGAGATGATTGTCCTGCTCTGCTCTGCACTGCTGTGATCTCACCTTGAGCCCTGCATGCAGTTTTGGGCTACAGTATAAAAAAGACATTAAACTCTTAGAGGGAGGGTCACAAGGATGGTAAAGGGGCTTGATGGGAAGCCGTGTGAGGAGCAGCTGAGGTCGGTGAGGAGCTGAGCTGGTCTGTTCGGCCTGGAGGAGAAGAGACTGAGGGGAGACTCCACTGCAGTTACAACTTCCTCGTGAGGGGAAGAGGAGGGGCAGACACTGATCTCTGCTCTGTGGTGACTGGTGACAGCACCTGGGAAAATGGCCTGAAGCTGCGTCAGGGAGGATTCGAAAAAATATGGCTATTAGAAAAAGGTTCCTCACCCAGAGGGTGGCTGGGCACTGGAACAAGCTCCCCAGGGCAATGGTCACAGCACCAAGGCTGCCAGAGTTCAAGAAGTCTTTGGACAATGCTCTCAGGAACATGGTGTGACTCTTGAGGATGGGCCTGTGCAGGGCCAGGAGTTGGACTCAAGGATCCTGATGGGTCCCTTCTAACTCAGCATTTTCTCTGATTCTATGATTCAGTAAGCATATACAGCTTTATTACTAGCATTTATCATGTAAGAATTATTTTTACATGAGATTTTTGCTGCTAGTTCTATGTACTTTAGCTATTTTTAATGGTTGAATGGTCATATTTTTATCATGCATAATTACTTTCCTGCTAAAAAAACCCTCAAAATTTTAAAGCATGGACCAAAAAGAAGGTCATCACTCTTAAAGAAAGCATAGCTGTGGAAAATTTCAGCCCATACAGTAAATTTGAATGGCTGAGAACAAGAAGCAGTGAAAACCCTGCAATTTTTTTCATGATGCTATAATTATGCAGCAGTTTGTATGGTTTCTTTTGTTCTGCTTACTCCAAGTAAGGAAATAATGGTTTCAGATTAATATCTTCGTCAGAAGCTATTTCATCAAGCTAAGTATGTCCTGTGGAGACTCTGAATGTTTACCCTATGCTAAATTCCAAGTATAATCAAATATGGGATTAATTAAAAACTTAAGAAATGCAGTAAATATTTATTCTTCAATGATGCAGCCAGGGTATCTGTGCTATTGCCTGTTATAGCCTTGTGTAGTTATTGGCATGTAAGATGGTAAAGCCCACATGAGCAATGGTGTTCCACTTTTAAAAGGCTCTAATTTATTATCCACTATTTCCATCAAAAAGCCACCACCTGCACTACTAAACTGCACATACTGAAGTGGTAGCTAAAACAGAATTTGAAACTATTAACTAAGCAAAATACCTAAGCGGTGTTTTCAGGGCACAGTGTATAAGCTGCCATGAAAATTTGGACAGATTCATTGAGAAACATGTTCTGTCACTGCCAGCGTCCAGTTCTTATTTTTTCTTTTTCTTTTTTTGACCTTTCTCTGCAACACTACTGTGTTGTCAGCAGGGCAGTGTGCAACCTGGTTGTAGCTAATTTTTTTCTTATATAATAGAGAGAACAAAGAAGACTTGCTAAGTACAGCATAACCATAGCAAAATCAGAAGCCACTCCTTCCATGAAATTCTGTTTTTCTTTCATATTTTTAAGGGCTCATTAATTTTTGAAATTTTCCATGCTTGATTTCTCACCAGAAGTGATTTTTGTTTTTTATGGTTGATCAAATTTGCCTTGCTGCTTCTAAGCTGTAAGAAAAATAGGAGGAGAAGGGGACAGGCATAGGGGAGGGAGGGTAGAAGGGATTAAATAAAGAGGGAGGCAGGAAAAGCAGAAAACACAGGTAATTAGAGTGCCACAACTGCAAATGGCTGTTAGTAAGATGGTATTTTGCAATGAAAGAGTAATAGGATTCACTTTTGGAGAAATGCTTTCCTTAGAAGTGGAAACAGATGAAACTGTTTCTGATGTCAGTGACTGATGTGTCTGTACATGCTTCTGTTCTCTTAACAAAACACAAGCTCCATACTGGCCAAGATTCACGTTTTGACTGTCACTGTAGTCTAGGGATAATTCCCACACTTTTCCTGTACCACATGGCAGATTTTTGTGGTACATTCTCCTTTTGACATTTCAACAGCTACCGAGGGGAGCCACAGTGTAAACAGGCAGTGGCAATGCAGAGGCCCGGGCTCTGCACTCCAAAACAATTACAAACTCACAATATACAGGAAGGCCTCAGGCTACACCCATGTGAGGGAATTAAGTAGGCCCAGGAACTGCAATTCAGTCATGAGATATTAAATTGTTAGGACAATCATGGCTTGGCCTGATTTTGACTTGAAGCATCTACCAAAACCCATCAATTTTGGGCAGCACTCACCATTCCCATTTGGCAGTTTGTAGGAGGGAGGCTACTGTTGGACTTCATAACAGAGATATGGATAGACTGTGACTTGGCAAGGCTTTGTTTCTTATGGCTATTTTAAATACATAACTTGATTGATTTTGGCAATGGATAATATGACGTTTTCCCTTCCCAACAAAGTGCAGGGTTGATTAATACAGGCAATCCACCACACACCTATGCTCTCCTTATGCCTCAAAACTTGAAAAAAACTGACCAACCTTCACCTATCTTTCCAAAAGTATAGATGTCATGCTGTGTTCTGTTGGGTGCTATATATACATTATACATAGCCATATACGTACACACATATGGACACATAATCAGCACCACTCGTCCAAGAGCAGAGGATACTAAAAGGCATTTCTTGGTAGCACTGAAAATTACACAGATTTCATCACTGCTCCACCGTTACTTTTCTTGTTTCTTTTCTATTTTCCCTGTTTATGCTCTCTTCTCTCTGAGTTTTTCAACTTGATTCTTTCCTGGGTTTTTTTCTTCTCCTTTCACTAGAGGATACCAGCTAACCTCCTAGAGCAGGTCAGGCATGACCACAGCCCAACAGAAGACAGTCTGATCTATATCCCCATTAAGCAGCTACTTCTCCTACCACAGAGATGAACACTGCCTTCATGCCGCACAAGCGAAGAAAATTCCAACTGCTTCCACACATCACATCACATAACATAGCACAGCATAACCCCCAAAACCGGAATACAGACTAAAGCTTTAACAAAAGAGATTTTTTTAATGGTTTATATATATAATATTCTAGCTTCCACACCTCAAGTAAAGACCACGTTTATCAGTGATGCTACTGTACAAAATGAAACAAAGAAACTCTCACTTTGTGGTGACTTTCAGTGGTTTCATCTATATAGATGTGTGGCTAACAAGTAGGGAAAGCAGGAGAAGATTTTCACCCAGTATTTTAGTCTTGCCACTCTCTATTTTTAAAAGTGGCAGAAAAACAGGAGTTTCAGTCGAAAATAAGGGTGGGGTTTTACTCTTTGATAGGATTTTATCCTTTGACATCTTCGTGTGGCAGTGACTCTGACAGACTGGTTTCAAATAGAGTGTAGATCTGCTTACTTCGTGTCAACCTAGTATAAATTTAATTATCCTGGTCATTCATTGACTATGTTAAAGAAGATGAAATGTTACAGAATAGAAGGAGCATTTCAACAGAGAAACAGCAAAAATATGAAATTTTTTCATAGCATGAAGAGCTATTCAAATACTTTAATCTTACCTCCCTGAGAGGATCATTGAGCTCATTCAAAATATTTTCTTCATCAAAGATCTTGCCTTGGTAGCGATGCTCATAGTAATCATGGATCTTCTGGCGCATTTCAGCAGGTAACTTGTGGAATGACATGTACTGTTCCACTTGTTTGTACTGTCAAGATAAAAAAAAAGGAGGAATCAGAAAAAAGCCTCAAATTTTTGCTATTTAGAAGTACCTACAAAATACAAATTCACTCTTGTGTCCACTTAAGCTTTACATATTTTATAAGGATAACATTTTTTTTTTGTAGGTCAGAAAATCCTCACAAAAATATTAGTTAAGGTAATGCTGTCACATGACAGCACATCTATAAATTACAGAAACTGCCTTTAGCGGTGATGCTAATATCCACATCAATATATAAGTCTTAGAAGCCAGACCCTCATACTTCTCATGTGTTTCCTAAATTCCCAGCTGTACAGGAGCTGCAAAAATACACCAACACACTTTTTAGCTCATGCAGTAGACAGGACAGCTGTACACAGTGTTTAGTCTGTAGCATTGCATTCGGGGACAGCTTAGGGTGTGAAGTTTTAGAAACTGGGTATGCTGGTATTACTATGCAACATATTAATGTTGTGTATGCTTAAGAAGTTAAAACCTGTGGACACAGGGAAATAGAAACCATTCCTCAGGAGGGATGAAGTGAAGAGAGAGGTAAACTAGAAAAACAGGTGTAGCATCAGGAATTAGAAACAGAGGGAAGAAAAAGATATCAGGACTCTGGAGACTTAGAAGAGCTCACTTCATTTACCTTGTACACTTGGTTTCTTTGTTTTTACTAGTCCTCTATCCTATATTCTGGGGGTTTGCGGTTTTTTAGGTTTTTGCTTCCCTTTTTCAGAAGCCTTTTTGGATAGCATAAATTTCAGAAAATAAAGTCCTGAATCAACATACTCAGAGTTGTACTGTACTTCACTACATGATAATCTGAGACCCACAAAATGGACAAGTTGTCTAAAGTGCAGATGGACAAATACCACCAGAATAAGATTTTTGCCCCTCAGAGCTTCCATCCTTGTCTCAGATGAAAAGGATAAGGAACTGAAGCAGATAAGGATAAATCCCATCTCAGGCTGAAAGGTGAGTTAAAACTTGGCAGAAACTTGAGCCATCTATGTAAACAGTCCTAATGTATTTTTTCATTAATTATTTCATGCTTAATTAGGGAATTTAAACTGCTTTCAATGGGAAAGCCAGTGGTCCTAATTAGGATTGGCACCTCTGTAGAACAATTAACCAAATGTACAATGTACATGCCCTCCTTTGTGAATTGCAGCACATATCCTTTAACTTATATATTTAGTTGAAGACTATTCTATATTCAGGAATTAAAATTAGATTTTGGTTTGCAAAGTGGCAAAAGATTAGATGAGGCCATGTGTACAACATGCATTCCAAAAATAAGAGGAAAGTAATTTTGCATAGGACTATTTAACAATGTATGATGAATATGTAAGATTGATTTAACCTCTGCACAATCATTTTGTCCCTCTGCAGTAACAATTCTTCACCCGCATCCTTTGGATGTGTGATTTAAATTTGCATGCTTGCCACTGGTTTCTGTTCTGGTATGAAGAAATTTATCCATACGTTGTGGGTTAGAATCAGACATCACTGTGGCCCCTAGGACAGAGGCTGCTCCCTCTACACCATCTTATTCGCACACAAATGTGCTTGCAACACTAATAATGAATAATCCTTGCTAATAAAAGAAATACATTCATTCAGATGTATATTGCAAGCAAGCTGCAAAGGACTTTTATACCAGAATGACCTTGAAATAGAGAAAATCTGAGCTATGAGGAAATTGCTTGGGCAGCAATTTCCACTGCTGCCTTTCATTAGTGCTGTTATTCGAACAGGGGCTTTCTCCTGCACCAGCGAATTCTTTAACAGGATTTATGCTTACGCATGAGAATTTTTGGGAAAAAGAAAAAATAAAACTAGTAGGAATGTAGTGCTTATCACTAGCATGTCTAAAAGTGTTTCCAAATAAGTAATATATAGAATAGGCACAGCTGAATATTAGCAGCCTTTTCTTTAAAAATCTATGAAGAAGTTAAAAGCCTTTCACAATTCCCAGAAGTATTTAACCCTCTAATATAATATCAAAGTCCCTTACCATATCTAAATAGCTGAGCCTATGAGGGTGTACTATACTATCACTATCTCTTTAATCAGTTTTTTCCTAATATTTCTCAGTGTGTGATTTTGGCTCATTTTCTGTATCATTCATGATTCTACTACTCCCTTCTTGACGTTCTGTTCACATGCAGTGTTACCTCAAGACTTTTAACTTGCTAACTTGTTCAGCAACTGATATCTTTCATTAACTCAGCACAAGGAATAATTGCTTTCTCAATTCCTCAGAAAAGAAGTTCATTTTTTCAGCCTGATACGTGTTATTGGCAATACTGTGGCTATTCCAGATTTGTTTCCACTGTGGTGTGTCACATGTAAGTTGCAAAAAAAGTGTGCAGAAATGAATATACAAAGACAGCAAGACTAATAGGGTCTTGTTAATTTTGTGTAATAAACCAAGAATTTGTCTAAATTAATTTTGAAGAGTATTCTCTTTGTGGATACCACATATATCAATAATGGTTAGAAATAAAGGCATTTTTCAATTTTACGTAATTCTACTTGTTTTTATTCCTGGAGCTTTTTTTACGTATTATGAAAATGCAAATAGCTTAAAAGAACTGAAATATTTTCTGGGGAAGATAAAAGATGTAAAAAAGATTTTAAAATTCTCATTAGTGTTTTGAATCCCTTAAAAATATGATAATTCAGTAGCTTCTTGATTTTTCTAAGTATAATTTTAGATAGGAAGTGGATAAAATTTTCAGTAAAAGTAATTTTTTTAAAAATTATCTTTTAATCATATTTAAAAGAGCTGTAACTGATCCTGAGCTACCCATCAGAACAGATATTTGAACCTGCATATGTGAGTAAAATAATTTCTTTCTACTAACTCTTCTTGTAACACTGCATTCTCTATCTTTTCCCCTCTAGACTTAAAATTCTGGTTTGCTTGGTGTTTTGTTTTGGGGGGGGATTTTGCTACTTTTGTTTTTTTTTCTCGTTTGCTTTATTCAGAAAATAGGTGTCTTAATTACACATTCATAAAAGCACCTCTGGTATTTGTTACATTTGTGAAAAATAACTTTTGGAGCTACAGTAAGTCCCCTCATGATTGACAGCCTATTTTTTTTCTTTTATTTTTGGCTTTTTTTCACATCATATGAGAAGCATCAGACTACATTCAAACACAAAAGACTCTGCTAACGCCCTCCTTTTAAACTTCTAATTGCTTTTTCATCCTTGCTCCTGCACTTAGCACTTGATTTTCCAGGAAGGACTATTTAGTAAGGGACTGCATGGGTACACAGCTAAAGGGATGTGCCCTAACCATTACAAATATGTATTCCTGGTCTTTTCAATATCTCATTGAACGGAGTAAATACTGTGTTGCTGACCACTCAACAACTATGGTTTTTTAAAATGAATATTGAATTGTTTGTCCTAAAATGAATATGTATATTAATGTGATTTATATATTGCACTCCCATAATTTCAGTAATTTATATCTGTTTTATATTCATCAATGAAATGAAAATGCCCATACATGCTACAAAATTGCTGAAATAGGTAATGGCTAAGTGGATTTCAAAGTTTCAAAGTAACATTCCACATATTTTAATGCAAAACACCATCCAGTAATAATTGAATCTTGTTGTTTCAGACCTAATCTTATTCACGAGCTCTTTGTATGTAGCAAAACTCTGCAAATGGGCTCCTCCAGCAAAAGTATGTATGACTAGTATGACATCAGTTATATGGGGTCATTAATAGAGTTGGTTAGGAAAGTACAGTTATCCTTAAAAAAACAGCTATGGAAAAAGGCAAAGGAGAGGAAGGACATCAGGTGCATAACAATTTGCAGCTGAGGCAGGGAAAATATTTTAAAATCAGTATAGTATCACAACACAGAAAATATCCCAATGAAACCAGTAAGACAGAAATCTGAATACTGATCTTCCACATGATAATTTAGGATATATATTGAGCCTACTGGGTACTTTCCTCACAAAGTTTCGTAACTAACTAGTTGACCTTTTAAGCTGAAAAAATTATTGGGGTCCTAATAATCTTTAAAGCTCAGCATTCCATCCTTGATAAAATAAATGATATAAATATTTGAAAGACATCAATAGTATCAGTTAAAAAACATTAATCTAATTATCTTCATGTGCCTGGAACTGGTCCCACCTAAATTACCTAAATACTTTTCAGGCACAAGTGCCCAAGTCAGATTTTTCCAAAATGTCAACACTCAACAACTTCCATAACTGGCTAGTTTTTCAAAGAACCTGGGTGCCTGTACCATCACTTGAAAGTCCAGCTTGAACAATAGGCCTATTGCACTTCTCACAATAATTTTGTCCTCGGCAGTAGAGCCTAACTTCTAAGAAAGCTTGCCCCAAAAAACTGTAAGCAACTGTAAATAGCACTTTATTGGAGATTTATGGCCAGTCAGAGCCATAGCTTTACAAATACAAAGTTCAATGAACTGTGGGAAAAAAAAATTAAAATCCTTTATACTGGTTGCAAATGTAAAAGAAAGGAGAGATAATTTGTGAAATCCTTCTACTGAATCAAGCAAGTTCTGTCCCACAATTTAGATGCAACAAATCCATCAGTACTCTTAAAATGGTTTGAAAATACTTGTGTCCCATGTACAGAAGAAGAATCATAAAATATGCAGAAGATTTAACTCACTGAGAATGAGTAGAAAGATAAGGGGAATTTGATTAAGATTAAGCCTTTCTAATTAACCAACATAATGTTTCAAGAAGCTCTGCAATCTTAAATATAGTTGTGAACCTTATTTTAAATTTTGGTCTAAATATATTCTGATACAGCTTAAATCAACTAATGTTAGTACAAAATTATCTACCAGCTCCTAAAGATTCTGTCTCCTGGTATATCTCTTTGGAGTGTTTATAGATGGGAACTGTGTCTCTTCCTAGTCTCCTGCAGGTAGTCAATTCTGCTTTTCGTTCAGAACACAGCATTTTTGTTCAGAACAGGCTCTCTTTTATCTGTTCTCGTTTGAGTCCATTTTTATTCAACTGCAATTACTAGAATAGTATATAATATTTTAGAGGAAGTATCACCAAATTGTAGTTCATACTGATTTCTCTCCCATCTACTGGAAAACCAAGACCCATTGAAAATGTTGTTTATAGCTATTGTATGAGCAGCTTCAGCACTCAGGTTTCTCATTTTCTCTTTGCCACTTAGAGTTGCTGTGCTTCTCAGCAGTTTATAACAGCAGCTTGTACTAACACCTGAGTCCTTGGACTTTGAATTTCTGAATTTCATCATATTTCTATTACTTCATCTCTTAAAACTCAGTTCATTCTATTTTGATCTTTCTGTAATATTAGCATCTGAAAGTTTATACCATCCTAAATGTCAAACCATTGTTTAGCACAAGCCTAATGACAACATCATGCCTTTATGTATTTTTCTACTACAGAATCACAGAATCATTTAGGTTGGAAAAGACCTCTGGGATCATCAAGTCCAGCCTATGACTGAACACCACAATGTCAACTAGGCCAGGCACTGAGTGCCACATCTTTAAACACCTTCAGGGATGGTGACTCCATAACTTCCTTGAGCACCAGCCCATTCCAATGTTTAACCACCTTTTCTACGAAAAAATTCCTCCTAAAGTCCAACCTGAAACTTCCCTGGCAAAGCTTGAGACTATGTCCTCTCCCTCCAGCTTGGTATCTTGAAAACTTGCAATCGGGTCAAAATAACCAAACTGGGGTGTAGACTGGCAGTAGCACATGTGATAGCAAAGAAAATTGCTGTCCTTCACCAGATTTGCTTGTGAGAGAAGAATGAGGTCTATATAACCTAAAGAAAATCACTTTGGGGTAGGTGACATTTTATGATCTACATGGCAAGTATCTACACAGAAGAGATCCCAGAGATATCCTATACATCCTAATACATAAGTGATTTTCATATTTGTAAATTTTCATCAGCTACTACATTCAAAAAATCAAACTAATCAAAAGACAGCAAACTTGACTATCATGAAAATTGGACTTTGAACAGAATATCTTAGAATTATAAAATTAAGACTGTTCTCTTTCTTTGCTAAACAGTCTTGAAAAATGTGACTAACAAAAATTGGACACCTTAGTTCAGCTTTTTCTGAGTCCCTAATTTAAACCAGTTATTCTGACTGTCTCTCATAAACAAAGGGAGATTACCAAGGGGTAATTAACCTCATTCAAATATTCACTTATTTAAAAGAATTTTTCATAGTGAGACATGCAAATGGCCCAATAGATCCAACTGAACTTTCAGGTTCCATAATTCACCCTTATAACTGCGCTTTTACAATTTTAGCCTTAAAGGAAAAAAATTAATAAANTTTAAACGCAGGATTCAGGTGACTGACAGTTATCTGGCATTTCAAAAACCTGATGATCTTAACAGGTTTTCAAGCAAGCACTGAATAAAAAGGGACAGCTCAAATGTTTTTATAATATTTGAATAGCTTTTTAGTGGTATATTGTTTCTATAAACACAGTTTAAAACATGAAAAACCGATTTTCCAGTATTTTTTAATCCCTATGAAAGTTCACTGGCTTTACACCTCACAAATTATTGATGTCAAAGTCCTTTCTCTGTGCTATTGTGCTGTAAAACCTTGAAACAAACTGAAGGAACTGAGGAGCTTTGACTTGCTTCTTGTCCTTCA
>VYXC01011437.1:195089-215856 GCA_013397175.1 Platysteira castanea
TTTTTTTTTTTTTTTTTTTTTTAAGCACGTAATAGATAAATAAAAGATCACCAGGCCCATTTTCAGTTTTCCAGAGATATTTGGTCTAGACCACAAGGTCCTGTGCAATGGCCATGAAGTTGTAGGGAAATCTTGCAAAGAGAATAGCAGTGCGCCCCTGATAGAGAAAGCCACACCTGGGCTGTGTGAAAAACACAGGTAACTAGGTGCTGAGGCAAGAAAAGCCTTTTCATTTGTACTTTGTTTTTAAAGTGAATCTGAAAAAGAGCTGGAAGAATTCAGAATGTCTTCCTAATAAAGCAGTATATTTTGAAGCTATACAGACAGTGAAATTTTGAGTAGTCATAATCAACTCTAGCACCAGGGTTCTACAATGCTAATTCCTGACAACTACAGAAACAGAATACTGCTTCCACTAAAACTTCAGTGTTACACAAGAACCTCACTACAAGTAATAACCACTTAATGATTAGGTGGTAACCTAACGATTTTAAAGGCTAAAGCAGCAACCACTTTAAGTATAAGCTGGCACTTCCTTCTGTTTTTCACATCACAAATCGATGGCTAAAACAGAAGTCCTCTCTGCCACCCAGTAAGAGTATGTTAGAAATAGCGTATAATGTAAGTTAAAATGTTAAACTTTGTTTTGAGCAATTTTCTGCCTTTAGCCCTGGTGAGTTACAGGAATCCAGGCTGACACACTGAGAAATCACCTTCAGCCACTGCAGACAGTGAGCTCATTTTCTCAGCCTGCCTGATTGATCCCTCCTCTGCTCAGAACTGTACTGCAAATTTAAAAGCCACATGCAATGGGGCTTACACCTAATATTAATGGATATGCCACAGTACAGTGCTTTCATTATTCACTTTTTTCCCCTTTTTTTCTGCTTTTTCACGTTATTCTATGTAATTACATCACTGCACCCTCCCCAGGAAGCTCTAAGTTTATTGATGTTAAGTGATACTGAATCATTTGGAAAATGAAAGCTTTCTTTTCCTGCCATGGCAAGCATGGTGCAAGGTTTAGATGAGTGTCCTGTCTTCTCTAAATCCCACAAAACAGACTGTTTTTGTGGAGGGTTTTGAGGAAAAAGAGGACAAATGGTCTCTGCCAGATGCAGAGACTGCCTTAGAAAGAGACATGGGGACTGGGGGGAGTTCTGGTAGACTGAGAAACTACGAAAGAAAGTAAAGCTGAGGTAAAAACAAGGAAGAGTTAAGGTTTATGCCTGTTCCAAATAATTTCTGGATTTGGTACTATTTTATAAGGTTTTACTGTTCTCTACTATCTTACATAAATGATGACCTTTTGCAGAGCAAGAGCCTGTTTCTTAAATATTTTGCAAACAAATCTAAACCACCATCTTTCAGCAATAAAAAAGTATCTTTTCATTTACTGAGTTATATATACTGTTGGTTTTATTGTGCCATCACTTTTCATTCAGAGTTACTCTCTGACTGTTATAGCTTTGTTTTAAAATCAGTGGACCAATACAGTTCATTAGAGTTTCACATCTCTTTTTCTCTTTTTATACTAGTCCATTTACTTCCTTTCAGATTTTTTTTCTAGCAACACTGCTTGAAGAGTAACTACTGTTGCTTGCCTTACAGGTGCACCTGATGGGGCAGGGATTATCAGATGCTATCTTGTCTCTGCCCATGCGACCCAAAACCTTGCGCCTGGTTGAACTGGGTAATGTGATATAGTAATCCAGGTAATTGTTCCATTGATCATCCTCACTTCAGTTCTCTCCTATTATTTTATTTGCACTGTCCACACATAGAAGCTGCTGTTCAAAGTGAGGGGATATGCAGGTGGAAACAGAAGGATCATCTCTATCTCTTTGCCCAATATTCAGAGTGTGGGTCAAATGATTTCCTAATTTCTTTCAGATAACATCATGTACTGCCCAATGAGAGGTTCTTGCTCAGCCATCAACATATGCCTCATTACAAGCTCCTCTGTTGATCACAGTTCTTCCCTAAAAAAAGTCAATATCCTCTAGCCCCTCATGCAGTCCCTGTTGTTTCCTTCTTCATTCTCACTTCCTCACATATTCTTTGGCTGCTGCCATTTCAAACTGGTTTCTTCCTTGCAGGCATACCATAGTAAAAAGCCAGAGATGCCTTTCCACTACCTCTGTTACATCGACCAGTCATCTTTTGGGGCTCTTTGCCTCAATTTTCCTTTGAGTTAGCCTTTGGGTTTCCTCTGGTGCCAGTGGTACTCCCGGCTGAGGTGAGGCCATGCCCATCTTCTGATGCCACCTGACAGTGCCCAAACACGGGCTGAACATCTAACGCTGTGCAGCAGCAAAGCAGCAACAAAGACAGACGGACTCTTCAGCCAAGTGATCACCCACTCCTCTCTCTTACTTACATTCCTAGAAAATCAGGGGAAACAAAGGCCTCTGCCTAAAACAATGTCGGAAAATTAAAAAGGATAGGGAGGTATCCTATATAGAGGAATTAACTCCATAAATTCTAGTTACCAGGTCCTTCATTTGTCTAATAAGAAACACCCAAAGACTTCACTTCTCATATAAAAAAATGCTCAATGTTTTCCTCAAAACTTTATAAAATTACTTTTACATATACATCAAATTCTGAAGTGAAGCTCAGCCTGAATACATTCAGGAATCCAGTGCTGCCCATAATAAAAGGCATCTGACAAACAAATATTCTGTCTAGAAGGATATTGTATAGATACTTATCTGAAAATTACATTTTCCTAACCCTAAACTGTGAAAACATAGCAGTGTGAATTTTTATTTAAAAAGTCCTTTTATTATGCTTTAGTAACTAGCATTTAGAAAAACGTTTTCTGAAGGTTTTGTTGTTTTTTTTTTCCTTTGGTAGCAGAAGATATAAAAGGTAGATCTCATGTATTTTATGAAAACAAATGGAGATAAAAGCATTCTACTTCTATATTTATTACTGCTTTTCTTTTCTAATAAAGGTTTATTGAATGAGCGTTACAATATTTTTTCAAGGTTAGTAACCACTTGGACTAAACTGCTAATTAAAACAATACAAAGGGGCTTTTAAAACATTCATTTGCAGAGAAAATATTTTGGTCATTATGCTATCCTCTGCATTCCAAAGCATTTATAAACACTGCATGTCTTAGTTATACAAATTATTAGTTCTCAAAGTAGACATGCTTTAATTACTCGAATATTGGGAAGAGGATGAGGTTGGGAAAGAACTGTGATTTAAAAGTCAATATAAAAATAATCAATCCTTCTTTATTCCCTTCACCCCTGAACAAGGTAAAGGGAAAAAAAACCCCTAATCTTTCACAGCAAGGATTATTTTCTCACTCCTAATATTATACTAGATAATATTGACTGCTATTTCCTTCTACCCATCTACAGGACATAAACACAGTAATTCTGGTGCAACTTGGATAATTGCTGCCTGCTATACCTATCTGGTGTGAAGCAGAGAGTTGTCTCTTGCTAAATTTGTAACTTGCGCTGTATTAGGACAGAAAGTTTGAAGCCCAAAACTTAGTTCCTTGTTTTTTGTTTCTCTCTCTTCTTTTCTTCAAATCTATTTAATGTGGGAACCTATGGTAATTACTGTGGAAAGAAAGCAAATTGTGTGTAAAATCTGACTATGGAATAACTTCATGCCTTCACAGCTAATTTTATGTAGTCATCATGAACATGGTTGAAATTGTAATGAGCTTGCTCTGCAGTTTCATATGGAAAACCACTAGAAACCTAATCCATAATGCAAGACAGCAGAACACTTTATAGGTAAATTACCCACAACACAGCAATAAATCAAAGACAGGCCCATCTGTCATTTTAGAAGCAGTGGGAGTCTATTACAGTTTGGCACAGGTATGATGCAGCCAGGCAGAGAGCACTTGGCTGGCACAGTACCTGCTACCAGGAGGAACCAATCACCTTTTGAGAGATGAAAGGCAAAAATAACCAGCCCAATCACCCCAGCAAGACTGCCTGTAACGAGAAGCTGAAACATCGTAATGAAGTATCAAAACAAAAGAGGAGAGCAGCCTAGTGAGAATGTTCAGACCGACTTATATTTCCCTCTAAAGTCTTACCCTCAAACAAAACATAATATTCAGTTCAATTTGTAAAGAAAAAAACATGTTTATTTTTTTACTGCTGCATCATTTACTGGTAACTTCTTTAACTTCTTGATTGGGAGAGGGAAAATAATTTTTGTCATTACTTTTTGCAATACTATCTATCATTCTTTCCCATTTCAAAAATTGTGAAGATCAATGTCAATATCACAAGCATGTGCAGCAAAAATCCAGGTAATCATTATAAACAAAAACTGATAAAGATGAGAAAGAGAAAGCAAGTGATGGCAGTGAAGGCCTCATCATGATACAATGAATACTGTCATGTTAAATGAATAAGCTTCTGTCTGCACAGCCCACACTAGTCCTCATGGCTGAGAATTTACATACTCATTTATATATCAGTGGGTTGATTTCATGGTGGCCTTAATTACGCATCAAGTTAAAAGATGCATATAAATAAAAGAACTAATGTACCTACAAGTTCTGTCATGTGCATGTTCTACCAAATAACAGGATGCATCCGCTGAAATGAAGTATCTGAAAAGTTTTTTCTGAGATGCAGCTGTTTTTTTCCCTTTCAGAACATTTTGCTGTTCAGTGATACCAAGTATCTTCTAATAGTTTGCTTTATTCTAATAAATCTCAGTGCTTTCTGCAAGGACCAAAACGACTCACAGAAGCCAGGAATACTACATCTACCCATTTAGCAGTCTGGGACCTGATGTATGCCAGAACAGCATAAGATGATTCGGAAATAATCCAAAAGGCAAGACTTACAAACCCTTTTCTAACTATAAGGCACCCTGGACTTCCAAATAAAATCACAAACCAAGGAATTTTAACTACCAGAAATCATCCACAAATACTGCGGTACTCAATGAGTCTCAGTCATGCCTAAATATTTAGGGAATAATGAATTTTCTCATTGACGATACTGCGATGACCATATGGCTTTTGATAAAATCAATCCTTGTCCTGAGGTTCTGACATGGTACAAAACTGTTAGCAACTCTGGTACTTGATCATTCATAAAACCCTTCAAAAATTGTAAACTATTTAAAATAATGCACTGTGGCAAAGCTAAATAGGACATACATCTGTGCAAGCTGATGAGAATTTTCTGAAAACCTGCAAAACTAAAGGCTGATAGTCAGTGAAAAGGTTTTGCTGTATTTTCCTGGTTTGGGGTTTTTTTTCCAAGTAGTTATAACTCCAGGATAACGTAAACCACCCCTCATTTTCCAAAAATAAATAATTCCTTTGGGGTGGCAAGTATACTGTAGCACTTCTGCGTAGAAAATACATGATTTATCTTCCAAGTGGCTCACCTTCTCCAGCAGTCTCAACATGACACGACCTGCTGCTAAAATTAGGCTTTATAAATGAAAACAGACTATTTTTAAGTAAAGAGCTGCATAACATTTTTGTGTAACAATATTGTCAGACTTTCTAAAAACTACTATCAGCACAACAAAAGCATGACTTCTGTTTTTAACAATCATGTGTAAACCATAAAAAGCTACTGAACATAGAAATTAGTACTTAATGAGCACTTGCTGCTCAGATCAGACCAGGTCCAGGAATAACATTCTAAAACTCCACTGTGGCAAGTTCAGCTGTGTCTAAAATTCAGGTTCTGCAATTTCTATTTTGAACATCTGTTCAACTAAAAAAAAAAAAAAAGCCATAAAACTAAATTTTCAAAGATTTTTAAAAATGGCATATATTACGTTGGCAATGGAAACTTTATCTGTTTCACTCTATTTCATCTGACTTGAGCCCAGCAAGGGCAAGCTGACAAATGAATATTTACATGTATATGGATATTTGTATTCAGTTTAATTATGTATGTATACCAAAAGCTGGCATAAGCTTAGTTAAATAGTGACATGGTCTTGAGTTTGCCATAGCTCTTCCTTTCCTATGAATTTCTATCACGGCCAGAACTGCCATTTCCTAGACTCCTGTGGAAATACACAAATCCCTGATACTTACAGATGACATAGTTACAAAAATCTAAAATTTTCCAGAAACATTTCCTAAGAACTGAAGTAGTGTTAATGAACACGCCAAGAATTTGCTTTCTGCCTTGTTCCACTTTCAGTTTAACCACCAAGGGCTTGAAACTCAAGAAAACATGGAAGTTTCTGTCTCCCATTCCTCTTTAAGAAAACGCAGAGGCACCACTGGCTGAGTGAGTGGTACCAAGTCTTGATTTACTCTGTGGCAGAGCCCTCCACTGCACCCTAAAACAGCTGCTCAGAGGAAGAAGCTCAAAGAGGTGGTCCCCAGTTTCGGAAGGGTGTGTCACTGCCTGAGGTGGTCTAGTACCCCCCGCAGCCTCCCAGGGGGGAAGTGGGAACACGCTCCATCCACAGCTACCCCAGAGCACTCCATGCCATTGCTGCCTCTTGCAATGCTATCGAGTCTCTCCCCATGGACTGCATCGACAATTGAGATATCCAAACTGGAGCTGTGAAGGACAGACTTGAAAAGATGGGGCACGGCTTCACATGGCAAAAATCTAAAGCTGCCCTGCTGCCCTCATTCTGTTACTCTTTTAAAATGTTTCTTCTAATGCTTAAGAAATGAAAAATGGGCAATCTGAGCTTCAAATACCAACGCTGTCTATATAAAAATGACAATAACACATAATTGAGAAATAGTTGCTTACTAATTAAAATTTACTGCTTGCTTTTCAATTAACTTTATATATAATAATTGCTTTTTCTCTGTAAAAAAGTACATTTAGGTCCTTTCCTTCTTTTGAACTAGACTGATTTAACTGAAGATGTGCTAGAAGTCCATAAATTAAGACATAAAATAAAGGCAAAATATGGGGTTAGAAGGAGATGTTCTTTCGGATATTGGAGACAGTTGTAATTTTTTTCCATTTCCTACGTGTACAAAGTTGAATTAAATATTTTTTACGTCTCCTATACTACTTGCAATTGGTAAAACTGGTCTGATTCCTTTTTCTGTTTCTGCGACCTTGTGTGGTTTGAGTTCTATTAGAGAAAAAACAAAATATACAAAATGATAGCATAAGGAAAATAGATCACTAAAATAAAGTTAAATAATAACCCTCCCCAGCTAATACCTGGTATTTTATCAAACCAGTTTAACAATCTTTATGCTATAAGACAATCTGTATGCTACTACAAATCTTCCCTCTATCAGCTTGTTGTTCCTGGCTATTTTATGGCCATGAAGGATGTAACAGAAAAAATATTAACTCTTATAAAAATATAATCTCATCAATCATGAAAATTCAGTGGCATTCACAGCATTAGGCAAACATCTCCCTATTAGGAACCACGAATATCTAAAGGAAGAAATATTTAACTAATGATCTTCACCTCCTTGTCAAGTGACTGTTCATTTTGCCTTCACACTAGATTGTTAACAAGTTCAGCACTTGCATTTCTGGTTCTTTCAAATAAATGTTATCTTTGTAAAGGCAAAAATCTTTGAGATTCCTACACATTAGAAAACGTTGAAGGTGTTGTCACTTAGAACATTGCTTTTAGTTACTGCTGCATTCCTCTTTGACTTACATCAAAGTCAGGAAGGAGAGTGCTAAAATGACATTGATTTGTTGATTTATTCAGTTCTTTTGTAAGGTAGAATGGTCTTACAAACTTTATTACTGAAAAGAGAATATGGATTGAGTATACCTGGCTTGGACGTCTCTCTCCATTGTCAGGTATTAGCACTTCACTAATTGATACTAGAATCTGATGTATGTATTAAATCTGAGAGGTATTTTTTTCTGTGAGAACAGTTCCACTACTTAAGAAAAAAAAAGCCCGAACTTCATCAGAGTGGCCAGAATGTATCAATGCATTCTTTTTTGTACCACTTTTTGGTGTGCAAGTTTACTGTCCAACTCCAAGATTTGATGGCTTATAATCACTCTTAATTTTCTCTGATACATTTTGTTTCTGGACCATAAGAGTAAACATGTGGAGCAATATTTGCTGCCTTACCATATCTTGAGTTCTCTCAGCATGCAGGGCTTGGCACTTCTTCAAGGTGCCAAATTCTTAGATGGTTTTTAACATATTTGGCTTAATGAAATCTCTTTCTTGTCTTACTGAGTGCAGTTCTTCCATTTTGAACTATGTTTGTTCTAGTTTTGCATACCTTGAGCTTTGGAAGGATCTGAAGGAGGGAGATTTCAGCAGATATTTAATTTCTGGCTGCTTGCAGTGTGAGAACGACCAGAAATTTCCTCTTATTAGCTGCATTCCACAGATACATTTATGATGTTATTCAGAGAATAATCAAATAACAAGCTCTATCTTAACCTCCACTATCATTCTATGTTGCCTAGCAGTTCATGTTATTTTACATAATTCTTACAAGGAAAACAATGGAGCTGATAAACACACAACCCTAGATATATATGTCTAAACAAAAGAAGTTGATCCTAGCCCTTTAGGCCAAAAAAATTTTAAAAGTCTCACTCTCCTGATTTTTAAATTTCAGAAGAAAGAAGAAAGCAATGAATTATGCAAAAAATGGGTAACGGAGTATACTAAAACTCTGAAATCCATAGGTGGAATTTACTGTACCTTTTTCTCAAGTCTCAGACACATGAAATGTAAACAGTTTTTATCTCCCAATATTTTAGAAAATATGATGACAAAATGGGTACCACAAACAGGTCTTTGAAATACCCATTTATATAGTTTGCAGGGTAAAGAAAAATACAGAATACTCACTAGGATTTATAGTAATGGCTTATAATTCTCATGCAATCATAAAGGATTTATTTCAAAATATGATTAAAATATAATAAAGCAATGGTCAAGAGTATACAAACAAGTCTGTATGGTTGTTATAGCTGATAATATATATCAGGGTCCAGGGTCTTAGAAATCGGTAGAAAAAATTCTTTATTCAAGACATCCTTTATCTCTAGTCCTTAATAACCAGCATAGGAATAGCTTCCAGAAAATATTTTTTTAAAAGCATATAAATATGAAATTTCTTGCTCTTTACTTAAATTTTTGTCAATGCCATGCTATTTTTTTACCTCTGAAGTCAGGAAACAAATAAGAAATAAAAACAAAAGGAGAAATGAATGTGTTGAGAATTGCAGAAACTGAAAAAATGCCAGATATTTCTATGCTAATGTTTAATAAAGTGTGTGCATAAAATCAGAGAACAAATAAACAAGAAGTTTTGTTTGCTGTTATGTGAAAAGATGAGAAATACAATACTGCTTGACTGCTGCTGGGTTTTAATTTACAAAGAAAGTGCAAATGAGAACTGGCTTTACTCGGCACAGTTTAAAATACGTGGATATATTTACCCTTGTACTATATTTCTGATGCTCAAAACATTGTCATATAGTGCTGCAGCCAGCAAGGTCTGAGAATAATGATTAAGATGACATTTCAGGTGATTAGTGACATTTCTTCTGATTTCTTAAATCTGTGTATATCTGTGTATATATGTTGACCCTAATCTCTAATGAAACTGCAATCATACTTCATGTTTATGTTTATGATGTTTCTGTCCCACAGCTTCCTAGAAATGTCCCATTTGGATAAAATTACTTTCCTTTCCGTTCACAGAACAGACCCAACCAACTAGTTGGGTTATGTAATCTACCAGGATTAGCCCTTTGACCTTATACTGAGATATATAAGGGGCTTTACATGGTCACTGACAGAACTCAAATTTTGGTTTTAATGATCATCTCTACTCTTTTTCTAAACCTCTCATTCTCACTTATATTCTTTGACATTAAAGTGTGTGAAATTTTTTGCTTGCAAACTTGTTTTGAACAGCTGTTTCGTCAACCAAAAGCTAATTTTTCTGTCACTGAATTTACAGCTCATCCCTTGCCTCTTCCTGTCTCTCATATATTGAACCCATGATCTTGTTGCAATTTGAGCTTAACAAAACTGAATATAAACCCTTCTTCACCCACACATTCTCATTTCCTCCCTCTTTGCTTCCTTGTAGAGAAAATCCCCCAATCCATCCTACTTTTTTCCCCTCTTTCTTGCCCAGCAAATTCAGGTCATTCTCTTCATCCTCAGCAGATGCCAGGGTCACCCCCTCTGCTATCTAGTCTCTGCCAGGTTTCTCCCTCAGGTTTGTATTACATCATACTGTGATTTCTTCCCAGTTTGCCTTTTTGGATCTTGTTATGGACACATGCCAGATACTATTGCTCAGGCTGTGTTTCTTATTTGCTGATGTGAACTCTGATTTCACAACTTTGCTCAGCTGACCTCTCCCCTGGCATGGCTTTGCCAGTTCCCAATTACCACAATAACAAATTCTGTCATCTTTTAAGCACCTCAGTAATTCACATTCTTTTCGTGCCTTGCTGAGGTTCATTCTGATTCTTTCTTCCTTATGCCATCACTGCTAGCTGTATCTTCCAGTTTATTACCATCATCCACACTCATCTCTGATTTTTGTTACACCACTGACAGTTTGAACTAGTACTTACTCCAGAGAGTTTTTAATTCCAATCTTACACAGAATAAAACAACCTTTTACTTCCTGCTATCTACTTCCTTTACTTCCATTCCACTAACCTTTCTACCACTCTACCTCTCTACCACTACTTTTCTACCTTTGGCCACAATCCTTTCTGACCTTGGCGAGCCCCTTACAGGTCATGGATTCACATGTAAACAATACTGTTACTACGCAAATGAAGACCTCCTCTGAGCACTTCTCTGGGGAAGTTACAAACTAATTGATAGCTCTGATCCTCATTTAAAGGCCATTCTTTTGACATGTTCAAGGGTGATCCCGGAACTGCACTCCAAAAGAATGACAGGAAATTGCCCAACGTGCAAGGCCCTTGTTCAAGCTACCTGGATCAAGCACCTGCAGAATGTAGCAAAGGGATACAAAGCAAGTCTGAAGCAAGGGACAGAGTTTTCACAGAAGAGTTTAAAAGAAGTTGATCGAGAACCAGCTCCTCTCTTAACCAAAGTAGGTTCCTGCAGAAATGTATTGAACTCATGGAGTGTTCTGAACGCCTTTGTGTTCAATGACATTGGCCACAGGATTCAGACACTACTAGATTATTTCATGTAAAGTCGTACCACTTTTTCCACAGTTAAAACGTCCCATTAATCCATTTCAGAACTTATGGAGTTACGAGAAAATGAGTTACCTTTTCCTGATACTGTCGTCGTGAGGAATCCAGAGACTGAATGAGGGCTGTGGCATGGCCAACAAACATGGCATAACAAGTAGCCCCCACAATCATACTCAGCATCGTTATCCAGAGGTCGGACATGCTGACGGGGGCACGGGCTCCATAACCAATGCAGAGCATATGGCTCATGGCTTTGAAGAGTGCATAGGAGTACTGCTTTCCCCAGGAATCATTCTGCAAGAAAAGAGACAAGTGACTGAGCCTGCGAGCAGCTGGAGAGAAAATTACATTTGTACCTCTTTAGTGGGATCATAGATTGCTGGCTCTGAAAGAGTAGTCTGGTAATGTATCCTCTATGCTTGAGAAGAGATATTCCTTCTAAATTAACTGTGAGATAAAGTGTCAGAGATTCTGACAGATAATACTTATCACACTGAGATGAAATAAAATTGACTATTTTTAATACATGATTGTATTCTTAAATTTGGGTGCTAGCCTAATTACAAGGAGACTAAAGGTCAATTTTATTTTACAGCCCATCAGATGGATTAGAAAAAGCTAAGTACTCAAGACTTATCAAGCACAATAAGGTGGTATTTTGTTTTAATATGCATGAACATACTCCTATGGCCCTATTTCTTTCTTTTTGGAACTGTCAGTTTTAACACACAACCATATTTACCTTACTAGCTTCCTTTCACTTTTCAAGGACAGAAAAAAAGTATTATTTGTTGTCATGTCTGCTTATCCTTATTTTTTTGGGTAATATTCTGTTTATACTTGAATAATCTCAATTGAAAAGAAGTCTGTTTATTCTGCATCATAGCCAACCTATGTTCACAGTCATAGTCTGTGAAAGTCAGCTCAAAAAAGAAAAAAAAGGTGATGCATAGGTCCTGCTACATTTCTGATGTGTAGCTACCCCTTCCCAGTCTCTCTGGTAGATTAGAAGGACAGCACTTCTTGCTCATAAGCTTTTAAAATTGCGAAGATCTTGGCAGCATCCTCCCTTTAGCTTTACATAAAGACAGTCAAAGGGTCTGTTCCCAGCAAAAAGCAGACACCTTAACACATTCCAAAAAGCCCTGGGTATCCCTGTCAGATTTTTCTATTTTCCAAGCCAAAAGAATGAAGCAAGAATAGGGAGACAAACAGTGCTTGCAGGCATGCAGTGCACATGAGAAAACACAGTATTTACCACAAAAAAAATTGAAAACAAATCAAAAAAAGAAGTAAAGAAGGAGGAACTGGGATGACAGGAGAAAGATTAGTCTGTTTCACAGCAGTGTCTAATATACAGGACCAAAAATAATAAACTTGTTAACATAAATCTCTGAATCAGCAGTAGCATTTATATATAAAGTTTACGTATGGCATAACAATAATTGTGTCTCTGTTCTGCCAATACAAGCTTTACTCAAATGCTCTAATTTCTCAAAGACCTGCAAGCTTGCTCTCTTGCCATCTAAATGCCAAGGTTACTAACTAACCTTGTGCTTTACATCTATTAAAATGCTTTTTCTAGACCCCCTATTAGCCTAAATAACTGGTAACACAAAATAAGCTGCCAATGGTTGTATTGCAGATGACATAGTTCCTACTTACTCACTAATATAATAATTTACAAATTAACGGTTTCTCTGTACTTAACACTTGTTTCAAGTTGTAAGTCAAATCTTTTCAGATTTGTGAGCTGTTGCTTTTTCATAAGTTAAAATTTTGTGTCATAAAAATAGCTAAGAAATAGGTTTTGAGTGTGTACACTTAAAAAAGAAAAAAAAAAGAAGAAAGAAAAAATATCTTAGATAGCTAGAAGCCAGGTAGGTTTCAGTGACTAATAAGGAAGTAAGTTTCCTATTTTTTCAGTCCTTTAAAAAATACTGAAACAATGAAAGAAGTGAAGAAGCTTCCCTGAAAAATCTCAAGTTCAGGATTCAACTACTCAGTCTGAGCACAGAAGCTCCTTGCTGTTTCTTTCATTTTTCTAATGAAAATTCCCTATTTCTCAGGAAAGCAACTTAAAGAAATTAAGGCACCATTTATTTTGAAGACTGTTCCTTCCAGCTGGACTCAAACTCCTTGTGTAGAAATAATTAATGAGGAAATTGTTACAGACCCATATCAAATTCTTTAGCAGTTGTGCTCTATGTAGATTATATTGGGAAAAACAATAAACGGCATACTAGATGAAATATATCTAGGGTTTTTCAAGGCTACAAGTAGTGTTACTAAAGCCACAGTATTCACGAGGCTGTAAGATCAAACCTATGCCTATGAATATTTTCTATCATATCCTTGGACTGACAAATCTCAATTAAAATGCTTTCTATAAAATTACATTTTTACACCAAAGTCTCTGAATTAATTCATACTATAATGGATTTTATTTCTTGACCGAGATACTTTCCAAGTCTGTGAATCACAGTTTTAAGTAAAAACCCATTGTTTTAAGAAAGAATAAGAAAAAGGAAGTGAGAAGCAGCAATAAGGAACAAAACACTAAGAATGTTTTCTACTAACAGGGTAACAGGGTGAGTGAAAAATAAATTAACTACTACTAAAGAAGTAGTACCAGAAGGGAACAAGTGGGAATAAGAGAGCTGTAAAGACAGAAGAGAAATAACTAAAAATGTACCACAAAATAAACAAACATACGTTTAACTACATATCTGCCTAGATATAGATATATATATATGCACCAAAGTGTGATTTAACACCTCAGACAGTCACAGCTGCACCTGAATGCAGAGTGGAGGTCATGGCCATCTCAAATGGCCATTCTTTTATACAAACAGCATCAGCTTTTACCGTGCAGCTTATTATAGACCATGCTACAGGCTAGGCACATTTCAGACATTTGTGAATGGATGGTCATGAGCAGCTGGTCCTCAGATAGGTAGAGAGGCTTTAGCAAAAGGCGAAAAAAAGGAGAAAGGACTGACAAAACATCTGAATTCAGCTTGGATTTGTCTGGGGATTTTGTTGCCGAAAATACTTGTCAATGTGGTTTTGCTTCTTTTCATTAATAATGATAAGTTCTTGTAAAATCAGGTGCAAAAATTGGTCTTTTTAGTTTGTATATTTTTTTTAATATACTAGTCAACAAATACCATTGTGGAGGGTACAGATTTCAGTACAGTTACTTGTGTTGTTCAATGATCGATTCCATATATAAACCACTTAAAAAGAACATTGATTCTAATGTCAAATCCTATACATCATGTATGTTACAACCAACATTACTAAATGAAATAATAATTATTATTTTCCTATTAATGTTGTATAACCTAAGGGTTTGGCAGGGGTATACTAACTTTGTTTCATTGTGAGGGGTTGGAATTTTCCATAACCTTGTGGAAACATGCTGCTCTTTGCTGTTCAAAAGCGAGGTGTGACCATTTCTCTGCTACAAGCCTACAGTGATTTTTTTTTTTAGTAAGAAGTAATTTTGCACCTGCATCATGAAATTTTTACACAACATGTTCTCAGGTGTGAATAAAAGAGCTAATAAAAGCCCATTCTACAAAATAGAAAATCCTGGGTTTATACAGGTGTCTTTTCTTTAATACAATCTTAAACATCATTATTTATATAAATACACATTAACTGTTTCCCCAAATGGTCATATTCTGGTTTTAATGTATAGATTAAAAAACCCCAACAACAACAACAACAAACCCTCTACAAGCTGAAAAAATAGCCTACCAATTAATATAAAAGGGCCTTTAATTTCCTAGTTGACAACGAGTTGATCATTGTTTCCAGATTAGCAGTTATCAGTTTAAAAAGTTTTAAATTGAATGACATTAATTTGGAAAAATTAATAAAGACTGTAATTGTGAGAAATACCAAAGCTGTTTATCCAAGGATTGATTACATAATCTAGCTTGATGACATTAGGAAATCCTCACATTTGTGACAGGAATGGTCACAGATCATTTGCAATTAGTTCTGTAACTATATACATTACCTTCACAGTTATCCTGAAGAATACATTACTTCCAGGGCACTTCTGATTCTTAAAAATCTGTGTCCAAACCTTTTCCTTCACCAAAGGATGTTATGGTTTGTCCCATAATTTCACATAAAACTGCTACAAATATCTTTTTGTAATATTAACTTTTCACCTCAAAAGAAATAAATCACAGATAGGCCACAAGGCACCTTCTAAGGGACAACAATAAAAGGCAAATTATTTTTCTCAGGGGATTAAGAAAGGGATGTATCTTACTGTAATCTATGGAAGTTTTCATCAGGAAATTTTGTTGTCAGAAGACAAATCAATTCCACTCCCATATTGTAGTCATTCCCTCAGGCACAGCTTATCTTCCCTCAGCCATATCCTTGCACTGAGATATAAATTGATTTAGAAATCTCGTACCAAGGAGACTATTGCACAGACAGTAATGGTTTCCTCATTTTTGCCCCAGTCCCTTTTTTCTTTCATGTCACAGTTACTGTGGGTGTCACAGAAATGGTTCTGTCAGTTTGCAAGGGCAAGCTTTACAATCATGGAGCAAAGATTGGCTTAATAATTAAGAGAGATGGTTTCTACAAGGATTTTGAACTCATCCTCATTCTCCTTTTCGAAACCGTAGTAGAAGTGGGGAAGTAGCTCTCCCTTCCTGAAAGAATTTGCCTTATCACTCACACCTCAGTCTTTCATGCTCACCAATGTCTTTAGGTTCTTCTGAAAGGAAGTGGTATCTGCAGGAAGATCTTGACAGGATATAGATAGTCTCTATTCTAATAAATTAAAAAGTATCAGAAAGCATTCCCAAGCTCTAGAAGTTGGTTCACACGGTTTCACTTTTAGAAATGCCCCATGTCTATCACTGGCCCCAGAGCACTCTCCCAAGCAACACGAGTTGTACTTTGGAGCTGGTGTAGGTGAAGAACCCTTCCTCCTGGGCAGCTGCCATGAGCTTGTCCTGTACTGAAACCCAAACAAGGTTTATACTATGGACAGAGCAGGTAGCTCCTAAACCAGTCCTATGCCAATGCCCATGAGAAGTGGGCACTTTAGATTTATTTAAGACCATGGAGGCAGCTAGACAGTCCATAACTAAGCCCTCTGGTTTCAGCATTGTCATGGGAAGCCATTGCACAGAATGAGTGCAAAGTTGGGGTTGAAGAGGTTGAAGAAAGCACAAAGCATCCTTGCCTGCATGGTGGCAGACTCTGTAACACAGTAGTGGCCCTGAGGAAACATCTGCCTAAAATCTGGAGGACGTGAGCTACTGCTGGTCAAATTTACTGTAAAAATAGTCTTTTCCATCAGGAATTCAATTAAACTGTATTTATGTCTCATATAGCTATAAGATGAGTTATGGCTATATACTTACTTGCAAGTCATTATTATCAACTGTTTCGAGAAGACTTCTTAAACCGAAGAGTTACTTCCAATTTAACTAATCAAAAAGGCATGCTAAGAAAAGGCTTTACATGCACGTTAGTGAATTTTTTTAGCAGGTACGTCTGACATAGCTAGAAAAAAAGGTCATGTGTTTCTTTCCCTGTGTCACCTAGTTACGTGCACATGATATGACAATAGAATTGGGCCTCTGTATTGAATCTGTCATTTCCTCAGTAATCAATATATATATATTTTGACACAGATATATAGTTTGCATACTCTTCCATCAGGCGTCTGCATAATTTTCTGCCTCTGGTATCATAGAGTAACTTAGAATTACACATCAGTTAAAATCTCAGACAGGAAATTGGAGCAAAATATCATCTCAGCATTTCAGCTTTTAAAGAGGTTGTTTGAATTCCCAATGAATAACCAAGTTGGCCAAGGGGAATGGTGTCCAGTATTTACTGTTTCAAAGCTCATGCAAATGTAAAACTACCACGTAAAACCTCTAGTTCTTACAACAGCTATTGCTACTATGAATAGATTGTTTTCTAAAACTAGTAAACAAAGGCAAGGTGGGATCAGACTTGGAAGACTAAAAATCCCAGTGTTCTAAAATTCTTAAGAAGTGCAAGGAAGAAGAATCTATTTTAGGAAGTGTGCAAGTACGTATGATTTAAAACAGAAAACCCTGAATCGGTAAGCTCAGTGAAATAAGCAGATGTCTTCAGAAACTTCTGAACATTTCTCTCTGCTGATACGTGCACAGATAACAGATGGTGTAAGTGACTCAGCATATACTTTCAAGAGCAGTACTATCAGGAAAAAATTAGAAATTGTTTGGCATTGCATTCCACAGGAAAAGAAGTGTGACTGGAGAAGCAATGACTAAATATTATATATTTACTCTCTTCAGAGTAGTTACATGACTTTGCTGTCATTACAGCTTGTTCATTTTTTGGTGCTATGTCTTTGGCACTAGCCATCAAACAAAAAAAATGTAGCATGGCAGATCTTTCCTTTTATTTTGATTATTTTTCCTGACGCAGAAAAAATAGAGCATTTATAGGCAAATACACTCCCCCATTAAGAGATACAGTCGTGAGTTTTTGCAGCTGTAAATATAAAGTTACAAAATAATAAATTAAATCTTATGTGAAAAATACTTTTTCTGTTCTTTTGCCTGTGAATCAGCTCACTATGACTCATCCTTTTATCTGGTCATTGTGCTCCCTTAACTGAACCCAAAAGACTGAAGAAATAACATTCCATTGCAAAGCATTATTTTAATAAGAATTTTAAGGGAATTTCAGCTTACAAAGATGTTAGAAAGCTTTTATAAAATTTAGAGTAAAAATATTAAAAGTAAAAACTAGATTTTTCCAACATGAAAATTTAACAGTGCAAGAAAACATTCCCCTATTACAGAATTTGACTGTTTATACAAAACACGTTTCAGAAAACTGAGGGTTTGGCTCAAGCCAATTAATATCCTCCAGAACAGCTCCAGAACCAGCCACCAGCCTGAGAGTTAGCACAGGTTTACCTGAGGCCCCTTTGCCTTGGTAACTAAGAAATCCAGTTGCATGGAAGCAGATCGTGGAAGCAACTGACTCCCAGGAGAAAAAGCAGACGTGGACATATTTAGTCTATAGTATCAGTACTGCCTCCTTGTCAATCAGTCAGCAACAAACTAAAGGATGAATACTGGTGAAATAACTCTTCCAAATTGTACCTGTTACTTCATCTCTTCCCCATCTTCTGGAAAAGCAAAATCAGAGTGCAGGGAAGCAGACAGGCATTTTAAAAGGATTTATGTTTCAGTTCCTTAAAGAACTCTCATAGGATGCGAACTGCTTCTACAAGAGGGGTGTCAGGGACCTCTAGACTTTGCCAACCAGTAACGACTTCTTTTTATACATCTGTTTTCAAACTGACCATCTTTAGCAAAAATTGCTGTTTCTGGAGAGCATTCCTTCTCCTCCGATTTGAAATTAACTTCATTATTACATAATATATTTTTAAAAATAGTTTTTACAAATGTGTACCACTGAAACTGCAGATGTTACAGTGAACCATTCTACAGTGAACAAAGTTCCTTATGGAAATGTATCAAATAAGTTAAAAATCTGATCAAGGCAGTCAGCTTTTGTTTTCCTTTCTGATAATGCACTCAAATTTTGATAATGTTCAAACCTCTCTGATTTTTTTTACCCCAAAATTAACTTAAGTGTCATTGTTTACAAGGGACTGACTGGAACAGACTGCCTGCAAATGGGAAAATATGTTCTAATCACGGTAAGTATTGTGTAGTCACAATAAGTGATTACAAGTGTATCTACAGGTTTGTTTTGGGCAAACAGTGAGTCCTGAAAAAGAAACACTTTCTTACAGGAAAAGAAGAAAAAAAAAACCCAATACAATGGCATATCTAACAAGAGAATACGTCAATCCTGCAAGGAAGCATTTTTGATGGGAAACTTTGTTCATGAAATAGCTCTGTTCAGGAGAGGTAAAAACTCAATGTGCATTAAAGACAACGTATCTCTTTGTTCTGCTCCTTTCATTTGGTGAAAGGAGCTGGATATAATGTAAAACAGTTTACTTAACAAGCCTCAAGTATTGAATCAAACCATTTATGAAATGCTTTTACAATGCAATCACCAAGAAAAGCTTTGAATTTTTAACAGTAGCTATCTGATAGTCAAGAATAGGCAGATGATAATGTGGGCTTAATATAGAGCAGTTCTGGGAAACAGCTGAAGGAGTGAAGTGACATAAACCTGACTCGTGACTCCATAGTGTACTGCTTTACTCAAAACTGTTAGGAAGGATCTACACCATCATAGACAATATTTGCAACCAATTTAGGAAAGGGAACTTGGCAGAAGGAACTCAACCTCTCTACTATGTGAACAACTCAGACTAGACAGCAAATTATGTGAAGCATCGAATCCCAAATAAAATGACAAATGGAAAATTATGTGGTTTTGGAAGTGGACACTAAGCTTTCTGAGTGCTGCCACCATTCTGTTTGAATCAAAGTGATTTTGAAGCTAGATTTAAAAAAGGCCTGAAAAAGCAAACCTCACAAGTAGCAGAAAAAGCTATCATTAGGAAATATCTAGACACACTTGATACATAATTTGAAAAGTACATAGACAGAGATGCACAAAATAATAGTATCTCAATGCTTTCTCACTAAGAATATTTCAAAACATTCAAATATTTGCCAAGACACACTGTCCTCCTTGTTCTATATACAGGCATACTCTAGCTAAATACAGTTCCTTTGTAAATATTTTTAAAAATGTGTCCTTAGGGAAAAAAATAAAAATAGTGCATTACAGTAGATGAAAACGGTCTAATATAATCTACTTGCAAGGAGTCTGAATATGTTTTAACCTGCTTAAAAATGAATCAAGGTGAACCAATGCTACTTCGACACAGAGAATCACTGTAAGTGTGGGATTGGGATTTGTGAGTTAGTGAATGCAGTGCTTTAAAAACCAGGGTTTTTTTCTCCAGTGAAGTGGTGCTTAGTACCACATAGGCTAATTCAAGTATCATTCTGCTTAGTCTAAGGATATAACTTTTACCATTTTTTATTTAAGTAATGTATTTTTTAAGGCAGAGGATCAGTGCTGGTTTTAAGCATATTTTTTTACTTAGCTGGTACTTTTCTTGTCAGTTTTTCAATAAATTTCCTGACCTGATGCCTTTGAGACTCTAGGCTGCATCTGGTTAGTTTACAGTTCTTCAGGAACCTTATTAAATATCTGAGCCCTCAAGAGGCTGTTCTGAATTTTTGGTAAATCAAAATCCTTCATCAAGTACTACGTCCTACAAAAAGCTGTGCATTATTTTATTAGGCAGTGACAGCAGGAAGCAAAATAGTTCTGCAGCTGAAAACCTATTTTGGCTCTATGAAAAGAATAAACCTCAGTGTCAAAGCAAGTAGGCTGAATCTAGGTCAGAGGCGTTTTTTTTTTTCTTCTGAGAACACATCTGAGTTTCCTGATGACCTTTCTGTAAACTCAGATGCCTTGAAACTACAGGTGCTTACTAGAGTCTGCAAGACTTTCAAGGTAACCTAATATAAAGAAAAATTATTTAGCAACCTAAACACCACCCACAAAATGATGTCTAGGCACTAAAAAAAAAAAAAAAAAGGCAGACTTGGTAAATAACAAATATTTCACTTCCC
>VYXC01011437.1:216159-227313 GCA_013397175.1 Platysteira castanea
ATAAATTTCCTGACCTGATGCCTTTGAGACTCTAGGCTGCATCTGGTTAGTTTACAGTTCTTCAGGAACCTTATTAAATATCTGAGCCCTCAAGAGGCTGTTCTGAATTTTTGGTAAATCAAAATCCTTCATCAAGTACTACGTCCTACAAAAAGCTGTGCATTATTTTATTAGGCAGTGACAGCAGGAAGCAAAATAGTTCTGCAGCTGAAAACCTATTTTGGCTCTATGAAAAGAATAAACCTCAGTGTCAAAGCAAGTAGGCTGAATCTAGGTCAGAGGCTTTTTTTTTTTTCTTCTGAGAACACATCTGAGTTTCCTGATGACCTTTCTGTAAACTCAGATGCCTTGAAACTACAGGTGCTTACTAGAGTCTGCAAGACTTTCAAGGTAACCTAATATAAAGAAAAATTATTTAGCAACCTAAACACCACCCACAAAATGATGTCTAGGCACTAAAAAAAAAAAAAAAAAGGCAGACTTGGTAAATAACAAATATTTCACTTCCCTCCTCTAGCAGAGGGATGTTAATCTAGAGGAAGTAAAATCATAGAATATCCTGACCTTTGGGGTATGAACTTTGTACTCTGAGGGGAGAAAGGGGAATATGCTCCTCTTTTATCATCCTTGAAGGAGTTAACAGAGCACTTGAGTGACCCGGTAGCATTCACCTAAGGGGTGTGGAGCTCCCAGGTCCCAGTCCCAGCTGTAAAGACAGGGACATCCCTATACAGCCATCAGTCCATGCCTACGTGGTCCCTCTGGGTTCTATCAGGCACAGTCACCCCAGTGCAGGGTGCAGCATCAAGGACAGCCACCAAGGCCAGCTTGAAACTGACAGTATGACAGTATGTCAGAGTCATGATCCTGTGACACTGTGACTGCACCTCTGGACAAATATGAACATGCAGTCAAAAATGACTGGGCAGACTACTAGAAGAAACACATAGTGATAGTTGTTATACACCTGGACAGCAGCTCAGTCCCTCAGCGGCAAATTTTTGAAAACATTAGGAAACATCACCCCATGCTTGCTGTGGTCTTCTTTCCTGGGCATCTACTCCTTGCCACCCTTGGAAAGAGAACAGGAAGACTGCAAGCAGACACTCTGCTGGTCCCACCTGAACGACCTCCCAATAGCTCAGCCATTAACTGGAACACATTCAGTTTGTCTTCACATTCCTCTTTGTTTCTCTGTCCAACTTTCTACCTGTTTAAGCAAGTCCAGAGGAGGGCCACAAATAGGATCAAAGGGATGAAGCACCTCTCCTATAAAAACAGGCTAAGATAGTTGGGATTGTTCAGCCCAGAGATGATCTGGGAAGACCTTTTAGCAGCCTACCAGTACTAAGAGAGGGTTTATGAAAAAGAGGAACAGCAACTTTTTACAACAGCATGTAGTGCTAAGACAAGGAGAAATGAGTTTAAACTGAAAGACAGAAGTTTTAGATTAGATATTAGATATTAGATATACAAAAAAATCTTTACTGTGAGGGTGGTGAGACACTAGGACAGATTGCCTAGAGAAGTTGTGGACATCCCACCCCTGGAAGTGATCAAGGCCAGATTGAATGGGGCTTTAAGACATCTGTTCTAGTGGAAGATTTTTCCTCTTTCCTTTCCTTTTTCCTAAAGAAAGGAACTTTTCTTTAGCCAACTTGCCCTCTCGCAGTTCCACAGCGAGTATTTATGAAACAACTGTTTCATCCACAGATTAATGGTAACGCCATTTAGCTATTTAGAAATGCTTGGAACACTTATAGGATACCTTCACAGCTACAACATAAAAAGTGAGAAAGTCTCTTGCTGCAATTAAGAGTTAAACTGCATGCTTTGATTACAGGAAGACCTGTAAAATTATCCTGCAGAGCAACTAAAACATCCACCTGGTGAGTAGCTCACAGGAATCCAGGTTCCTCAGTATCTTGACACTGAGGATGAAAATGCTCTGACAGAAACGGGTAAGGCTGAGGCAGACGGCCCAGGCCAGAGGACAATCCCTGGGGAGAGGCCAGACAGGGGATGTCTAGCACTGATGCTTGAGGGAGAGAGGCACAGTAGGAACACCACAATCCTGAGCGATGGAAAATGAACAGGAAGAGTAAAAGTGCATTTCATTTTTTTATTGTTTCACATGGATGTCTGCAATGACCAGTGGCTCCATTTGTCCTGAGTTTCGCTTGTGAGAACCAGCACTAAGAGAGAAAGGCATCCCAGAATTTTACTTCAGCTAACTTCAGGTACTTCACTTTGATAGCTAAGTGAGTTGGCAGGTCTCCCTAGGCTCCCTACACAGTCAGTAAAAATCAGACTTCTGCAGATGGTGATTCAGAGTAGAATGTTAATGCAGGTGTTCTTTATCACCTCCAGGGGAGAATTTCTCTTTCCATAAGCTGCCCAGGATCTTATTCAGCTAAAGCTGCATCCATTATCTTCTTGAGCTTCCCTACTGGGCATACCTCTGTTTTCATGGATAGACTTGACACCCCATTTCTTCCTAGCTCCAATCCAGTGGAGAAAATAAAATTCCCTAGAACAGTCTCTTCCCTCAAGCTCTGGTTTTATTTTATGATCCAAGTTTTTTCTCTTGCAGTTGAACTTTGCAGTCAGATCAGGACATGAGTTTGCCCTTGTAAGTCTGACAAAAGTCAGTGGGGCTCTGTAAGAGGTGCTGCAGATTTGACTCAGTGAATTCTGTTCCAGCACACTGGCTTTAATATAAGCACAGTACAGTGAGATGGTACCATAAAACACAGATAGGAGCAGGTGAGAGACAAAAAAAGATTCCTAATGAGAACAGAGGAATGCTTAGAATGCAAACATCATAATTATTTATTTATATGGATAAAGTTACACAGCAGAGAGCACACAGTGAGAGAAGGAGTTCTTGGATTCAGGACACATATTTGTATATCCATTTATTGAAAATATGACATTTACTTTGCTTGAAAAAGGTTGGGAAAGATGTTAAACTGGAAACATCTTAAAGGACTCAGTTTCTTAGGAAGATAGCATATATTTACCCAAAAATTGCATAACCTAACATGCAAATTGTTGGAAATATTTCTCATCTAGTAACTTCATGGTAAGTAGGCATGTGCTATATTTCAAGATTGATTTTTAAAATCTGATAATCCACAGCACATCTATTTAACATTAAATTGAAACAAAAGAATAGCCTTTTTCTTTTTTAGTTTTTTTTTAGCTGGTTTGTAAAAACAAATGGAACCACTCACTTTAGACAAGCTCAGTGAAGCTTGTCTTGAAACCAGTGCCACGATAATGTTTGAATATTTTAATAAATCTAGCAAACCATGGCACTCAGCACATACATGTGGCACTCAGTCTGAACAGTAACAAACAACAATCATTTTTTTTATTGCAACCATGATTTGCATTCTCCAAGCACTCAGGTCAGACAAGTTTAAGCTGAGTTACAAATAAAAATAGTTTAATAATTCCCTCCAAAAAGTTCCTGAGTGAAGTTCTCATTTCATTTAAATTAGGATTAAAATGGTCTTGAATCCAATTTTTAAATCTAATTTCAGATCACATGGCTATTTCTTCCTTCTGAAGTTTACATTAAAAATCCCACAATTTTTGCTCAAAAAAGAATCTACTAAAGTATTTTTCAAATCAAATCCTTACAGTCAAACTGTGAAAAGGAACAAGATCACTCAGTGGGAGGAAGGTCGTCAGAGGATATACATCAAGGCAGCTTTCAATCTTCAAAACAGCAAAATTCCATGCTTTTTTTACTATCTTTTAAAATTAAATTTGAAGTAATTATTGATTAGAAACATATATTATATTGTATGTGGGTATGTTTTTAATTGATACCATGCATATTTAGTTTTCAGCTTAGATTTTGCAATCAGTGTCACCTCTGTAAGCGAATAATTTAAATGTCATTTTTCTGTCTTTAACATTACTGATGAGAAAATTTTTAAGACTATTTTCTAGATGGTCTCTAGTCTATGTATTTTCTGTAGGGGCAAGCCATGACCACTTTCTTATACCAAGTCTGAAAGATTTTAAAAGCAAAAGAGTATAAACAACAAGCTTTGCTAAACCCTAGAAACCCTTCATGTTTTATTTATCTGTACACATGCCAACTTTATGTTTCCTCAAATCATGTTGCAATGGTTGAGTGCACTGGCTCATGCTTCGAAAAAACCCAACTTCGGCTTCAGATGTTCTATTTCTATTTAAACTGTCGCATTCCTTTTTTCTCCTCCCCGTATCACTCTGTGTGTGTGGGAGGGTTTCCTTCACAAAAATTCAACGAAAGTGGCTTAGATTTAGTGTATTTTATTGATCTGCAAAGCACATTTACTTAGGAGCAATACACCATTTAGTCTGAGGGCACTTGCTCTTGGCATTTATGTGTTATCCTTTCCATAAACAGCTGCTTTGTCAAGATACAGACTGCAGAAACCTAAGGGAACGTCATCCTTGCTTATTCATACAACTCAGAAATTAATTCATTTATCTTAATGAGTTTTATATGCACAAAAGTTTATGTAGCAGCAGGATGGTCTTGCTGCGAGAGTAAAGCCATGACAATCAGAGTTAGAGAGTAAAAAGAAGGTAAAAACACATCTAAATATTCTGTATTGCATCTGTGTTTCATATAGAGAGATGGTGGTACAGGACAGCCAGCATTTAAGTGCATGGCATGGGTTAGGAGAGCTCATATAGAGACATCTGCAAAGGTCCAAAAAATTCCAGGGCCAAATCTGTCCTTACCTACTGGAAATGTAGCATGCCTACCCATTGCTCTTGAGGGTACACTTCCAGGGTGAGCTCTTGCATTTTCTCAAAATCTAAGTTATATTTTGCTCCAACCAAAGGTTTTTATCTTAAACTTAATTTCTGAACACCTGGAAAACGCTATTACAATAAACAGGAAACTCCCTCAAATATTCTTCCGTCAACATTGTTCTAGCAACGTTTAGCTGAGTTGAGATTTGCCATAATTTTTCTAGCTGTATCTAAGGGATAAATTTTAAGTCTTTTACTATTAGAGATAAGCACAGGGATATTATATATTACTGCAAAGAGTGACAAATGAGTGGTACACTGCCTTTATTCCTGACCAGTACCCAATTACTCTTTGTAAAACTGAACTAGCAATCTGAGTGCACTCCACTTGAAAACACTGCTACTAAGTAGGCTGTTGTTCAAAACAAGTCATGTTAATTCCCTCCATATCTACATCAATAGAGATAATTCTTTTTTGACTATATGTACTATTGCCAAAGTGCTAGGCTACCGTCAATTGCAAGCTAACTTCATGGTCTTCCAAATATAAACGATCAAACACAGTGACTAAAATGATGAATGTGATGGATTAGAAAGGGAACTTGAGTCATTTGTGAAGAATATGGGCATTATTTTCTTATCTCATTCAAATGCCAATTGCTGGCTTTCAAAGAGATTGTTTCAAAGCAACTCTCTCATGTTAGCAGTACTCCAAAATACAGGTAATACTGTGCTATTAAACAAGGCCTCAGAGTGTACCTCTCTCTCTGCTCCAATCCACTTCACAGGATGCTGTCAGGAACATTTTGAAATAAACCCCAGCCACTCAAAACAAAGAGAAGAAATGAAGGTAATATCAATAATGTTTTTATGAAATTTGGGGGAAACTGATTTTACTTTTGCAGCTAAATTAGATAGATTATTACATTATTTATATCAGGTTTTTTGAGAAATACTAGATTTTTTTTAATCATAATATTGCTTTTTTTCCTCACATGAGGAAAAGAAACCCACTGCAAATTATTAAACATGGCATAAGGGCCAGAGAAAGTCTTACCATAGGGTTTTGTTCTTTTCCTTATGCTATCGATAATACCTCCTAAAGCATAAATGAAACAAATTAAAAAATCCAGATAGGAGAAAGAAAGTAAAATATATTTAAAGGGCATTCAGTAATTAAAGCTATTAATACAAAAAGTATTCACTGCTTGCTCTTACAAGCAGTATATAAACATCTGGAACACACATATCTAGAAGATACGCAAAATTTACTCATTAGCAACAACATTAAATAAGATGCTGCTTTTTTCAGAGAATATAAAAATTTTCCTATACAAAATCTTTTCTATCATTTATATTAGATTCAATTTTCTGAAAGTTTTAGATCTCCATTTGAATTAGTTCAGGTTGAGTCTGCTCAAATAAGTATATGTGCAGAAAGCAGGAAAAGCAGGAAAGCAGATGGATGAGAGCAATCTTAAAGAAAATTATCCTACATTTTTAAAAGAGGCAAAATATATGCAGCCTACACACAAATGAGTTGTGTACATCCCCACTTTATGTGTAGAAATAGTATGGGCAAAACCATTTCAGACATGAAGGAAAATTAAGTTTAAAAACAAATGGAAGAAAATACAATGCCATATATTTCCTGCCCTTCTCATGTTTTGGTAACCAGAACTGAATGCAAATTGAGACTTCCAGTTTTACAGGGAAGCTTTTAGCTTCATTCAAATTCAAATTAAAGTGAAAATATGAAATATTAAAATTTCCATGGAGTGGAGAGAAGTTCAAAATAACCAGGTTTTAAAAAGAAATATTACAAAACCCTCTTTTCTCCCTCTAGGATTTTGGGAATCCAGATTACAGATCCTACAGACTATTGATAGAGGTCTGGTGGACACAGACTTTCATCTCAAGTTTCTCGTGTATCAGAGTGACTTGGTTTAGAATTATGTGAAGCAGAACAAAGTATTTTGCTTTGATTTTTTCTAATGTGAAATGTAAGCATTCTAAATGTGCAATTTCGGATGGCCATTTTTTTATGCCTAATTGCATCCCAATAGACTTCTCTATAGATGTACTTTAAATATTAGAATGAGTCAGATGTTAAATAGCCGTGTGTAGAAATTCAAATTTCATATGGCAAAACCCATCAGTTAAAAGCAGTAAAATCAGAGCTCTTGAGAAAATCTGATTGTGATAATGACCCCTTGACAAAAATATGCAGCTTGTGCAAACCACATTTTTGTGCAGTCTTAAATCATACAGATCAAGAATTAGACTGTGCATTTTAATTAAGGTTTGCAGTGAAAAAGAGGAAGATTTACTGAAGAACAGCTGTATATGAATGGTATTCATCTGGATATATCTACACTGGGTTTATTCTGGGAAACCTGGTCTGGCATAAATATTCCAAGAGTGCAGTTTTTGGATACTCCAATCACAAGAGAAAAGGCCACCCATGGAGAGCTACTTCAGAATAATGGTTTCACATTTATATTCCAGTTCAATCCAGAGCACCACTACATGAAGATAAATATTTTAAATTTACAGAGCAAAGTAGACTGATCCAGCTCCCCCCAGAATAAAGGGAACACTCTCTTCTACAACAAAGAATCTGCTTTTGGCCGTGGTGCTTGTAACACCTACTGAATATTTACTCCACAGTAAATGTGGGATACAAGGTCCTAAAATATGACAGGTCCAATTTATGTTTCTACTTTAGTTCACATTTTTTACTAAAGAAATGGCTTAGGGCACACTTCATGAAATCTCTTATTTTTCCTTCAAATGTCTATCAAACACAACACTAGACTTTACCATATTATGTGCAATTTCTTGTATTCTTCCCAGTGTAAGGCTTACATAAAATATTTTGTAGTTTATAGTTACCAGAAATCCCTTCACAATATACTGCAGCATAAGCATTTGTAAGTTGTGTTGATTCTTGAGGGATAAACATGGAAACTTAATTTTGATGACAAATAAGCAAGTTCTTCCTTGCATCTGCTCCTTGACATATTTCTACTAGCTCTTTCGGAAACAAAGAAAAAGCTTGGTTTTGTATGCTCCCTCTAAATAATTGTTTCATTATTCTCATCCCATATAAGGAAGACCAGCTTTCTATCTGAAAGAAACAGAAGCATGCAAGGCAGCCAACTAATCCATTATCGAAGTCATCCTCTTTAGCACTTATTATCACATCAGTAACATAGTGCTACAATCAAGACTCACAAACACGTGTCCTAATTTAGATCCTTCCTCTTGGCTGCATTAAGCACCAATATCTACTGAAATTACTATCACCAGCAGCATTAAGTCATTACATCAATACTACAACTTTAGTTTTAAGCATTTTAGTGAGTAAGGTAAGGTTGCAGGGCTTATGACAATAGTTGAGTTTGAAACACTAAACAATGTTCAGAGCTGGTGGAGTTGTGTGATTACAACTGGGAATATCTCCTTTTAGAGACTATTTTCCCTTTTGAGGCAGTTATAATCCAAATATTCAAGTATAACTTTCCCTATTGTTAAACTTTTAGAAAGTTTTAAACCTCACTGAAAGTGATTTTGCACCTTTATTTTTACTTCTAAGGGTTCTACATCTGAATTAGTTCATGGTGTTAAGACAACAAAGTAAAATTTATAATCTGAGGAGACACTAATGGTAGAAATAATATACAGGAAAAAATCTCAATAACTGTGAGGCACAGGAAATCTAATAACTGTTTTTATCTAAGCACATCAGAAATCTACGGTCAAAAATACACAGTCCAAAGTATTTGAGACATCAAAAAAATATAGAATATTACACCAATGAGGTTGGAAGGGAGCAAGGGGTTTGGAAAGAAAAATTATTACTACTTCCCATTCTAGGCCTGAGAAACCATATGACCCGCTAACCCGTCAGAGAACAGAAAAAACATAAACTAAAACCTATGTGGGCTTCCTAAAGCCTCAGTAATTGTTGTAAAAATGAGAACCTGATTTGTTTTCCTCTTCAGTGATCACAACACACTAAATTAAATCAACAGTGTCCTCAGCTACTCTATTTCTCTCGTCCCCACTAGCTTGACATAAAATTTTGGTATCACAGTTAATGCATGTCCTGAGTCTGCATTAAACCTACCTTGTCATTTACTGCACTGCACATCCACAAAATTTTCCTGTGCCGTTTCTTTTACTGTCAAATCACAAATATTAATATATTCCCCTGAGCTAATGTATTTTTAGGCCTATCACTCCATGCCAGACCAGTGAAACAGGCCATTAGTTCATCATCTTAATGCAGGAGGAAGCAGACTGACCTCAGTGACTAGGTCAGTGCTGAGGGCAGGAGAGTCCAGTAGCTGAATTCTGAACAGCTGCACATAACAGAAGCAATATAATTATTCACTTTAAATTTAAAAATATGTGTGTCTTAGTCCTAAGAATGCCAGTTACATATCGTTGTTACCAGTACCACCATAGCTCCAAACTGCATTTTAAACAGAATAACTAACTTGGGCACTTCCATTAATTTTGATCCCAGTCCATCTCTGATTAGTAATTGCACTTTTATCTGTTCCAAGAAGCACCACGCTAACTAAATAGACATACATTAATACAAATACATGACTATAAAGTACATTAGAATAGTAATATACCTCATCTGATCCTCAGTGCCTCTAGTAATCAGATGATTCCCATATGCTCCATACTTTTTAAGCACCTAATATAAGACTGTGGGATTTTATTTACACAAGCTTTTATTGCTCAGCATTGCAAATGAAATCAGAGGAATCTAATGCTTTAAATGTGGCTCTAAAATATTTTATAATAATAAAAAGGTACTCAGAAACATTTGTGAAGCTCTAAATGATGACTATCACGTAATGATCAAATGAGGAAAAATCTCATGAGAAAATTGCTTCCCTAATTGCCAACTATAGGAAAGATGCTAAGCTGATGCATTATCCAAAAGGACAAAACCCAATGCAGAATAACACATCAAATGACTATAATGAAATCCTTGAGCTCCACTAAGTAAAGCAGAGATTTTACTGAAAAAAAAAAAAAAGTGATTGTGTAATTGAAAATGGTGTTTATCAGTATGAAATGTTGAGAATTATAGTTTTGAGTGGTATACTAAATAGCTTTTTTATATATTATATATATGTTAGCAGAGTTCTTAAATCCTCACTATCTCCTGCCTTTCTGAATTTCCCCATCAAATATTCATTAAAGTAATTCATTTTATAATGAGAGAGATTTCCAGATTCTACAGTAGAAATTCCCAAATTCTTTTACTAGCAATGGTGATACCGTCAGAGATGAAGGTCTGATTTCCTCTGCTCTGAGGAAATTATGAGACACAAATGGGCGTCAGTACAGTGCAAAATCCCAGGTTACTAAATCCAAACCTAAAACACCCTGAGAGCTGCAAACAATCAACTGCAAGGACAGAAAGGAAAAGACAAAACAAAATAAATCAGAGTACCTGAAGGGTTCTTGCTGAGCAAACATTGCCTGACTGCCAGGGGAAATGCCAGAAAAGTAAGGCCTTTCCAAAAGCTTTACAATCCCTTCTGACTTTTAAAAAAATCACTATTCAAGTTAAATTCTATACCTCTCTGTTACTTTTATCTTGCAAAGGGAACATTATAAATCAAAAATTTGTAAAGGCCAGGTAAATACCTTGCTTAAGGGACCATGTGTTTTCCTAACCATACAACTAATTATTGCAAATACAGACAGGAACGTACAGGTTGGGAATCTTCATATACTGTTAGTACTGATCTGCTGCAAGGGATGCTTCATTGCAGGCTGTGATGTTTAGATGGCCAGATGGCAACAGTGGCAGAAGTGCCATCTCTCATCTGTACTTGCCTAGAAACCCTTCCCATTTAAGACCTGACTAGGTGAGTTCATCAGCTGGGACTCACACACCTATTTTGCAGTTACTGCATCTGAAACTGAATGCAGAATCTTGGTTTGCACAGACTAACTATTTCAGAAGATGACTGTGCTTTTCTGGTTTTGTGTGTACCTAGTTTCAACTGCAAGTTTTATTCCTAATTGTCTAAGGAACTACTGGCTCGAACTCTGAGGCATGACAAAAATGTTTAGTCTATGAGTCATTATGGAAGTACACTAAAGCAATGGAGATCAGAAAGCTGAGGATAAATCACACAAGGAGCTGCAGATAATAGGCTTTCTGAGCCAAGGAGAAATTAAGCAGCATCATTAAGAAAGTCTGTGAAACTTCTTCAGAAAAGACCTTCTTTAGGAATGAAAAATCCTGGTGTTAAAAAAACTAGGAACAGCTTCAAAGAGCTTTATTCCCTCCTACAAGTAATTGACTCTTATTTTGTCTGTAATGGATGGGCTGGAATGTGACTTAAAGTG